>LR738712.1:216837847-216973242 GCA_902687465.1 Secale cereale
CCCCCCCCCCCCTTCAAGGACACATGAAAGAGGAGAAAATGGCGCAGACATGCAGCAGGGACCCGCACTAAGGTTTCTTTTTTGATTAAGACCATGTGTAAACATTTTTCTCTTTTTGTTTTATACTTTTCTGGCATGTAAAATGTCCAAGGAAGTTATCGGCATTATCAGTAAGTTTACGTCTCGCCGTACTATAAAGGGATATTATAGAAACAACTTGGTTCATATTAAGTTTGGAGTTTTATTCTCTCACCACCTGTGTTCTCTCCCCATGTCAGATCGCCACATGTGCCTTGTCAAAAGGGTCCATTACCAGGGGCTGTATTCATCCCGGTATATGATGAAAAGTCCGAAAACCTATAAGGAGTGTTCAGTGTCCTAGATATTTGCCCTATATGCATCAGTTCCGAATCATGTCTTGGGTCAATAGTTGGATTGCCCGGCTCCTGTGCTTACCCCTACTTTCCCGATTTTTCGGCTAGGGTGTAAAGGGAGAACTACTGCGATTGTACTTATGGCTCGTCCGGTCAAGTACCTCAGTAGAGAAAGCCGAAAACAGACTGTCATGATATGTGAGAACCTGGTCCGTGATCCGGTGACTTAGTGATATACTATGATCGATGGAGATCTACCCCTTTTTATACGAAGGGTTGGTTTTTTTTTTGCCCAGCCGCGTGCAAATGGATACCTTAATTCGGAGACATCATATCTGCACCAGGGGCAAGTACCTAGCCCCACTTGTCAAACTCCTATGGCTAAGTGAAAGCAATAATGCCACATAGTCTGGTTGCCTGGTTCGCTCCGCATACACCTCCTACACAAACCAAGACGTTGGATAAAGAGTGTCTACGCATATGACTGAACACCCCAGTACTATGTACATGGGGGCTGAAGCCGATGACTGGAAACTTTCATATTTAAATAAAATAGGCACACGGGAGGGAAAAGTCGCTCACATTATAATAGGGCAAAAGTTATATACATCGGCTGATACACTGAAGTCTTTACAACCAGATATAATTACTCAAAGATAACATCCTTTGAGCACTGGCCCTCTACAAGGCGGGCGCCTTCTATGACGTCCTCAAAGTATTTCTCCGGCTTGCGGTGCTCCTTGCCTACGGGCGGGCCAGCAGTAGCTATATCCTGCGACTTCATCTTCGCCGAGTGCACTTTTACATGAGCGAAGACCATGCGATCACCCTCTATGCAGGCCGAACGCTTCAACGCGTCGACCCGTGGACTCGCTTCGATGAGACGCTTCACCAATCTGAAGTAGCTACTTGGGATTGGATCAGTGGGCCATAGTCAGACTATCAAGTCATTCATGGCCTAACCTGCCATATTGTGCAGCTCGACCAGCTACTTCATCTGGTCGTTGAGGGGCACCGGAAGTTTTGGTGCATAGAACTGCGACCAAGACAGCTTCTCCGTGTCGTTCCCCTCCTGGGCTCAGAAATATTGGGTGGCGTCAGCACTGCTCCTCGGAAAATCAGCAAACACGCCCGGAGAACTCCATAACCGTGTCAGCCCAAGATACTTCCGCCCTCCAAAGATGCTCTGTAAGAGAAAAGTCTTACCACATGCTATCTCCCGTGCCTACTTGATTTCTTCACCGGCGTTGCGCGACTCGCTTCGTGCATCCTGGGTAGGCTTAACTGTCGCATTCAGCTCGTATGCTTGTTCCGAAGCCTTCAACTCCAACACCTCGTACTTGCGAATAGCATCTTTGAGTTTGTCCTCAACTTCGGAGACCCGAGCCACGTGCTGTTGGCACGCGGCCTTTTCAGCCTCTAGTTCGGCAACGGCTTTGTCAGCGATTGCCCTGCTCATCTCGGCCTCCTTGTTGGCCTTCGCGAGCTCGCCCTTGAGGGCCTCGAGCTCAGTGGCGCGAACTGTGTAATACAGAATATCATATAGAGTTTATACTCATTCCCAATTACTTGGTCTTCTTGACATCTGAATTTTTTAAATACGCATACCTTGCGTTTCATCTAAACGCTGGTTGATGGGGTCGAGGTCCGCATTGGCCAACAAAAGCTTCCGATTTAGTTCGGAAACTTGTGCATCTCATGTAGTTGCCGCAACTAGTGATGCCTGTTCAGATACAGAAGCATGCAGTTTAGCTCTATAGCATGCTATACTATGGATACTCCGTCCGATTCTGTTCAGCATCACACAAAGCATCAGGGGCTACTGGCTATATATGTGCATATAAAAACAAATAAAGTTCCATAAAGAACATTACATTGCTTACCTCAAAGCCTGTTAACAGGCTGTTAAAGGCTTCATTCAGTCCACCTTTGATGGACTGAATCTTCTTCATCACCGCACCCATCATGGTGCGGTGCTCCTCCACGACGGAAGCACTCTGTAGTGCTCCCTCCAGAGGGTCTGGCGCCTCCGGATTGACCCCAGGCGCCGGGGTATCCTCCCCGGCCTTGGGGTTCTGGTCTTCGAACCCTGGAGCCACGCTAGGCTCCGGATCAATATTCGGCAGGGCCCGGGACTGTCTGGGCCCCCGGTCTTTGGACTCCATGGGGATTCTTTCCCCATGGTCAGCGGCAGCCGAGGTGTTACCCTCGATTGCCCTGTCACTTGCCCCGCCCCCATCTCCTTGAGCGGAAGACACACGCTGGGAGGACACTGCGGTATCCCCGCCGGTCACAAGCGATGGAGCTTGGACCAGCGGGTCACTCTCCGTCTCTCTAGGCGCTAGAGAGTTCTCCTCTGATAAGGAGGTGTCGGGGTGTCCTCGAGGAAGGATGTAGGACAGTAGGTGAGAAGTACTAAGTAAGCATTAAAATTCTAAACACACAAGGTGCAGCAATTAATATATCCGGACAAACTTATGTTTCGGTCGGGGGCTTCTCCCTGAGCTTCACCACAAAGCTATGTTCGCACGATGAGTCCGAACGAGCGGAGAGATTCAGCCTCCTCCAAGGTGCGTCCGTGCCTGCATCAGCGGCAGCCGCCCTCTTCTTCCCCTGCCTTGCGCAGGGGGATCTTCTTCTTCTTCGTGGTCATCCTCCTCCTCTTCGGAGGATAGGATGTTGATCTCCTCGGACTTCCCATCCGCAGGGCAAGGGCCACCCTCGGCCTTCTTGCTCTTCTTCTTGGGCTTCTTGACCGACACCTTGTACGGCGCCGGGACCAGCATCGCCGTCAGTCGAGGCGTCTCTGGGTCTTCGGGCAAAGGCGTCGGACACTTAATCCGGATTGCCTTCTTCGTTCAGCCATGTATATCATGCAAAAACTCCAATTCTTTTTATCATTAAATAAGAAAGGGGATATATGTTCGGCAGAATTTTATATTGCCTCTTGAGCGGTGAACGCGGTACTATAGCCCGCGTCCTCGGTTTCCTTAGGCCACTCCTTTTGTCTCTTGAAGAGATGCTTCCAGATCTCTTTGTGTGTAAAGCTGAAGAGATGCTTCAGGGGCTGGTCTCCTGCTGGATCGAACTCCCATAGGGAGGAGTCCCATCTTTGGCAAGGAAGGACAAGTCGGGCCAGCATTACCTGGACCATAGTCGAGAGCTGATAGCCCTTGGAAATCATGCCAGACACACGGCCCTCGAGTGTCGTCACCTCAACCTGAGGCCCCCAGTTCAGACTCTTATCCGTCCAGGAGGTCAACCTCTTAGGGGGTCCAAATCTGAAAGCAGATTTCGCCGCCCATTGGGCGTCGCGGGGTTCAGTGATATAGAACCACTCATGCTGCCAGACCTTGTTCGTCTCCACGAACGACCCTTTTGGCCAAGTTGCATTCGGGAGCTTGCTTATCATAGCACCCCCGCACTCCGCGTGGTGCCCGTCTACCACCTTCAGCTTCACGTTGAAGGTTTTGAGCCATAGTCCGAAGTGTGGGGGAACGCGGAGGAAAGCTTCACACACCACTATAAAAGCGGAGATGTGGAGAATTGAGTTCTGGGCAAGATCGTTTAAATCTAGCCCGTAGAAAAACAGCAAACCCAGAACAAATGGGTGGAGCGGATACTCTAGCCCCCTAGCAAAATGCGAGAGAAACATGACTCTCTCACCCGCCTCTGGGACCAGAACCACCTGGCCCTTGGTGGGGACTCGGTGCGTAATGTCAGCAGCGAGATAGCCCGCGCTCGAAAGATCCTCCACGGTTTTCTCAGTAACTATAGAGGCCTCCCACTTTCCCCTGGCACCGGATCCAGCCATTGCTGGGGAAGAAAGTAGTGGTTGAGGAACGAAGAACAACGGGCGCAAGAGATGAGGGTGCTGGGGCTAGGAAGATTGGAGAACTTGAGCTTGAGGAAAGCGTGGAGCTGATGAAAGGGATTGGTATCCTTTTATAACACTGTGAATACCGAACGTCTCCCCACTTTAGCCGTAAACCTCGCTGGTTCCCAAAGAGGTCGTGCATAATGCGCGGTTTGGATAATCACGTCACATTGATAAGGATCCCCTAATAAGTGGGCACGATCTCTACTTTGATAGGACGTGCCAAAGGGGGTTATGCCTCGAAACGCGAAACTAGGTCCAAATAAAATGGTCTGGTATATCAGTGGGATCGACGTGATGCTTCACCAAAAAGTTACCAGTAAAGACACATTATTTGTTTTCTTTCAATGCCTTGCCTTTGGGGCTAAGGGTTGTACTAACCATGGAGAGCCGAACACAATACACCTTTTTGCAGAAGATATATTCGGAAGAAGGAACCCGCCTAGCAATGCCTAAGACAATACGGAAGTCGAACTCATCATCATCGAACACAGGTTCAGGGGATACTAAGGGAGTCCTCGATTGAGGGCTCCTCATGTGGCCGGATAACTCGTGGTGGGCCGGACTGGTGGGCCGTGAAGATCATTGTTGAAGATCGTCTCTCGTATCCGGATAGGACTCCTGTATTCGTATAAAGGCAGCTTTTAGGTTCAGGTGTGATCTTTCCTTCCTCTGCAAGCTGGTTATGTACAAACCCTAGGCCCCTCAGGTGCATATATAAACTGGAGGGTTTAGTCCATAGAGGCTAGAGAATCATAACATCATCATAGGCTAGACTATAGGGTTTAGCCATTACGATCATGAGGTAGATCAACTCTTGTAATCATATTCATCCAGATTAATATAGCAGGAAGTAGGGTATTACCTCGATCGAGAGGGCCTGAACCTAGGTAAACATCGTGTCCCCAGTCTCATGTTACCATTGATCCTCAAACGCATAGTTCGGGACCCCCTACCCGAGATCCGCCGATTTTGACACCGACACACACACTTTGAAATATGCTTATCTTGATGAAAAGAAAACATATCATGTTATTATGAGTGCTAACCTTTCAGAACATGAAGAAGAAAGATTATTGAAAGTTCTAAGGAAGTACCGAGGTGCTACTTGATATACTATTGATGATTTAATGGTCATTAGTCCCACTCTATGTCAGCACAAAATTAATATGGAACCTGATGCTAAACCAGTTATCGATCACCAACGTCGGTTAAATCCAAAGATGAAAGAAGTGGTAAGAACTGAAATATTAAAAGTTCTGGAAGCAGGTATAATCTATCCCATAGCTGATAGTAGATGGGTAAGTCATGTTCATTATGTCCCTAAGAAAGGAGGTATAACTGTTGTTTCTAATGATAAGAATGAACTTATTCCACAAAGAATCGTTACAGGCTATAGAATGGTAATTGATTTTAGAAAATTAAATAAAGCTATTAGAAAAGATCACTACCCTTTGACTTTTATTGATCAAATGCTTGAAAGATTATCTAAGCAAACACATTTTTGCTTCCTTGATGGATATTATGGCTTTTCACAAATACCTGTTTCTCAACCTGATCAAGAAAATATCACTTTTACTTGTCCATTTGGAACTTATGCTTATAGACGTGTGCCTTTTGGTTTATGTAATGCACCTGCTACCTTCCAAAGATGCATTATGGCTATATTCTCTGACTTTTGTGAAAAGATCCTTGAGGTTTTCATGGATGACTTTTCTGCTTATGGGAAGTCTTTTGATGTTTTTTAAGCAATCTTGAGCGAGTTTTGCCTAGATGTGAACAAACAAATCTCGTCTTGAATTCGGAGAAGTGCCACTTTATGGTTAATGAAGGCATTGTTTTGGGTCATAAACTTTCTGAAAGAGGTATTGAAGTGGACTAAGCTAAGGTTGACGCAATTGAGAAAATGCCATCCTAAGGACATCAAAGGTATTCGTAGTTTCTTAGGTCATGCTGGTTTCTATAGGAGATTTATCAAAGACTTCTCTAAAATTTCTAGGCCTCCCACTAGTCTATTGCAAAAGGATATTCCTTTTATTTTTGATGATGATTGTCTTGAAGCCTTTGAAACACTTAAGAAAGCCTTAATATCTGCGCCTATTGTTCAACCACCTGATTGGAACTTGCCTTTTGAAATTATGTGTGATGCTAGTGATTATGCTGTTGGTGATGTTCTAGGACAAAGAGTTGATAAGAAATTGAATGTTATTCATTATGCTAGTAAAACTCTAGACAATGCTCAAAGAAATTATGCTACTACTGAAAAGGAATTCTTAGGAGTGGTGTTTGCTTATGATAAATTAATACCTTATATGGTTGACTCTAAAGTAACTATTCGCACAGACCATGCTGCTATTCAATATCTCATGGAAAAGAAAGATGCTAAGCCTAGACTTATTCGTTGGGTTCTCTTGTTGCAAGAATTTGATCTACCACTACAAGAAATATGTCAACTAGTGACCTTCTGTCAGGGACCCTGGAAGAATTGGTCATAGATCTATGACCATTTTAGACCAATTGGTCAAAAGCTGTTCGGGGGGCTCCAAACCCTAAACTATAACGACCATTTTGGTCAGAAAAGTCGTAATTTCCTTACACGAAATGGTCATAAAGCAGATGGCACTAGTCTACTACCTTATTTCTAGCTGATCATCACCAATATAGATGGTCATAACCTTGTAAATTGTGGTGGGTTGCTATGACAAGGCGCCACCTCATCAGTTTTGCCTATGTGTCATGTCCATGTGGCAGTTTTTGCCCTAGGTTGTGAAGCAACCTATATTTCTGTCATTCCCAAAATTACCAAAAAAATCTCATAAATTCTTTGGGTCATATATTCGTTAAATATGTAAAAAAACCTTCATTTCCTAGTTCAAAAGTAATTCAAAAATATTCATTTTCGTATTCTGTTCAGAACAACAATTTGTGAAGGAAGTACCACTTTGGCATGTCCAAATAGTATCCATTTTCTAGAGTGCTTTCCTATGCCCAAATAACCATCCTCCACCAAATGACAGCTCAATCCATTCATTATTTTGAGCCTAGCTTCAACATTCGTATTTATGTCCAGTGTGGTACTTTGCAAAGCAAGTACCACCTAGGCTCCTCCTTTTGAGCTGAAAATTCGTGAAGACGGTCTTCTTAGTAACTGATCATCCTCAGCCAAAACTCACGCCCATTAGCCATGTACATTTCCCGTACCGTTAATCAAACACTTGGCTGCTAATTCATGTTTGAGCATCGATCGATCTCCTCGTGAGAATCTTATGTTGTAATTTTATTCCTAGCACCTACCTGGGGAGTGCCCAACCCACTAGACATTCCTAGGCCGCCCAGAACACATGGCAACGCCACGGCCACGCGGTGACCTCGCGGCGGGCATGCGAGTTTACGCGCTCTAGAATTGGGGCCCTCGGCCACCGCCCAAACCTCAACGTATCGCCACCAAACCATGTATTTATGGTTAAATAGGTACTTATGTAACTAGAAATGATTTTTGGAAAAAAATAAATAGTAAACTATGAGGCAGCCGCAGTTCAAATTTGACCAGCTTCAAGCTGAATCGGCGGGAATTTGTCTTTTTCACTAGAGGTGGATCAAAACTTTTTACACCCAACCATTTTGTCAATTGTGCATTAAATATGTCCTAGTATTTTAGAAAATTGATTTGTCCCAATTTTGCAACAATTATTTGGGAGGTCCTTCACAAAAAAACCTCCTTTTGGGCACTCGAAAAATGGAAAATGGTTTTTTCGTCCAAAGAAAATGAAAACTTACTTAGGCAACATTGTTTGCCATTCCAATATGCACCCTTGTGCACAATATGAGATCATTTGAACAAACTATGCCACGAATGTGGCCATAAGATTTATCATTTGGCTTGAAATCCATGAATCTTCACACTTGATACCTCGTTTCTGAGAACACTTTTTAAAAATAATTGCCGTATTACAAGTTTGTTATTTTTCCTGGGAACTTGGCCACATATAACTACACAATGCAAAGGTTTCCCAATTTTTAAAAATTTTATGCCCGTTTCAAAATGCGATCAAAATGGCGGGAATGACCGTTCCTAGCTAGTGGTTGAATCTTTGAATTTTTTTATTGTTTCTATGATTAAATAGATACTTATGTACCTAGAAATGATTTTTGGAAAAAATAAATAGCAAACTCGGCATACTTCCCAAGCCAATGATAGTTGGATTGGGCCTTTTAATAAAGGATCTTTTAGGCCCAAATCATACTACACCCAGGTGCATCAGCACATTGTTGTTGATCCTATCTTCCCTTGGATATGGAAGAGTTCCTGCACAATGAAGATTAAAATGTTTGGCTGGTTGCTGCTTAGGGACAGACTGAACACCAGAGATATGCTTCAACGCAGGCATTGGCATGTTGATGATCTTACTTGTGTTCTCTGTCCTCATCATATTCATGAAGATGTGAGCCACCTTTTCTTCTCCTGCATCTTCATCCAAAGAGTTTAGAATTATTTGCAAATATTCTAGGATCCAAGGCCTGGTATGACCACTAACCAAATGGCTTTCAAAGCCAGGTCTGATTTTGGCAAACCAATCTTTACTGAAGTGGTTTTCACTGCTGCATGGAACATATGGATTATCAGGAATGGGAAAGTCTTCAGAAATGAAATTCCACTTTTCAGGAAATGGAGACACAATTTCATCCATGACATGACCCTTTTATCACATAGGATTAAATGTAAATACAAGGATAGCTACAGGGATTGGCTAGCTAACCTTCCTTAGATTTTTTTGTATAGTTACTTTCTCATGTAAGTATTTCTAACTCTAGTTATACTCAGACTTTGTATTTTTGTACCTTTATTTAATAAAGTGGGTTGTGAGGCTTTTGCCTTGCAGTATATAGTCAAAAAAATTGACCCGCTTCCACCTGAACCGGCGGGAATTTTCTCTTTTTCACGAGAGGTGGATCAAAACTTTTTACACCCAACCATTTGGTCAGTTGTGAATTAAATATGTACTAGTATTTTAGAAAATTGATTTGGTCCAATTTTGCAACAATTATTTGGCATGTCCTTCACAAAAAACCTCATTTTGGGCACTCAAAAATGGAAAATGGTTTTTTCGTCCAAAGAAAATGAAAACTTACTTAGGAAACGTTGTTTGGATTTCCAATATGCACCCTTGTGCACAATATGAGATCATTTGAACAAACTATGCCATGAATGTGGCCATAAGATTGATCATTTGGCTTGAAAGCCATTGATCTCCACACGTGATAGCTCGTTTTTTAGAACAATTTTTAAAATAATTGCCATATTACAAGTTTGTTATTTTTCCTGGGAACTTGGCCACATATAATGACACAATGCGAAGGTTTCCCAATTTTTTGATTTTTTTCCTGAATATTTTATGCCCATTTCAAAATGCGGTCAAAACGGCGGGAATGACCGTTCCTAGCTAGTAGTTGAATCTTGGAATGTTTTCGGTGTTTCTCTGATTAAATAGATACTTATGTACCTAGAAATGATTTTTGGAAAAAATAAAGAGCAAACTACGAGGTAGCTACAGTTCAAATTTGACCCGCTTCCACCTGAATCGGCGGGAATTTGTCTTTTTCACGAGAGGTGGATCAAAACTTTTTACACCCAACCATTTGGTCAATTGTGCATCAAATATGTCCTAGTATTTTAGGAAATTGATTTAGTACAATTTTGCAACAAATATTTGGTAGGTCCTTCACAAAAAAGCCTCCTTTCGGGCACTCAAAAAATGGAAAATGAATTTTCCGTGCAAAGAAAATGGAAACTTCCTTAGGTAACATTGTTTGCCATTTCAAGATGCACCACTGTGCATAATATGAGATCATTTCATTGAATTTTTCATGTGAAAAAAGTAGAAGAAAAACAAAAGAATGCCGAGGTAGATACTTTTTTGAAACATAATTTGTCTTTTTGATGAGAGGTGGATCGAAAGCATTTTACATCTAAAGATTTGGTCAACTGTACATAGAATGCAGTCTTATAGTTTTGGAAAATGGAGTGGTGCTGTAAACATTTTTGGCACTCCGAAAATAGAAAATGACCCCCCCCCCTAAAAACTCATTTCTCATAACAAATTTTAAAAGATATTTGTCTTACTCCAATTACAAGTTTGTTAGTTTTCCTAAAAACTATGTCACATTTGGTGACACAATGAGAATATTTCTTTTTGAATTTCTCATATCATAAAATTGTTTATATGATTCAACACCTTTTTTTGAAAAAATATGGTTTAACACCTTATTTTTAGTCAATTCCGACCAATTTAGAAGGTCATAATGTGTACCGGATTCTGATTGGTCCATGGACATGTCACGCGGATCGTGCTCAAACACCGTCGGATGCTCTCGGATCGGACGGCAGCCCTTTCTCCCTCACCCCGCTCCCCCTATTTGTCTCAAAAAAGAAAAAGAAAAAAGAAAACTCCCTCACCCTCTCACCCCACGAACCCTAGTGCTCCAGATCCACCTCACGCGCTCCCTCTCCCACATCGCCGCCGCCACCCCGCCGTTTCAGATCCGACACCGCCGCCCGTGCCCGCGCACCACCACCCGCTCCTCCGCCCGTCCCGGAGGCCTCAGTTGGCGCCCTCGGTCGCATGCCGTCGCGCTTGTCCCGCCCTCGGCGCCGCACCTCCACCGCCATCTTTGCTGGCTCCTCGTCGACGCCTCCGCCCTTCCTCGTCCAGCGTGCCTCTGCTCTGGCTTACATCGGGCTCCTCATCGTCCTCCTCGACCTGCTCCTCCCGCCCGCGCTCCTCTCCAACTTCCTCCCCGCCGGCGTCCACCACGCCTCCGCGCATAGCCTCCTCGACCAGGCCAGGGGCTTCCACTTCTGCTCCTCCCTCATCGACCTCCCCGCCATCTCCGCCTCCCGCTCCCTCCTCATCCTCTATAAACACCTCGCCCACTCCCTCCTCCCCTCCATGTTAAGCGCGTGATGTCAATTTCCTGATCTCGAATCGCCATCTGATTTCCTTCCTGGTTACTAATCGATCGCTGTTTTTTCGTGTGTGCAGGCGCGTACACGGCATGCAGGGGCGGCGCGGCCTACCTGTGGGTGGCGGCGGCCTGCAGCATCGGCTCCCTCTTCTATGTCCTCGCCAAGGCTGTCGCGATCTTTGGCGTGGCCGCCGACGGCGCCACCGGCCTCGAGCTGCATTGCAAGGGCCAGCTACTCGCCTTGGCCTACCGGGCCAGCAGCCGGTTGCACGTCGTCTACAGGATCAACATCGAAGTAGTAAGTCCCTGCCCCTCATCCCCTCCATGCCCATATTCGTTCGCATTAACCACCATGGCCATTGCCAGTTTTTCAGCAGCAGTCAGTGTCACACACGCCAAACCAAAAATCTACAGTAGTAGTTTTTTTTCTTGTAAAGCTTATTTGCCATGTATGTGATTGCTCTTCTGGATTCGTGGGAACTGAATCTCGAGTGCATGCTAGAGGCTAGAGCTGCAAGAGGTTCAGTTACATGCTCTTTTGTTTTTTTCAGTCAATGCTATGTTATGGTAGTCCATCTTGTACGTTTCCAGGTTTTCTAACTATATGCAAAACTTCATGTAGGCTCGGTGAGGGATGCTCCACCAGCATCCTGCTGCTTGGCGGTGGACGACAAGGACTTCCTCGCGCACGAGGTGTCTTCTAAGATCTACGGCGACAAGGTAATCTCACTCTCTTCAACCCTGGTTGTTTTGTGTTTGCGGTTGCTGCAGATGGTGGTCTGTGTGGATCTTGTTATAGTGAGAGTGGTATGCTGGTGCTGGCTTGAAAGTAGGGCAGAAATGCTCAACAATCTATTTCCTGTAGCATTTAGCTATTTACATTATGAAATATCTGGATAGTAGGTATGTTTCCCATGTTATATGGTAATAACTATACACGTTATCGTTGAGTTTGCTATGTGTTTATAGAATGACATGGTTGGCTAATTAAGCCTTGTCCGTGTATCTTTTAGAATTTGCTTCATTGGTAGCACATTCAAATATATTAATTAATTTTGTGCATGTTGGAGAATTTAGACGACGATAACAAACTGTAATCACGAATACTTGTATAAGAACTTGCATGACCATCTTGTTTAATTTTGTGATATTCCTCATACTAGGAGCCAATCATCTGCACTGTTATTCAGCTTTCATTGGCAGTTTTAATTTCACTGAAATCATCTTTTCTTTTCTATGCTCATGTTCAAGCCTGGTAGTATATTTTTTTTTCAAATGGTTTGTTTACTTGATTTATCTGTTATTTGATTTTGCTCCATCAGCTTTCCTAATGTCCTTCTACATATATATGTTGGTTGTAATCTTCTTGAAGAATGCAAGTACTTGATATTCCATTCTGTTCTTGTAGGTGAATGGACCTTGTGTTTTTGGTAGAACTCCGTTGAGGACTTCTACCCATGTTGAAGAGCATGTTCTGTGGTATCCAAGAGTAGCTAGCTTTTGTACTGGTAGAGCGGTCTATTTGTAGATCCCAATATTTATGATTGTGTGGATCTGGGTGAAGTTTGAAGTTCGTGGGTATGCAAGATTCGATGGTTAAACTGGTTGATGTGATGCGAATGAGTGTATGGAAACTGGTTGTTGTGATGTGAATGGGTGTATGTAGTTTCACGTGTTCTATTCTGTATAGCATATTGTAATAAACTTATTTTAGTTGTTATTTGAAGATTTTCATATGCTTTCTCTCTTCTGTCTGTTTGATATATACATATATATTGCTTATTAATAAGCTGTGAAAAATCTGACATTTTGGACCCATCTGTAAACTGGAGCTGGGAAAAAAATCTGGAAATAAAAAATAAATTGACTGCAAAATGTTGTGCGCTAGAAAATAAAAAGGCCAAATTGTAGGCAAGGCCCATGTAGCTAACCAAAATTAACATAAAATACATATATCAAAAGGGCTTGCCTAAAAAATAATACATGGGCCAAATTACTGGGTTAGACCCATTTAGCTAATAAAAGCACAGGGAAACAACATTTAAAAGGCTGAATTGTTGGGCTAGGCCCATGTAGAAAATCAAATTGGACCGGGCTGATTCTTGTGCCACATCAGATTGCCACGTTGGATGCCTACGTGGCCTGGGGAGGCTGCTAGTGACCAAAACAAAACAATAGGCATATTTTGGTCGTAAACGTCTACGACCTTCTCACAGAGAAGGTGGTTAATTTCAGTTTACGACCGCCAGCTTTTGACCTTCTGTTTTTGGTCACAAAAAGGTCGCAAATGAAAAACAATGACCTTTCAGTGACCAATAGTCAAGGTCACAAGTTGACATATTTCTTGTAGTGTACATATCATTGATAGAAAAGGAGCTCAGAACCCCGTAGTCGATAACTTGTCTAGGCTTGAAAATGTGCTTGATGACTCACTGCCTATTGATGATAGTTTTCCTGATGAGAAGTTAGCTGCAATAAATATTTCTCATAGGACTCATTGGTATGCTAATTATGATAATAACATTGTTGCTAAATATTTTCCACCTAGATTTTACATACCAACAAAATAAAAATTTCTTCTATGATTTAAGACATTACTTTTGGGATGACCGACATCTTTACAAATAAGGAGTAGATGGTATTATTAGGCGTTGTGTACCTGAGCATGAACAGGGACAAATTCTACGGAAATGTCACTCCGAGGCTTATGGAGGGCATCATGCTAGAGATAGAACTTCTCACGAGGTATTGCAATCTGTATTTTATTGGCATACTCTCTTCAAGGATGCCCGTAAGTTTGTCTCATCTTGTCATGAATGCCAAAGGATAGGTATTATCGGTAAGCGTCAAGAAACGCTTATGAATTCTTCACGTGTTGTTGAACCATTTGATGTTTGGGGATTTGATTACATGGGAACTTTTCCTTCCTCTAATGGGTATACACATATTTTGGTTGATGTTGATTATGTTTCTAAATGGGTAGAAGCTATTCCAACTAGTAGTGATGATCACAACACATCTATTAAAATGCTTAAGGAAGTTATTTTCCCAAGGTTTGGAGTCCCTAGATATTTAATGACTGATGGTGGCTCACACTTTATTCATGGTGTTTTCTGTAAAATGCTTGATAAGTATGGTGTTAACCATAGAATTGCATAACCCTATCATCCTTAGTCTAGTGGTTAAGTTGAACTTAGTAATAGAGAAATAAAATTAATTTTGCAAAAGACTGTCAATAGGTCCAGGAAGAATTGGTCTAAGAATTTAGATGATGTACGTTGGCCTTATAGAACGGCATACAAAAATCCTATGGGTATGTCTCCTTATAAAATGGTTTATGGAAAAGCTTGTCATTTGCCTCTTGAGTTAGAACATAAAGCATACTGGGCAGTTAAAGAACTCAACTATGATTTCAAACTTGCTGGTGAAAAGAGGTTATTTGATATTAGCTCATTAGATGAATGGAGAACCCAAGCTTATGAAAATGCAAAGTTATTCAAAGAAAAAGTTAAAAGATGGCATGACAAAAGAATTCAAAAACGTGAGTTTAAAGTCGGAGAATATGTTCTTTTGTACAACTCTCATTACAGATTTTTTGCAGGGAAGCTCCTCTCGAAATGGGAATGCACATATGTCATCGAGGAGGTTTACCGCTCTGGCGCCATCAAAATAAATAATTCCGAAGGCACTAACCCAAAGGTTTTCAACGGGCAACGAATAAAGCATTATATCGCAGGTACGCCCATTAATGTTGAAAGTAATATTATCCAAACTTTGACACCGGAAGAGCACATAAAAGAGTCCTTCCTGAACACCCCAGAATTGTGAAAATAAGGAGGTATGTGATACGGTAAGTAAACGGACTCCAAAAAATTCACAAAAATATTTTATGTCAGTTTTGGAATATTTTAAAATTTTGGAAATAAAGAAACTTCCAGGGAGCGTCCCCTGGTGAGCACAATACACCAGGGTGCGCCAGGCATGCCTGGCGCACCCAGGTGGGTTGTGCCCACCTCACGCATCTTCCGGACTCCGTTTTTCTTATGTATACTTGTCCTGTAGATAAAAATTCTATATATACTCTTCGAACCTGTTGACCACCGTATTGCGGAGAAATCTTCTGTTTTCTTTTCTTGTTGTTTTCGGTCAGATCTACCAAGCTAGACATCATGTCTTCCTCCTCCTCCAACGCGATGGAAGAAGATGCTTGGCTGATGAAGATCGAGCTAAAGAGGGGAGATCCTATAGAAGCTACAAGAGGTGACAAAGGCAAGGAGGTGGTCGGTGACCAAGCACCGGCAATCGAGCAAGCGCTGCCAGAAGAGGAAGTGGAAGATATCCTTAAACCATACTACCTTCTTCTTACTGCCACTAAAATTGAGGCCTTCTGGATCATCGAAACGGTTCGTGTGAAAAATAAATATCTCACTCATGATAGCACTCTTCATCGAGAGCGCATCGCCCTTCTTCGGAGTGTTCAATAGATTGAAGGACCTCTTGATCATGGAGGATAAGATCGCATCTTCATCACCACCATCATCTTTTACAACACCTAAGGAGTATTAAGTATCGGGTATGGGCACTCCCCTTGGCTTCCAACAAGCTTGGGGGAGATGCCCGGGTATCGTATCATCCCACTATCTTTTTGCTTTTACTTATTTTAGTTCAATCTTTTTGCTTTAGATGAAATAAAGTTTAGTTCGATATTTTCTTCTTTGAGAGTTTGCTTAGTGGTCTATCATTGTTATCATGTGCAAGTTATATAATATAGTTAGTTTGAGTTTTTACTCTCTTTACTTTTTTGTTGTGAATAAAGAAAAGAAAAAGAAAAAGAAAGGAATTAAATTAAGATGATCATATGCTAATCTTATGGTAGGTGATGGCACCACATAAGGAAAAGTATAAGTAGAAAATTTTGTTAGAGGTTGACAAACATAGCATTGGTCAATGATGCAACTCATGGAAGAATTAGTAAGGGGAGAGAAGATTCACATATAAATATACTATCCTAGAAATCTTTCATGATTGTGAGCCCCCATCAAAATATTATATGGAAAAATTGTTGACGTTGGACAAGGAAGACAACTTAATGATTTATTTTTGTTCATATTCACATAGAAGTCATACTTTCATAGATCCTTTCAATATGTGGTGCTTGCCCGATATCTTTTCTAGCCGAAAATTCCGCACTAAGTAGAGATACTACTTGTGCATCCAAAAACCATTAAACCCAAACCTTTTTCGAGAGTCCACCATACCTACATATGGATTGAGTAAGATCCTTCAAGTAAGGTGTCATCGGTGCAAAAAGGCAATAAAATTGCTTCTAAATATGTGAGATCGTTTAGTGTAAGAGAAAATTGAGCGTTGTACGAACTTGGGTGACAAAGAATAAAAGCGACAGACTTCATAATAAAGGTTGTCTTCTTAAGGTGCAATACAATGTGACGTTCTCTTGCACTAAGAGATTGAGCATGCAAACAAATAAGCGCCTGGCAACCTCTGCTTCCCTCTGCGAAGGGCCTATCTTTTACTTTTATGCAAAGAGTCAAAGTTTTCCCTCTTTCCTCTTTTATTATTATCGTTTGGCAAGCATCATGTGGTGAGGAAAGATCTAGGCACATATGACCAGCTGTATATGGGTGACATGAGTTATTATTGTTGACATCACCCTTGAGGTGAGTATGTTGGGAGGTGAAACTATAAGCCCATATCTTTCTATGTGTTCGGTTGAAACATTTTTCTCATGTGTATGCGGTGAGTATTAGCAATCATAGAAGACTATATGATGGTTGAGTATGTGGAATTGCCTAAAGGATCCGATACGTGACCCTTCCTGAAAAGATGATGAATTGTAGTTGCAAAAGTTGACTGAAAACATAGTTTTGGTTTCTAATAGGGTTTATGCTTTATACTTCAGTTGTGTGATGAACTGTCACTTATTCATGAGAAGTTTATGATACAAGTTCTATGATAAAAGTCTTATGTTTAATTCTATTGCCGTAATAATAATCAACATGATGCTTCTATGTCAGTATTTTGTTTTTATTGACACCTCTCTCTCAAAGCATGTGGGCATGTTTTTCGATTTCGGTTTTCGCTTGAGGACAAGCGAGGTCCAAGTTTTGGGTAGTTGATACGTCCATTTTGCATCATGTTTTCTTACTGTTATTTATAATGTTTTCATCCATAATAATGCTTTTTGGAGCAATTCTAATGCCCTTTCTCTCATAATTTTCAAGGAACACACCGAGAGGGAGAATTCCGGTAGTTGGAAATCTGGACCTAAAAAAGCTACGTCAGGCCACCTATTCTGCACAAATCCAAATGAGCTGAAACTCCACGAGGATTTTTTATGGAATATTTAAGAAATATTGGAGTCAATAAACACCAGAGGGGGCCACCAGGTGGGCACAACCCACCTGGGCGCGCCCGGCCCCCCTGGCACGCCCTGGATGGTTGTGGCCTCCTCGGCCCACCTCCGGTGCTCATCTTCTGGTATATAAGTGATTCTGACCTAGAAAAATAGAGAGAAGACTTTCGGGACAGAACGCCGCCGTCTCGAGGTGGAACTTGGGCAGTAGCACTTTTGCCCTCCGGTGGAGTGATTCCGTCGGGGGAACTTCCCTCCATGAGGGGGAAATCATTGTCGTCATCATCACCAACCACTCTCCCGTCTTGGGGAGGGCAATCTTCACCGGCACCATCTCATCTCAAAGCCTAGTTCATCTCTTGTGTTCAATCTTGTTACTGGAGCTATAGATTATTTCTAGGGGGTGACTAGTAGTGTTGATTACATCTTGTAGTTGATTACTATATGGTTTATTTGCTGGAAGATTATATGTTCAGATCTATTATGCATACTAATACCCCTCTGATCTTGAGCATGTTCATCACTTGTGAGTAGTTACCTTTGTTCTCGAGGTCACGTGAGAAATCATGTTGCAAGTAATCATGTGAATTTGATATGTGTTCGATATTTTGATAGTATGTGTGTTGTGATTCCCTTAGTGGTGTCATGTGAATGTCGACTACACGACACTTCACCATATTTGGGCCTAAGGGAATGCATTGTGGAGTATTAAATAGATGGTGGGTTGCGAGAGTGACATAAACTTAAACCCCAGTTTATGCACTATTCTATAAGGGACCGATTGGATCCTAGAGTATAATGCTATGGTTAGAATTTATTCTTAATACTTTTCTCGTAGTTGCGGACTCTTGCGGGAGGGTTAATCATAAGTAGGTGGTTTGTTCAAGTAAGAACAGCACCTAAGCATCGGTCTACCCACATATCAAATTATCAAAGTAGCAAACACAAATCAAACCAAAGGATGAAAGTGACTGGATGAAATTCCCGTGAACCCTCAAGAACGCTTTGCTTACTATAAGAGACTGCTTTGGCCTGTCCTTTGCCTCAAAAGGATTGGGCAACCTTGTTGCATACTTGTTACAATTATCGTTACTTTCTCGTTGCAAATTATCTTCCTATCAAACAACTCACTACTTACTATTTTAGCACTTGTAGACACTACCTTACTGAAAACTACTTGTCATTTCCTTCTGCTCCTCGCTGGGTTCGACACTCTTACTTATTGAAAAGAGCTACAATTGATCCCCTATAAGTGTGGGTCATCACCCCTCTCCTGGCGCGCCCAGGTGGGTTGTACCCACCTGGTGGCCCCGCAGACGCCAACCCTAATCCTATAAATTCCTATTTCCGGAGAGAAAAATCAGGGAGAAAGAATTATCGTGATCCACGAGACAGAGCCGCCGTCACCTCCTGGTCTTCCTCGGGAGGCCAAATCTGGAGTCCGTTTGGGGCTCCGAAGAGGGGGATCTTCGTTCTTTGTCATCACCAACCATTCTCCATCGCCAATTCCATGATGCTCCCCACCGGGAGTGAGTAATTCCTTTGTAGGCTCGCTAGTCGGTGAGGAGTTGGATGAGATTCATCATGTAATCAAGATAGTTTTGTTAGGGCCCGATCCCTAGTATCCACTATGTTCTTAAATAGATGTTGCTATGACTTTGCTATGCTTAATGCTTGTCACTTTGGGACCGGGTGCCATGATCTCAGATCTAAACCATTTATGTTATCATCATTATATCCATGTTCTAGATCTGATCTTGCAAGTTATAGTCACCTACTACGGTTATGATCCAACAACCCCGGAGTGAAAACAACCGGGCCCACTCTCGGTGATGATCGTAGTCTGAGGAGTTCATGTATTCACTATGTGTTAATGCTTTGTTCTAGTTCTATATTGAAAGGAGGCCTTAATATCCCTTAGTTTCCAATATGGACCCCGCTGCCATGGGAGGGTAGGACAAAAGATGTCATGCAAGTTCTTTTAACAAAGCACGTATGACTATTTACGGAATACATGCCTACATTATATCGATGAACTGGAGCTAGTGCCATATCGCCCTAGGTTATAACTATCACATGATGAATATCATCCAATGAATCATCGATCCAATGCCTACGAATTTGTCCCATGTTGATCTTGCTAAGTTAATACTGCTGCTGCTACTGTTACACTTGCTAAAAAATTACTACTATCACTGTTACTGTTACTGTTGCTGGTGTCCTTACTATCAAAACTATCAAACTGCTTTGCTACTGATCACTTTGCTGTAGATAATTAACCTCGAGGTGTGGTTGAATTGACAACTCAGCTGGTAATACCTTCAAATATTCTTTGGCTCCCCTTGTGTTGAATCTATAAATTTGGGGTACATACTCTACCCTCAAAAATTGTGGCGATCCCCAATACTTGTGGGTTATCAAGATGATCCTTCGAAGTCCATCATTTCAGAAGATTTCTTCGTTCTCACTTTTTAACTTCGTCTTCCAACTATTCTCAATTGATGCCTCTTTGTGTGTCTCCATATTCTTGCGGTGCTTCGTCCAAGTATCATTTAATCAGTTCACGATCTCTTTGTTCTCTTTTATCTAAATTCCCTCAAGTTATTTATTCATTTTCTAATTCTTCTCGGTGATTTGTTCTCTTTTCTTCATTCATTTTCCAAATTCTTTCTCGTGGTTTGTTCTTTCATCACTCGGTTTGAATTTTTACTATGGTTCACTTGATACGTCCAAAACGTATCTATAATTTATGCTTGCTCCATGCCACTTGGGTGATATTGCTATGATATTCATACACTTCCATACACTTTTGATCATATTTGGACTAACTTACTAATCCAGTGCACCCCAGTGCCAGTTTCTGTTTTCGGCTGTTTTTGTATTTCAGGTTTTCACGTTTCGAGAACTGCCCAGAAAAATCCAGAAAAATTATATAAAAAATCAGCGTTCCGGAAACAACTCTGCGTCCGAAGGGCAGCCTGGGGGGCCACCAGGGCTCCAGGCGCCCTGGCGGCGCCCCCCCCCCCCTGGGCCGCGCCGGGGGGGCGCTTGGGCCCCCCGAAGCTCCCCCGATGCCCTACTTTGGCATATATTTAAAGGGTCCTCCGAAACCCTCAGAACAGGAACTCTTTTCGTGATCCCATCTCTGTTCCGCCGCCGCCGCCGCTTCCAAGATCGGGAGCACCAGGAGAACTCTTCCCGGCACCCTGCCGGAGGGGAGGATCACCACCGGGAGCTTCTCCACCACCATGGACGCCTCCCGGATGACTCGTGAGTAGTCTCCCTTGGACCATGAGTCCATGACCAATAGCTATGTGATGTTCTCCTCCCGTTTTTGTGCTTCACTAATTAGTCCTCGGGAGCTGCCCTACATGATCGAGGCACCTATGTAATCCTTATGCTGTTGCTATGTTGAGTTTGCTGGGATCCGATGGATTATGAGATTATGTTCAGATTGATCTTGAGTAATATATTTGATCTACCTCTTTTATATTTTTGTTCATAAGTAATTCTTGCATGTTCTCCGTTGTTATTTATAGCTTTGGCCGAGTAATAGGTAGTGACTCCAAGAGGGAACGTTATGCTTGATTGTGGGTTCATGCCCCTCGATGACTAGCTTGAGTGACAGAAACATGAGTCTAGGGGATGTGATGTTGCCACAAGGGGGAAAACAACGGTGCTTGTGCCCGCGGGTGCAAGGATTGTTTACTTTACGCAAAGTTCTTTTAATGCAGTTGTCTGTTGCATTGAGTTTACACTATGGGTGGGACTCGCAACTTAATACCAGCGAGATGTTCTGGATAGATATCTCAAGGTGGATGATTAGTAGTAGATATTGATGGATTTTGGTCTACTTACTTTGGCGTACCACCCATGCTTTGAACCTCAACCTTTCTTGCAATGTAGTCAGCATTGGTTTGCGTTCGTGGTTCTGTCAATTGCCCAGCTGTAATTTGTTTACCTCACATAGCTGTTTTATCGTCTTTTGGGAGAGAGACATCACTAGTGAACATCATGAGACTCCGGTCCATATTACCATCATTGATCACATCCACTATTTACTTTTCGTTATTATTTACTATTGCAAAACACTATCTATCACTACTATCATTGCTTTTAATCCTTTGTGAACTACAAGGCCGGAGGGATTGACAACCTCTCTGTACTCGTTGGGAGCAAAGTTATTTGTATCTGTGTGCAGGTCCACGTTGATTGCTACTAATTTGGCGCCATAGCAATTGACACCTACTTGTTGAACCTAGGAGTCTCTGGGGATTCGATCCTTGGCATCTTGGCTAAGGGAAAACACTTCTACAATACTGCATCTTACACCTTCCACTTGGGGTAACCAACGAGGGGTTCGAGGCCCATCAAGGAGTATTTTCTGGCGCCGTTGCCGGGGACTCCACTCTTCAGGATAGGGGAGTTGCATGCTATCTTTTACCTTTGCTTTTTAGTCTTGTTAGTTTACCTTTCGTTTTTGCTTTAGTTCCTTTTATCGAAAATCACAAAAATAGTTATCTTGCTTGCTTGCTACTATGGGTTCCACCGAGAACACCAAGTTGTGTGACTTCACTAGTCACAACAACGATGACTTTATCAGCACACCTATCACTACACCTACCACTTCAGCACCTTCATATGAAATTAAACCTGCTTTACTGAACTTAGTTATGAGAGAACAATTCTCCGGTGCTGGAGATGATGCGGCTTTACACTTGAACAACCTTGTAGAACTTTGTGATATGCAAAAGTACCAAGAAATAGATGGTAATATTGTTAAGCTTAAGCTTTTTCCTTTCTCCTTGAGAGGAGGAGCTAAAATTTGGTTTCAGTCTTTGCCTAGAAATAGCATAGATTCATGGGACAAGTGCAAAGATGCTTTTATCGGAAAATACTATCCACCTGCTAAAATTATCCAACTTAGAAGTAACAGAATGAATTTTAAAAAATTGGATAATGAACACGTTGCCCAAGCTTGGGAACGTATGAAATCTCTTATCAAGAACTGCCCTACTCACGGTTTGACTACTTGGATGGTTATCCAAACTTTTTATGCAGGCTTGAACTTTACCTCGCGGAACTTGTTAGATTCGGCCGCGGGAGGAACTTTTATGTCAACTACACTTGGTGCTGCCACAAAGCTTCTCGATGAGATGATGACCAACTATTCCCAATGGCACACCGAACGCGCTCCAACAGGTAGGAAGGTAAACTCTGTCAAGGAGATTTCCTCCCTTAATGAAAAAGTTGACTTGATTATGTCTCTACTTTCGAAGCAATCTACTGTTGATCCTCGTGATGTTCCTTTAAATTCTTTGATTTCTCAAGAACAAGTAGATGTGAACTTTATCTCTAGAAACAATTTTAACAACAATGCTTATAGGAGTAACTTTGGTAACAATCCTAGACCGTTCCCCTCTAATTCTTATGGGAACAACAATGCTTATCCTATCACCAAGAACTCCACTACTGAACTAGAGATTATGCTTAAAGATTTCATCACTACCCAAAAAGCCTTTAATAAGAGTGTAGAAGAAAAACTACATAAACTAGATGATCTTTCTTTTAAGGTAGACCATTTAGCCAATGAGGTAAAATTGCTAAATATTAAAACTTCTCCTCTTGAGGAGAGGGAAGTCACTCCTATAAATGCTATTCAAGTGCAAATTAATGAAAATATTAGGATGATGGCTAAACTTAAAGAAAGATGGGCTAGAGAAAGGGAGGAAGAGGATAGAATTAAGAGCCTTCCTACCCACCACAATGTTGCTACTATCAAAGTTGTTGAGGATATCCAAACTCTTAGCACCCAATGTACTCCTGGTCCCATTGGACCTATTAATGGTGATGCTATGACTATAGAAACTACCAAACATGTGAACCTAAAGGACACCACTACCACTTTACTTCATGCTAATGACCTTGATTTTGATAATTGCACTCTTACCGAAGTTATTGATTTCCTTCACAAGATGTCTAGAGACCCCCGCACTAGCACGCTTAACCTTGCCTTCACAGAGCATATCACTAATGGTCTCATCAAAGCTAGGGAGGAGAAACTTAGAGTAGAAGCCTCCATACCTAGAGAGCTAGAAGATGGTTGGGATCTTATGATAAAAATTAAATTGAATGACTTCTCTTGCTATGCATTATGTGATGTTGGAGCTAGTACCTCTGTTATGCCCAAAAGAATATATGATATGCTTAAATTGAAACCTTTTGATTCTTGTTCTTTTGGTGTTCGTCTCGTTGATTCTTCCATAAATAAACCTTTGGGGAGGATCGACGATATTCTTATCGTTGTTAATGATAATTATGTTCCCGTTGATTTTACTATTATGGATATTGAATGTGATCCTTCATGTCCAATTATTTTGGGACGTCCCTTTTTACGCACCGTTGGCGCTATCATTGACATGAAAGAGGGTAATATAAAATTTCAGTTTCCTCTCAAAAAAGGGATGGAACACTTCCCTCGAAAGAAGATCAAGTTACCTTTTGAGTCCGTTGTACGGGCTAGCTATTCTTTTACTCTTGATAAAACTTGATCTCTATGCATTATGCCTAGCTTAAAGGAATAAAAGAAAGCGCTTTTGGGAGGCAGCCCACATGAATAAATTTATTTTGTTTTTGTTGTGTCTTGATGTTGTTTACTGCTATAGCATCATCATTGTATCTTTTCTTTTCATATTTGTGCCAAGTATAGCCTCTGATTGCTAGAAAGTTCAAAAGTTGTGAGGTGCTGTCCGGGAAACAGATTATGTCCTTGGATAGAAAAATTCGTATAAAATCACCAGATCATCTTTTTGGTCTGTATTTTTTCGACAGCATTCTCTATATAATTGTCTTTCGTGTGTCTGTTCTGAGTTTTTTTATTTGAGTTGCAGAAGTGCCCCGAACAAATCAATTACTACCTGATGTTCTGTTTTTCACAGATTTTGTCCTATTTTGCCTTTCCTTCATTTTGCAAATCAAGAGCTTGCTTTTTCTTTGCAAAAACCTTTTGGCAATCTTGAGAAACATTAGAACTTCAAGAATATCTTTATTTCCAGCAAGGTATAATTATTTTATTAAGGTTACTAACCTCGCTAATCAGATTATGATGAGTTATGTATGAAGGGAGTTTTCAAGTGTGCGAGGGAAGATGATAAAAAGATTCAGGAGTGTCAAGCGCTCAAGCTTGGGGATGCCCCCATGCACCCCCAAGAAATATTCAAGGAGACTCAAGCGTCTAAGCTTGGGGATGCCCCCGTGCATCCCCTTCTCCATCGACATTATCAGTTCGTCTTTCGTTTCACTATATTTTTATCACTTCATGTGTTAAGTGCTAAGCTTGGAGCGTCTTGCTTTTAGTTTTCTTTTTAGTTTTTCATCACGAGTCGGAACTCAGCTTTCTTTATGTGGGAGAGAAACACGCTCCACTTCTACCTAGAACATAACATAGAATTTTTATGTCTATCTTTGTTGTGTGTGTTCTTTGTCTTTTAATAGCTACTATCATGCTCTGCTCTTAGTATTCATGCTTATCTTTTCAAAGAGATTTTGTTTAGTTGGTTGCTTGAACTCTCTTTAATTATCATGCTTATCTTATTAAGAGAGTTTGCTTCTGTTGCATTGGTTAATATGTCTATGATAAAGATTCTACGTGCATAATGGTGCTTAGTGGTTCAGGTTTTCTTATGGTTAGTCTCAAATAGCTGGGGGATTCCCAATGTGTTATTGGAGTACCAACTTGATTTGTTTGCCGATGATGTGGTATGGTTTAGTAATATCTTCCTTTGAGAACTTATTTTGATTGACTTGGCGTATGCTCACGCATATTTAAGACTGTAAAGAAAGTCTGTCAAGCCTTGGTGATCTTTTATTTCTGAGTAGCGATATAACTACCATCCCTGATTCAATATTGCTTTGTCGCTCTGCATGATTATGACCGTCACTGCTCTCTTAGTTGGTCGCTTCCAGTCTTTTGCTAACCTCCACCTGTACTAAGCAGACTAACTTTGCAATACATAGCTCATGGGAAAGTAGCTTAAAAACTATTGTGGTAAAGAATATGTTGCTTATGTATCTTATTTCTTATAAGTTGCTTGCTGAGCGGTAACCATGTTTCTGGGGATGCCATCAACTGTCACACTTTTGTTGAATATCATGTGAGTTGCTATGCATGTTCGTCTTGTCTGAAGTAAGCGTGATTTGCCATGGGTTGAATGAGTATGCATATTGTTAGAGAAGAACATTGGGCCGCCAACCAAAGCCATGTATCATGGTGGAAGTTTTAGCTTGGACATTGATCCTCAATCTCTTATGAGAATATGCTTATGCATTAAAGAGGAGTCCATCATCTATTTTCTATGTTGTCCCGGTATGGATGTCCTCAAGTTGAGATCTATCAAAAACGAGAAATCAAATGCGATTTATCTCCTTGGACCTTTGTACAGGTGGCATAGAGGTACCCCTTTGTGACACTTGGTTAAAACATATGTAATGCTATGATAACCCATGGAAATCCGAGCTAATTAGGACAAGGTGTGAGCACTATTGGTATTCGATGCATGAGGCTTGCAACTTATAGGATGTCTTATGCATGACACATATGAAGTACTACTACCGTTGACAAAATTGCTTCTATGTTTTCAAAATAAAAAGCTTTAGCACATAACCATTCTTTTACTTTTATGTTGAGTCTCCACCTTCTTTTAAAAGCACCAACTACTGAGAGCATGATTGTCATTCTGAGTGTAATGTGCATTGTCCCAAAGTAGCATTGTCTTTTGCATGATTGTGATATCGTTTATTTTGAAATCATTGTCTCTAGTCATCACTTAAACCTTGAAGGTGCCCCTGCATTTATGTTTTGCATCACTAAAGGGGGCAAGCTAGATATCACTTTATCATATTTGCACATCATGTTCATTGCAAATCTATTTGATGCTTCAATGTCATGTTGTAAAACTTTCAGTCATTTGTGATTTTCTCATGAGGCAACTTAATTACTATAGAATCATTGTCTCGGTAAGCTTTTGTCATATGACTATGAATAAGTCCTATATGGTTAATAGCATGTCACCACATAAATTATTCTTGTTATCATTTACCTACTCGAGGACGAGCAGGAATTAAGCTTGGGGATGTTGATACGTCCAAAACGTATCTATAATTTATGCTTGCTCCATGCCACTTTTGGGTGATATTGCTATGATATTCATACACTTCCATACACTTTTGATCATATTTGGACTAACCTACTAATCCAGTGCACCCCGATGCCAGTTTCTGTTTTCGGCTGTTTTTGTATTTCAGGTTTTCACGTTACGAGAACTGCCAGGAAAAATCTAGAAAAATCATATAAAAAATCAGCGTTCCAGAACCTACCTTGCGCCCGAAGGGAAGCCGGGGGGGGGCACCAGGGATCCAGGTGCCCTGGCGGCGCCCCCCCCCCCCCTGGGCCGCGCCGGGGGGGCGCCTGGGCCCCCCGAGCCCCGTCTGGTGCCCCCCTTCGGCATATATTTAGAGTGTCCTTCGAAACCCTCGGGACGGAAACTCTTTTTCGCGATCTCATCTCTGTTCCGCCGGCGCCGCCGCTTCCAAGATCGGGAGCACCAGGAGAACTCTTCCCGGCACCGTGCCGGAGGGGAGGATCACCATCGGGAGCTTCTCCACCACCATGGACGCCTCCCGGATGAGTTGTGAGTAGTCTCCCTTGGACCATGAGTCCATGACCAGTAGCTATGTGATGTTCTCTTCCCGTTCTTGTGCTTCACTAATTAGTCCTCGTGAGCTGCCCTACATGATCGAGGCACATTTGTAATCCTTATGCTGTTGCTATGATGAGTTTGCTGGGATCCGATGGATTATGGGATTATGTTCAGATTGATCTTGAGTAATATATTTGATCTACCTCTTTTATATTTATGTTCATAAGTAATTCTTGCATGTTCTCCGTTGTTATTTATTGCTTTGGCCAAGTAATACGTAGTGACTCCAAGAGGGAACGTTATGCTCGATTGTGGGTTCATGCCCCTCGATGACTAGCTTGAGTGACAGAAACATGAGTCTAGGGGATGTGCTGTTGCCACAAGGGGGAAAACAACGGTGCTTGTGCCCGCGGGTGCAAGGATTGTTTACTTTACGCAAAGTTCTTTTAATGCAGTTGTCTGTTGCTTTGAGTTTACACTATGGGTGGGACTCGCAACTTAATACCAGCGAGATGTTCTGGATAGATATCTCAAGGTGGATGATTAGTAGTAGATATTGATGGATTTCGGTCTACTTACTTTGGCGTACCACCCATGCTTTGAACCTCAACCTTTCTTGCAATGTAATCAGCATTGGTTTGTGTTCGTGGTCCTGTCAATTGCCCAGCTGTAATTTGTTTACCTCACATAGCTGTTTTATCATCTTTTGGGAGAGAGACATCACTAGTGAACATCATGAGACTCCGGTCCATATTACCATCATTGATCACTTCCGCTATTTACTTTTCGCTATTATTTACTATTGCAGACATTATCTATCACTACTATCATTTGCGTTTAATTCTTTGTGAACTACAAGGCCGGAGGGATTGACAACCTCTCTGTACTCGTTGGTAGCAAAGTTATTTGTATGTGTGCAGGTCCACGTTGATTGCTAATCCGCGCTATTAGCATTTGACACCTACTTGTTGAACCTAGGAGTCTCTGGGGATTCGATCCTTGGCATCTTTGCTAAGGGAAAACACTTCCACAACACTGCATCTTTCACCTTCCACTTGGGGTAACCAACGAGGGGTTAGAGGCCCATCAGGCCTTAGTGGAGAGAAAGGAAGAGCCACAAGAGGTGGGGTGTGCCCACCCCCAAGCCCAAACCGAATTGGACTAGGGTTGGGGGGCGCGGCCCCCCTTTCCTTCTCCTTCTCTCCCTCTCCTTCCTTCCCCCTCTCTTCCTTGGAAAGGAATCCTACTAGGACTAAGAAGTCCTTGTAGGACTCCCTTATTGGTGGGCCCATAGGGGCCAGCTAGCCTCCTCCCCCTCCTCCTTTATATACGTGGGGAAGGGGGAATCCTAGAACACACAAGTTGATCTTTTAGCCGTGTTTGGTTCCCCTCTCTACATTTCAACACCTCGGTCATATTTCCTAGTGCTCAGGTGAAGCCTTGCGCGGATCGCATCATCAACACCATCAACACGCTGTCATGCTGCCGGAACTCTTCCTCAAGCCTCTGCTGGATCAAGAGCTCGTGGGACGTCATCGTGTTGAACGTGTGCTGAACACGGAGGTACCGTACGTTCGAAGCTTGGATCGGTTGGATTGTGAAGACGTTCGACTACATCAACCGCGGTACTAAACGCTTCCGTTTTTGGTCTACGAGGGTACGTGGACACACTCTCCCCGCTCATTGATATGCTTCTCCTAGATAGATCTTGCGTGATCGTAGGAAAAATTTAAAATACTACGTTCCCCAACAGTGGCATCATGAGCCAGGTCTATGCGTAGATGATATGCACGAGTAGAACACAAAGAGTTGTGGGCGATAATAGTCATACTGCTTACCACCAACGTCTTACTTTGATTCGTCGGTATTGTTGGATGAAGCGGCCCAGACCGACATTACATGACCGCATTCATGAGACTGAGTCTACCGACGTGCTTTGCACACAAGTGGCTGGCGGGTGTTAGTTTCTCCAACTTTAGTTGAATCGAGTGTGACTACGGCCGGTCCTTGATGAAGGTTAAAACAACACACTTGTCGAAAAATCATTGTGTTTTTGATGCGTAGGTAAGAACGGTTCTTGCTAGAAGCCCGTAGCAGCCACGTAAAACTTGCAACAACAAAGTAGAGGACGTCTAACTTGTTTTTGCAGGGCATGTTGTGATGTGATATGGTCAAGACGTGATGAGTTATACGATATTGTATGAGATGATCATGTTTTGTAAATTATCGGCAACTGGCAGGAGCCTTATGGTTGTCTCTTTATTGTATGAATCGCGAACATCATGTAATTGCTTTAATTTATCGCTATGAGTTAGCGATAGTAGTAGAAGCAATAGTTGGCGAGGCGACCACGATGCTACGATGAAGATCATGGTGTCAAGCTGGTGACGATGGAGATCATGATGATGCTTTGGAGATGGAGATCAAAAGCACAAGATGATGATGGCCATATCATGTCACATATTTTGATTGCATGTGATGTTTGTCTTATTATGCATCTTATTTGGCATAGTACAGCGGTAGCATTATAAGATGATCCCTTACAAAATTTCAAGGTACAAGTGTCCTCCCTGAGTATGCACCATTGTGATAGTTTGTCGTGCCGAGACACCACGTGATGATGGGGTGTGATAAGTTCTACATTCACATACAACGGGTGTAAGACAGTTTTGCACATACGGAATACTTGGGTTAAACTTGACAAGACTAGCATGTACAGACATGGCCTCAGAACACTGGAGACCGAAAGGTCGAGCGTGAATCATATAGTAGATATGGTCAACATAAGATGTTCACCATTGAAAACTACTCCATCTCACGTGATGATCGGACATGGTTTAGTTGATTTGGATCACTTGATCATTTAGATGACTTGAGGGATGCCAATCTAAGTGGGAGTTCTTTAGTAATATGATTAATTTAACTTTAATTTATCATGAAATTAGTCCTGATAGTTTTTGCATATCTATGTTGTTGTAGCTACCATTCCCTTGAATTTTAATGCGTTCCTAGAGAAAGCTCAGTTGAAAGATGATGGTAGCAACTACACGGACTGGGTCCATAACTTGAGGATTATCCTCATTGCTGCACAGAAGAATTATGTCCCTTGAAGCACCTCTAGGTGACATGCCTGTTGTATGAGCAACTCCTGATGTTATGAACGTCTGGCAAGCTCAATCTGATGACTACTCGATAGTTCAGTGTGCCGTGCTTTACGGCTTAGAATCGGGACTTCAAAGACGTTTTGAACATCATGGAGCATATGAGATGTTCCAAGAGTTGAAGATAATATTTCAAGAAAATGCCCGAGTTGAGAGATATGAAGTCTCCAACAAGTTCTATAACTGCAAGACAGAGGAAAATAGTTCTGTCAGTGAACACATACTCAGAATGTCTGGTACCACAACCACATGACTCAACTTGGTGTCAAAGTTGATGATGATAGTGTTATTGACAGAGTTCTTCAATCACTGCCACCAAGCTATAAAGGCTTCATGATGAACTATAATATGCAAGGGATGCAAAAGACAATTTCCGAGCTCTTAGCTATGCTCAAAGCTGCGGAGGCAGAAATCAAGGAGCATCAATTGTTGATGGTTAACAATACCACTAGTTTCTAGAAAAAGGGCAAGGGAAAGAAGGGGAACTTCAAGAAGAATAGCAAGCCAGTTGCTACTCCCGGGAAGAAACCCATGTCTAGAGCCAAGCCTGAAACTAAGTGCTCCTACTGCAAAGGGATTGGTCACTGGAAGCGGAACTGCCCCAAGTATTTGGCGGATAAGAAGGATGGCAAAGTGAACAAAGGTACATTTGATATACACATTATTGATGTGTACCTTACTAATGCTCGTAGTAGCGCCTGAGTATTTGATACTAGTTCGTTTGATCATATTTGTAACTCGGAACAGGGGCTATGGATTAAACAAAGATTGGCTAAGGACGAGGTGACGATGCACGTGGGAAATGGTTCCAAAGTCGATGTGATCGCCGTCGGCACGCTACCTCTACATCTACCTTCAGGTTATTTTTAGACCTAAATAATTGTTATTTGGTGCCAGCGTTGAGCATGAAAATTATATCTGCATCTTGTTTGTTGCGAGACGGTTATTCATTTAAATCCGAGAATAATGGTTGTTCTAGGTATATGAGTAATATTTTTTATGGTCATGCACCCTTGATGAGTGGTTTATTTTTGTTGAATCTCGATCGTAGTGATACACATATTCATAATATTGAAGCCAAAAGATGCAAAGTTGATAATGATAGTGCAACTTATTTGTGGCACTGCCGCTTAGGTCATATTGGTCTAAAGCGCATGAAGAAACTCCATGCTGGTGGGCTTTTGGAACCACTTGATTATGAATCACTTGGTGCTTGCGAACCATGCCTCATGGGCAAGATGACTAAGTCTCCGTTCTCCGGAACAATGGGGCGAGCAACTGACTTACTGGAAATAATACATACTGATGTATGCGGTCCGATGAGTGTTGAGGCTCGCGGCGGGTATCGTTATTTTTTACCTTCACAGATGATTTGAGCAGATATGGGTATATCTACTTAATGAAACATAAGTCTCAAACATTTGAAAAGTTCAAAGAATTTCATAGTGAAGTAGAGAATCATCGTAACAAGAAGATAAAGTTTCTATGATCTAATCACGGAGGCGAATATCTGAGTTACGAGTTCGGTCTTCATATGAAACAATGTGGAATAGTTACGCAACTCACGCCACCTGGAACACCATGGCGTAATGGTGTGTCTGAACGTCGTAACCATACTTTATTAGATATGGTGTGATCTATGATGTCTCTTACCGATTTAACACTGTTGTTTTGGGGTTATGCTTTAGAGATAGCTGCATTCACGTTAAATAGGGAACCATCTAAATCCATTGAGACGACACCTTATGAACTGTGGTTTGGCAAGAAACCCAAGTTGTCGTTTCTTAAAGTTTGGGGTTGCGATGCTTATGTGAAAAAGCTTCAACCTGGTAAGCTTGAACCCAAATCGGAGAAATGTGTCTTCATAAGATACCCAAAAGAAACTATTGGGTACACCTTCTATCACATATCCCAAGGCAAGATATTAGTTGCTAAGAATGGATCCTTTCTAGAGAAGGAGTTTCTCTCGAAAGAAGTGAGTGGGAGGAAAATAGAACTTAATGAGGTATATGTACCTTCTCCCAAATTGGAAAGTAGCTCATCACATAAATCAGTTCCAGTGATTCCTACACCAATTAGTGTGGAAGCTAATGATGATGATCATGAAACTTTAGATCAAGTTACTAATGAACCTCATAGGTCAACCAGAGTGCGTTCTGCACCAAAGTGGTTCGGTAAACCTGTTTTGGAAGTCATGTTACTAGACTACGACAAACCTACGAACTATGAGGATGCGATGATGAGCCCATATTCCACAAAATGGCTTGAGGCCATGAAGTCTGAGATGGAACCCATGTATGAGAACAAAGTGTGGACTTTGGTTGATTTGCCCGATGATCGGCAAGCAATTGAAAATAAATGGATTTTTAAGAAGAAGACTGACACCGATGGTAATGTTACTGTCTACAAAGCTCGACTTGTTGCGAAAGGTTTTTGACAAGTTCAAGGAGTTGACTATGATGAGACTTTCTCACCCGTAGCGAAGCTTAAGTCCGTCCGAATCATGTTAGCAATTGCCGCATTTTATCACTATGAAATCTGGCAAATGGATGTCAAAACTGCATTCCTTAATGGATATCTTGAGGAAGAGTTGTATATGATGCAACTAGAAGGTTTTGTCGATCCAAAAGGTGCTAACAAAGTTTGCAAGCTCCAGCGGTCCATCTATGGACTGGTGCAAGCATCTTGGAGTTGGAATATACGCTTTGATGAGGTGATCAAAGCATATGGTTTTATAAAGACTTTTGGAGAAGCATCTATTTACAAGAAAGTGAGTGGGAGCTCTATAGCATTTCTGATATTATATGTGGATGACATATTGTTGATTTGAAATGATGTAGAATTTCTGGATAGCATAAAAGGATACTTGAATAAGAATTTTTCAATGAAAGACCTTAGTGAAGTTGCTTATATATTGGGCATCAAGATCTATAGAGATAGATCAAGACGCTTAATTGGACTTTCATAAAGCACATACCTTGGTAAAGTTTTGAAGAAGTTCAAAATTGATCAGTCAAAGAAAGGGTACTTGCCTGTGTTACAAGGTGTGAAGTTGAGTCAGACTCAATGCCCGACCATTGCAGAAGATAGAGAGAGAATAAAAGTCATTCCCTATGCTTCACCCATAGGCTCTATCATGTATGCCATGCTGTGTACCAGACCTGATGTAATGCCCAGGATGCGACTATATCTCCTATGTGTCGAGGCACGAGTTAGAGACATAAGTGCATTCTGGAATGATCGCAAGCGTGGTATCTTTGCACAACTCATGTAATGAACATGGATGAAAGAGTAAAAATAGTTGGCTTACACTCGCCACGTCACACAATGAATACAATAGCATACATTCATCCAAATAACACAGGGTCCGACTATGGACGAAATCAAAACGAGAAAAGATACCACAACCACAAGTCATGATCGCCCCTAGTAGGAACCACTACTGATCGTCCGGATACGTCACGTAAAAACGACCACGCTCTTCAACGAACTCCCAGTGAAGTTCTTGTACATCTCCATCGTCGTACTCTGTTGTACCTGCTTCTCGTGTGTGTGTTATAAACTATGAGTCACAAGGACTCAACAATCCCATTCCCGGATATCAAAACTATAAAAGCCTTTTAGGTGTGGAGAGGTAATAAAGTGTCTGCAGCAAGCACTAAGCAACTGGCTTACGAATTCAGAGTGAGATGAGAATATGTGCCAACGATCGCCAAAGATGATCAATAAGTGATCCTATCTACTCACATTCATGCATAACCCCACCGTGTTCTCTTTCCGAAACCCCTTCAAAAAGAGACCGTCGCGATTACTCACGCAGGTAATGTATTCTTAAGGATATGGTGTCAAGTTATCTACAACCGGATATTAACAAATTCCCATCTGCCCTGTCAAAAAAGCAAATTTCCATCTGCCACATAACCGCGGGCACAACTTTCGGAAGTTCATAACCCTGCAGGGGTGTCCCAACTTAGCCCATCACAAGCTCACGATCCGCGAAGTCGCAACTCCATATTGGGAAGACTCGAGTATTCTCGGAATCTCGTGCTCAAGATATTTCGACAAAGGTAAAATTAATCTAGCAAGACCTCCCGGCATGCCGACACCCTGATAGTAGCCGCGCGTATCTTGTCTCAGGCACCGACCAGATGGGAAAAGCTACGGTAGAACCAGAACCTTGAGTTGCCTCAAGTCGGCCCCGCAGGCTACCCAGTTTGGACCAACACTCATGAGGAGAACTGGCCCGGGGTTGATTAAGAACTCGGGTTTATAACTCCCTATGCAAGTTTTTAGTTGTTAGGAAAATATAGTACCAAAGTTGGGTCTTGCTGGAAAAAGCTTTAAGCAGTGTGAACTATCAAGGGGGGCCGTAAACCCCAACCGTGTTAGGAACGCAAAATCAAGGAACATAACACCGGTTTATCAGGTCCTAAGGTGGCATGAGTGGAACAAAACACTAAGCAGAAGGCCAAGCCTTCCACCCATTACCAATATATATGTGCATTAATTTAATTAAGATATGTATTGTGTTATCCCAATAAACAAGTCCAAACATGGAGCAATATTCAAACTTCACCTGCAACTAACAACGCTATAAGAGGGGCTGACCAAAATCGTACTTAGCCAATCAACGGTTTGCTAGAAAGGAGGTTAGAGTGTTTCATGGCAACATAGGAGGCTGACAAGACAAGAATAGGCATCGAGGCATAACTATAGAGCGAGACAACTAGCAAGGCAAAGATATAGGTGATATCGGGGAACGGTCATCTTGCCTATTAAGTCCTCGGTGGGATGGTAAGACAGCTCCTGAAACGCAGTCTCAACAAGATCCTCGAACTCGGTATCGGGTCCCGGCTCTACCCAAGACAAGATCACAACAACGGTACAAGATCAATCACGGTGCAATGCACAAACAACATGATGCAAGACATGTCATGGAATGCAAGTCATGATGTCCGTATGCATGAGGATGCTCTCGAGCCTAAAGGAGAAGATGATGGAAATGGCTTCATCTTGGTCAACCAAGCAAGCCACTGGATAGAGGGGAAGATTTATGTCGAAATCGATATAAAGATCATTTGAATCGGATACATAGTTTGCAAATGACAAGCAAAACAAGATGCAATGCAAAACTGAAGTTAACAGCAACATGGCATCTTTGGAGCAAGGGTTAAATATGCTAAACACCCAAACATGAAGACAAAAGGCATGGATGTGAAATAGACATGATTCTTAACAAGCATGAACTCGGAGCACACCCAAAAACTTGCTGGAACAAAATTAAACAAGCATGGCAAGATTCAATAAGTTAATAGATTTCTTAGACTTTGTGAAATTTACTAGGCATGCAATCTGGAACGATATGTTGCTGCCTTTGGAGGCACACAACAGCAAGCATAACAAGTACAACAAGCATGAAATTCACATGAGCATGAAGAAGACATATTATACTTCCAATTCATCCAAAGAAACAAGTCATTCCATGCAAGGGTTTCTTAACACAAGCTTTGCCAAATTGAATGTTCTGTTAACAGGCTGACAGTTTTAATTTCAAGCATTTTGAGGGCAAGCAAACAACGAGCTACAGCAGGGCATATATGCAAACAAAGGCATGGATTGATAGACAACAACATGGACATCAAGACATGCTCACTAGCTACTCCACAACATGCATGGAAAAGATTATGGCATCAAGTTTACATGCCAACTTGTTATTACAGATTCCATACTTAGCAGTTTTTCACTAAGTGTAAAACAACAACATTGGCATGTCATGTTTACGAGCTTGTTTAATTCACCACAGAGCATATCATGGAAAACCAAATGCACCACTTCAAAGATAGCATAATCATGCTCCTAAAACACGTTGACATGTGGCACAAAAGAAAATCACACCAAATGATACGAAATAGACAAATCACCTAGTTATAACAATTTCAGAAACTTAACAGCCACAAGCACTTTTGCAACAGGGTTAAACATGGCATAATGCAACCTAACATGTATGCAAATTCTTCCATCATGAAGAGCATCACAAGACGAACATTCTGACATATCATACACTTCATTTGTACCAACATGCACAAAGTTACGACCTCATGAACATGCACACATATTGTTAACAGACAACTAGTGCTAAAACAGTAACATCACGAAGCAGTCTTGCAATGAATATTAAGACATCTAGATGAACCCTAACATGCATAAAACTGATGCTAACATGTAGAGCACTTCGAGACGAACATTTTGATATATTATAAGCGCAAACGGAGCTACGAGCATGGACTTATGACATGGCAAAGAGGGCAACAAAATAACCGTTCGAGTATCAAACGACCTCCAAACGAGATGAAACTTGACAGGCGGTCTACCGGTGATATACCAAGACCACTTGACAACTCTTGGCCCATTTCGAGGATGTTTTTATCCCACTCATGAAACAAAGCTAGAGAGGTGCGACGGGTGCCGTGTGAGAGAGTCAGAACCCGAAACGGACAACGGAGACGATGGAGACGATGCAACTACACACGGATGCAAGTGAGACTATGCCAATGCAATGCACATAATGAAAATTACATGGTGACATGCAACACACGCACAAGGAAAAAATGAAGAAACCCGAAATGAAGGAGGAGCCCAGAATGGAATTGATTAAGTCAACGAAGAATATATTGCCATAAATGGAATTATTACATTCGAGGCGTTACAAAATCTCCACCACTACAAAAAGATCTGGTCCCTAGATATAGGACTGAAAGAAAGCGGGATACTCGGAACGGAGATGATCTTCTCGTTCCCATGTAGCTTCTCGGTCGGTATGGTGTGACCACTTCACTTTAAGGAATATGATGGACTTGTTGCGGGTCTTGCGCTCAGTTTCTTCAAGGATAACAACTGGGTGCTCACGATAAGACGAGTCTTGCTGAAGATCAATTTGTTCGAAAGGAATGGTGCGTTCAGGCATGTTGAAGCACTTGCGGAGTTGTGACACGTGAAACACATCATGCACATTTGCAAAGTTGGAGGGAAGCTCGAGTTGGTAGGCTAGATCGCCTCTCTTGCCAATTATGTTGAAAGGGCCCACATATCTTGGGGCAAGCTTGCCCTTGATACCGAACCTCTGAGTACCCTTCATGGGAAAAACACGGAGATAGACATGATCTCCAATGTCGAAAGCCAAATCTTGGTGTTTGCCGTCATTGTAGCTCTTTTGGCGCGATTTTGTGGATTTGAGATTCTCACGTAAGACTTTGCACATCTCTTCGGCCTTTAAGATGAAATCATTTCCAAGGAGTTGACATTCACCAGTCTCGGACCTGTTGAGAGGGGTACGACACTTTCTGCCATAGAGAATTTCAAACGGTGCTTTGCCTGCGCTTGCTTGGAAGCTGTTGTTGTAGGAGAATTCGTCAAATGGAAGGCAGTCTTCCCATTTCATACCGAAGGAGATTACACATGCCCTAAGCATATCTTCAAGAATTTGGTTCACTCTTTCGACTTGGCCACTCGTTTGAGGGTGAAAAGTTGTGCTGAAGCAAATCTTGGTACCCATAGCTGACTGGAAAGAATCTCAGAATTTGGAAGTGAACAAGCTTCCACGATCTGAGGAGATTACTTGAGGGATACCATGCAAAGAGACAAGTCTGGAGGTGTACAGCTCTGCCAGTTGTGCTGCGTTGATGGATTCCTTGACTAGAAGGAAATGAGACACTTTAGTGAGCTTATCAATCACCACAAGGATGGCGTCGTTTCCTCGCTTGGACTTGGGGAAGCCGGTCACGAAATCCATCTCAATGTGATCGAATTTCCACTTGGCTATAGGTAGAGGTTGAAGGAGTCTGGGTGGACGTTGATGTTCTGCCTTCACTCTTCTGCAGACATCACACTCGTTCACGAATTGAGCAATTTCTCTTTTCATGCGAGTCCACCAATAGGATTGCTTGAGGTCATGGTACATCTTGGAGCTTCCTGGATGTATCAAGAGGAGTGAATCATGTGATTCGTTCATTATGAGCTTCCTGAGATCACCTTTGGGAACCACAATTCTGTCCTCAAAGAACAAAGTGTCTCTATCATCAATACAATAGCACTTGTACTTGGGAGTACCCTTGGCAATACCATGTTTCACCTTCTGCACCATAGCATCACTGAGTTGGGCCTCACGGATTTGATCTTCCAAGGTAGGAGCGACTTGAAGGTTGGCAAGAAATCCTTGCGGAACAACTTGGAGGTTGAGCTTCCTGAATGATTCACAAAGTTTAGGTTGGAACGGTTTGAGGATGAGACTGTTGCAATAAGCCTTTCTGCTCATGGCATCTGCAATGACACTGGCCTTAGCAGGGGTATACTCAATGCTTGGATCGTACTCTTGAATCATTTCAACCCAACGAGTCTGGCCGAGGTTAAGGTTTGGCTGGGTGAAGATGTACTTCAGGCTCTTGTGATCGGTGAAGATGTCCACTTTTCTGCCCAACAGAAGGTGTCTCCACGTGATCAAGGCATGAACAACTATTGCTAGCTCAAGATCATGTGTGGGGTAATTCTTCTCATTTGGTTTAAGCTGTTGTGAAGTGTATGCAACGATTTTCTTGTCTTGCATGAGAACACTGCCGAGACCTTGCAATGAAGCATCACAGAACACTTCATAAGGCTTGGACTCATCCGGAGGAGTAAGTACCGGAGCTGAAATGAGCTTCTCTTTGAGTGTATTGAATGCCACATCACAATCAGGAGTCCACGAGTACTTGACATTCTTTTGCAAGAGGTTGGACAGAGGATTGGCAATCTTGGAGAAGTTCTCAACAAACCTTCTACAATAGCTTGCGAGACCGAGGAAACTTCGGAGTTGTCTGACATTCTGAGGAGGTTCCCGCTTCACAATAGCTTCAACCTTCTCGGGGTTAACAGAAATGCCCTTGGCAGAGATAATATGACCAAGATAGAGGACTTCATCAAGCCAGAATTCGCACTTGGAGAACTTTGCATAAAAGCGGTGCTCACGGAGCCTGTCAAGAACCAAACGTAGGTGCTTGGCGTGGTTGTCTTCATTCTTGGAGAATACCAAGATATCATTGAGGTACACGAGGACGAACTCATTGGTGTAGGGGTTGAATATGATGTGCATCATCCGAGAGAAAGTGGGTGGAGTATTAGCAATCCCAAAAGACATGACGGTGTACTCGTAGGAGCCATAACTCGTCCTGGATGTTGTCTTGGGAATATCCTCTTCACGGATACGAATTTGATGGTAGCCCATTCGAAGATCAAGCTTCGAGAAAACCTTGGCTCCTTTGAGCTGCTCGAATAGTTCATTGATGTTGGGGAGCGGGTACTTATTCTTAATTGTCCTCTTGTTCAATGGTCGGTAATCAACGCAAAGTCGTTCTGTATCATCCTTCTTCTTGACAAAAAGAACACCGCAGCCCCAAGGAGAACTACTTGGTCTTATCAGACCCATGTGTTCTTGCTCATCGAGTTGTTTATTCAACTCCTTCAACTCTTTAGGAGAAAGCTTGTACGGATGCCGACAGGCTAGCTTGGTACCAGGTTCAAGTTCAATGACGAATTCAACTGAACGGTTGGGAGACATGCTGGAAGCTCTTCAGGGAATACATCCTCATTTTCACAAACCACCGGAATCTGGGATATGGCATTAATCTCGCCCTTGTCATTGAGAGAGGATAGCCTGATTGTGTTATCTCGAGCTGCGAAGATAATCACGTCTTCGAAAGGATGAGTTAGATTGACCTCTTTGTTTGCACAATCAATAAGAGCATCATGCTTAGAGAGCCAATCCATCCCAAGAATAAGATCAATGTCCGAGTTACCGAGAACAACTGGGAAAACCATAAAACTATAATCGCCCATGTGAATAGATATATCCGGAGCAATCATATTGGAACACAACCTCTTGCCCGGAGAAACAACATGCAATGGCTTTGGTAATGCTTCGGTGTCAAAATTGTGCTTCGATGCAAATGGGTGAGATATGAAAGAACATGATGCACCTGAATCAAACAAGACTTTTGCAGGAATAGAGTTAACTAGAAGATTACCAATTATCACATCAGAAGAATCCTCTGCTTGAGCTGCATTCATTAGGTTCACTCTTGCATGCTTGGGATTGTGCTTGACGATAGCATTGCTAACAGGTGGAGGAGGCGGAAGGCGCCTTTGAGTACACTTGTTGGAATAGTGACCCTTCAGACCACATTTGTAGCAAGTGACCTCTGAAACTGGACGGGGAGGCGGAACACTTGGTTTTGGAGCTTGGTAATGAGACTTGTTCTGATTGCTTGGGTTGGGTGGGTGGGAGAATCCACGACCACATGAGTGCTTGTTCTGACTCGGAGGACGAAATGCTGGAGGAGGCGGGAGCCAAAACTTCTGCTGCTTGGCGACCACTTGAGAGGAAGAGGAGGAGTGAACAGCATCTCTTATCCTATTTTTGGAAGCTTCACATCTGAGCTGAGCTGCCTCTTGCTTGAGAGCCATGTTATAGAATTGATCAAATTCATCAGGCTCGAACAGAGTGAGTGCAAGTTGGAGATCTTTCAGACCACCTCGGAACTGGTAGATTTTGCTCTTGGCATCGGGGATGTCTTGCTTCGCATAACGGGCAAGATTCTAAAACTTGACATTGTACTGGTAGACAGACATGGTGCCTTGCTTCATATTGCGGAATTGCTCACGCATGCCTTCAATCACACTGGTACGGATGTGATGAGAATGGAAATCGTGACAAAAGTCAGTCCAAGAGATCTCACAACCCGCTCTGGGGTCTATGTACTGTTGTCACCAATCTGCAGCTTGATCTTTGAGTTGGAAAGCGGCAAACTTGACATAATCCTCGGGTCTGACATTACTACACTCCAAATGCTTCTTGATGTCTGTGATCCAATCTTCAGCATCTAGCGGATCAACACAGTAACTAAAAGACTTGGGTTGATTTGCCAGGAATTGGTTCAGAGTCGCAAAGTGAGGTTGATTGAACAGATTTCCTTGGCCTTGGTTCCCTTGATTGCCTTGATTTTCTTGATTTGCTTGGAAAGTCTGTATCATTTGCATGAGCATCTGAGTGTTTTGATTGGTTGCCTGCATAATTGCTCTCCAAGCCTGAGACGGAGGAGGAGGGGAAGGAGGACGCTCTTCTTCACCCTCTGGGTTCTGGCTGGGAACTTTCTTAGGTGCCATCCTGAAGATGATGACAACTGTTAGCCATTGAAGCAAATAATAGATATACTGAATCAACGGCTAGATATTTGCAACATATAATCTTCACAATGAACATCTGAACAAAATTAAACGAATGAACTCCATAGCTTAATAGTTCATCAACTTGTCGAGAAGCCACTTGGGAGAACAAAACGATAGAATAAAACAACAAGGTAACAGATGGAACAAATACATAATAGAGGTTTCGTATCACATGTTCGTGTTGATGCCCCATGGCACGTGTTACAAAGGGCCTTGGATTCCCCGGATCAACATAGCCAAGGATCCTTTAAGATGCAACCCCCTAGTGCAACAACACCCATGATAACCTCTCCACTAGATGTTGAACCCCAGCCTCATATCATGCACCCGTTGGAAGATTACCTAAGAGCTACTTGAATCCCACCTATTAAATCTCGAAGCTTTCCGGTTATGCAATCTAGTGTTGGGGATACAGGGGAAGCACCGCATATCACACAACTAATAAATCCTACATCCAGTTGTATCCATCCGTCAACACATAACCAGGCACCTTCGAAAACCGTTTACCTCGGACCTTCGAAACGCATCCCCTATACTAGTTGTGGCAATACTCTCGAACTATCCTCCCAGTATTGAGTGACGTCGGGGTTATCACACCAGCAGACACGCATAGAAGAGTTTTCGATGCCGGTCGCCTCTGGTATTCTAGAACTGCAACGATACAATTGTGACGACAACACCTCAGAGCTCAACTCCCCGAGACACTGCCACAACCCCTAAATGACAGGAGGCACCAAGAACAATGTTCTCATCACAAAGATTCGGAACAATCCAAACAATACCCGCGTGATCCTTAAAAAAAATTGGTGAAATTTGAGGATAGTGATATATATATATACCACAGAACTAGTTAAGGCTCGCTAAGCTTTTTAACAGTGTAAATATTATGAAAAAAATTGAAATAAATAGGGGAGCACCACTATAGTGTAACAAGATGATCCAACGGTGTGATTGTGAAAATATGCATTTATGTGCCCTTGGCAAAAAAACAATCATTTCAGCTCATTGCGACATATATATATACTGAACTATTTGTTTTTTTGTCCACGACACATACAATCATAATTTGTCAATCCCTCCGTTGGATCTTGTTATATTATAGGTATGTTGCTTCAGTATTTCTTTCAGGATTTTTAGAGACTTTTACACCGTCGAATACCTTAACTAGTTCTGTGGCAAGCTATTGTAGAAAATCCTACTCTCATAACACCCCTTAAGACCTTACTCTCATAACAAAAACCTTATTATCATAACACCCCCACTTAAAATAGGTTTCTAGCACGAAGCGCCCCGAGGACAGCAACCACTGCCTCGCCTCCTACCCCCGGGCTGCCGCCCCGCCTCCTTCCCCCAGCACCGTCGCGCCGGCTCCTACCCTGATGCAGTGCGGTTTTCTTGTGCAGTTCGGAAGCGCAAAAAAACGCTCGCTGCCATTATTCGTCGGTCGCACCGTTTTCAAAACTGCTCTTAAACCGTGCGGAATCTCGAAAAGTGTTCAACATGGCGAAGTTGCGTCTACTCCATAGCTTTTCAACGGTATATTACACGCATAATTCCGATAAACGGTTTTAAAACTAGAGCAAAAAAGGTACCGAAAAACAACACGTACAGTTTTTTCAAACATGCAGTTCACTGGTCTCTGTGTTGCAGTACATGTGCAGTTCAGAAGCAAAAAAAACGCTCGCTGTCATTATTCGTCAGTCGCACCATTTTCAAAACTGCTCTTAAACCGTGCAGAATCTCGAAAAAGTGTTCAACATGGCGATGTTGCGTCTACTCCATCGCTTTTCAAACACGTAAAAAAAACGCTCGCTGCAATTATTCGTCGGTCGCACCGTTTTCAAAACTGCTCTTAAACCGTGCGGAATCTCGAAAAGTGTTCAACATGGCGAAGTTGCGTCTACTCCATAGCTTTTCAACGGTGTATTACACACATAATTCCGATAAATGGTTAAAAAACTAGAGCAAAAAAGGTACCGAAAAACAACACGTATAGTTTTTTCAAACATGCAGTTCACTGGTCTCTGTGTTGCAGTATCTGTGCAGTTCGGAAGCGCAAAAAAACGCGTCGATTTGGGTGTCGCGAAAAACAGAGTTTCCGCTTTTTGTAATTTCAAAACTGCTCTTAAACCGTAATGAATTAGAGGGGGCGTTCTACATGAAAAAGTAGCGTCTCGACGATATCTTTCCAACTGTGTATCATTTGGATCATTTCGACCAACGTTTTGTAAAAAATTCACGAAAAACGGCCACTGCCCTTCGTAGTCAGCCGCAGGATTTTCAAAATTAATTAAAAACCGTAAGGAATCTCAAAAACAATTCAACATATGAAAGTTGCGCCTCATTCGTAGCTTTCCAACGGTATATTATACGCTTTGTTTAGACAAACGGTTAGAAAACCGGAGTGAAAACAGTACCGAAAATTTAAAAAAAAATCGAAAAACACAATTCCGCGATTTAGTAAATTCAAAACTGCTCTTAAACCGTAGCGAATTAGAAAAAATAATAGATATAAAAAAAAGCGCGCCGACGATACCTTTTAACGGTGTATCATATGTTTCATTCCGACGAGCGGTTTAGAAAAAAACGCAAAAAAACGCTCGCTGTCATTCGTTGTGAGCCGCACGATTTTCGAAACTGCTCTTAAACTATGATGAATTTTGAAAAGTGTTAAACATGACGAAGTTGCGTCTACTCCATAGCTTTTCAACGGTATATTACACGCATAATTCCGATAAACGGTTAAAAAACGAGAGCAAAAAAGGTACCGAAAAACAACACGTACAGTTTTTTCAAACATGAAGTTCTGTTGCAGTATCTGTGCAGTGCACATAACTTTCCAATGCAGTAACACAAAGCAGTTCGGAAGTGTTATGAGAATATTATTATCATAATGTTATGAGAATAGACCGGCTGTATATATATATATAAAACAGGTATATATATATATATATATATATATATATATATATATATATATATATATGACTCCTGTTTTATATACTCCTAGGAGTATGTACTCCCATCCTCAATATACCTCATATACTCATTAATTATACCTCTTTATCATTCTCAATATACTTTATTAAATATTCCGAGATACCCAAATACGAGTTTTGTTGAAAAAATATCATCTGCGACGTACTTTTTTAAATATACCTTTTTCACGTACAAACACATCAGTATATACGTAAACATTTAAAATATATAGACTCGCTGAATTTTTTCATGAAAATCATTTTGGGTATCTAATGATTAATAATGAAGTATATTAAAAATAATAAAGAGGTATAAAACATTCATCTATATGATATATGAGGAGCGGGAGTACGTACTCTCAGGAACACACAACAGTCGATCTATTCTGCTAATATTAGCAGAATAACTATTCTGATAACACTTCCGCACTACACGCACAACGCGAGGGCATTGCACTCTCAGTAGCTGGGGTACTGCAACACAGCGACTAGTGAACTTTGTCTCGAAAAAACTGTATGTGTTGTTTTTTGGGTACCTTTTTCGCTCTATTTTTTTAACCATTTATCGGAATTATGCGTGTAATATATTGTTGGGAAGCTATGGAGTACACGCAACTTCACCGTGTTGAACATTTTTCAAAATTCATCATAGTTTAAGAGCAGTTTCGTAAATTGTGCGGCTCACAACGAATGACAATGAGCGTTTTTTCGCTTTTTTTCTAAACCGCTTGTCGGAATGAAACAAATGATACACCATTGGAAAGGTATTGTCGGGGCACATATTTTTCATATCTATTATTTTTTTTCTAATTCACTACGATTTAAGAGCAGTTTTGAATTTATTAAATCGCGGAATTGTGTTTTTTTTTTCAAAAAATTTGCAATTTTCGGTACTGTTTTAGCTTCAGTTTTTTAGCCATTTGTCGAAACGAGGCGTATGATACGCCGTTGGAAAGCTACGAACGAGGCGCAACTTTCATATATTGAAATGTTTCTGAGATTTCTTACGTTTTTTAGTTAATTTTGAAAATCGTGCGGCTGACCACGATATGCAGGCGGCCGTTTTTCGCGAATTTTTTTCAAACCGCTCGTCGGAACGATTCAAATGGTACACCGTCGAAAACATATCGACGAGGCGCAATTTTTTCATGTACAACACTCTCTCTAATTCCTTACGGTTTAAGAGCAGTTTTGATTTTACCAAAATGCGGACACTCTGTTTTCCGCGACACCAAAATCGACGCGTGCATTGCATCGGACAGAAAAGCGCACTACTTCAAACTGAAAACCGCACTGCATCAGACGGTCAAGTGAACTTCATGATTTTTTTTGTGGGGCGTACATTTTTTCTCGAATGAGTTTTCGTTGTTTTCTTTTCAACTTTTCCTTATGAACGAGCGTGGATCGCAAAGACGGGGACAAGTGAACCATGACATATATCGAAGTGAACCACATTAATATCATGTTGTTTCGCTAAATTTTTCGCACTTTTCATATTGGGCGCAAGTGAACCACATCCGAGGACCAAGCGCACTGCAAGTGTAGATGTAGTCGACTGATTTTTGAAACACACGAAACAATTTGCGCTTTCAAACATACGGGTAATGAAACATATTATTTTTAAACAAATAGAGTGCACTTCATACATATTCTTTTTACACAAACTAAGTGCACTTCATACATACAGGTAATGAAACCGTTGAGTGCACTTCATACATATACGTAATGAAACCATTAGGTTGACTGTAGTGAACATCATTTAAAAAAAGTGTAAATTTTTGTCTCTCATTCTTTTTATCCCCCACAACCAAGTGGACTGCTCCATCTTTTTTTTACAAAGCCAATGGTCGAGGTTTCTAACAGTACTGCATTGCGCACTGCATAACCATTTTTTTCAAAAGGCAAAACAAAAATGAGCTGCGTCAAAACTAGTACTACACTGCGCACTGCATAACCATTTTTTCAAAAAGGCAAAACAAAAATGAGCTGCATCAAAATTCATAGAAAAACTGGGTGCCCTTTTTTGTTAACTGCAACAGTGAACCAGCACAAGGGCAACGGCGAACTGCACGAGCTAGTTGCGAGAACCTCCAGCACACACCAAGTAAAATGCATGCCGCACACATCTGTACTACGGCGTCGGACGACCGGAATCGAACTAGATGCCCATAGTGCTCTCAAGCACTTTCCTACTGCACCGACGACCCAACCGAGCTGCAAGGAGAGACAACCCGCACTGCTCGAAATCAGGTGGAGGACAACCCGCACACCCCAGCTGAAACGCAAACTCACGGATTGAAGTGCACGCCATGGGTTGCTTACCTCTCGCAAGCAAGAGCCTTCGATGAGCACACCGAAGAGACATGGGCTCGATCAAACTGCAACGAAGAACCAACCGAGTTGCACTGTAGCGAGAGGTGATCCCCCTCTTTGTCAAAGGGAACTGCAACCGGCGGACCGACGGAGCTCCTCGCGACCCCTTCCGATGGTGTTTCGCGGCAGAGTAGGAGTGAAGGTGGAGGAGAGGATGTAGTGGCGGGGACTGCGCACACATGAGTCCGAGTGGAGGAGGACCAAGGCAGCATCGGAGAAGGACACTGCCCGGGCCAGCCGCACCTGCCATGGTTGTTGTGCCCCCCTCCCCCGCTATGCGGATCTCGCTGACACCGCGAGGAAGAGGAGGTGGGGGATACGCTCATGATGGTCGACGAAGGATGACGACCGGCTGGATGTTGAAGAAGGATGGCCGGCTGGATGTCGAAGAAGGATGACGATGACCATGGTGATCCAGACGACGGTGGGGTTGTGGAGGCCGGGCATGGAGAGGAAGGTGGGGAAAGGCGGCGCTCAGATCTGTTGATTGCGCGGCGTGGCAGGGCCGGATGCGTCACCTGGGCAAACGCGCATGGGTCAGGGTGCGGCCGGAGTCCATGACCGGCAGGCGGTTGCGGATCTGGCGGTGTAGGCGGTGGGCCAGGGGAGACGAGCGGAATTGGAACCAGATCCAGTCGGATCCGGCGGTTGCCTAGCAAGGTCATGGACGGAGTTGCTTTGTCTTCGGGAGGTAGGTGGCTGGCTAGGGGCGCGGCCTGGAGTTGTTGGCCGGCCATGGGGGGTGACGGCGTCGAGGCCCTGGGGTTGACGGTGGCGGGGGCCGGGGATGACGGTGGCGGGGTAGTTCCGGCCCACGGAGGAAGGTGGTAGGTGGGGTGACGGCGGCGGGGTGGTTTCGGTTGGCAGAGGAAGGTGGTAGGTGGGCGCGGTGTCTAGATCGTGGTGGGTGGGTTGGATCACCAGTTGCGTCCGGGATGTGGGCTGTAGTGGCGCGTGGAGGAGAAGAGGTGGATAGGGGTGGACACAGTGCAGTTTTGGTTTTGTGTGTAGTTTCTTTGGGGTACATTAGCGGTGCATAAGTGTTAGCAGAATAAGCCTAGGTGTTTTTAGAATAAGACTCTTAAGGGTGTTATCATAATAGACCCACAATATATATATATATATATATATATATATATATATATATATAAGACTCAAAACATTTTGTGTGTGTGCCTAGACGCAACCGTCAGTGGTTTGATCAATCAGGGGGCTCCTAGGTCGGAGAAGGCTATGATACCAACTTCTAATGCCCAGGATGCGACTATATCTCCTACGTGTCGAGGCACGAGTTAGAGATATAAGCGCATTTTGGAATGATCGCAAGCGTGGTATCTTTGCACAACTTGTGTAATGAACAGTGATGAAAGAGTAAAAATAATTGGCTTACACTCGCAACGTCACATAATGAATACAATAGCATACATTCATCCAAATAACAAGGGGTCTGACTATGGACGAAATCAAAACGAGAAAAGATACCAGAACCACAAGTCCTGGTTGTCCCTAGTAGGAACCACTACTGATCGTCCGGATACGTCACATAAAAATGACCACACTCTTCATCGAACTCCCAGTGAAGTTCTTGTCCAACTCCTGCGTCGTACTCTATTGTACCAGCATCTGGTGTGTGTTGTAATCTATGAGTCACAAGGACTCAGCAATCCCATTCCCGAGTATCAAAACTAACAAAGCCTTTTAGGTGTGCAGAGGTAATAAAGTGTCTACAGCAAGCACTAAGCAACTAGCTTACGAATTCAGAGTGAGATGAGAATATGTGCCAACGGTCGCCAAAGATGATCAATAAGTGATCCTAGCTACTCAGTTCATGCATAATCCCACCGTGTTCACTTTCCGAAACCCCTTCGAAAAGAGATCGTCACGGTTACTCACACAGGTAGTGTATTCTTAAGCATATGGTGTCAAGTTATCTACAACCGGATATTAACAAATTCCCATATGCCACATAACCACGGGCACGGCTTCCGAAAGTTCATAACCCTGCAGGGGTGTCCCAACTTAGCCCATCACAAGCTCATGATCCGCGAAGTCGCAACTCCATATTGGGAAGACCCGAGTATTCTCGGAATCCCGCAAGATATTTCGACAAAGGTAAAACTTATCCAGCAAGACCTCTCGGCGTGCTGACACCCTGATAGTAGCCGTGCGTATCTCGTCTCAGGCCACGACCGGATGAGAAAAGCTACGGTGGAACCAAAACCTTGAGTTGCCTCAAGTCGGCCCCGCAGGCTGCCCAGTTTGGACCAACACTCATGAGGAGCACTGGCCCGGGGGTTGATTAAGAACTCGGGTTTATAACTTCCTATGCAAGTTTTTAGTTGTTGCGAATTATCAAGGGGGGCCATAAACCCCAACCGTGTAACGAACGCAAAATCAAGGAACATAACACCCGTTTCTAGGGTCCTAAGGTGGCATGAGTGGAACAAAACACCAAGCAGGAGGCCAAGCCTTCCACCCATTTTCAATATATATATGCATTAATTTAAATTAAGATATGTATTGTGTTATCCCAATAAACAAGTCCAAACATGGAGCAATCTTCAAACTTCACCTGCAACTAAGAACGCTATAAGAGGGGCTGAGCAAAAGCGTAATTAGCCAATCAACGGTTTGCTATGAAGGCGGTTAGAGTGTTTCATGGCAACATAGGATGCTGACAAGACAAGAATAGGCATCGAGGCATAACTATAGAGCGAGACAACTAGCAAGGCAAAGACAGAGGTGATATCGGGGAACGGTCATCTTGCCTGTTAAATCCTCGGTGGGATGGTAAGATGGCTCCTCAAACTCAGTCTCAACAATATCCTCGAACTCGGTATCGGATCCCGGCTCTACCCAACACAAAAGCACAACAATGGTACAAGATCAATTACGGTGCAGTGCACAAACAACATGATGCAAGACATGTCATGGAATGCAAGTCATGATGTGCGTATGCATGAGGATGCTCTCGAGCCTAAAGGAGAAGATGATGGAAATGGCTTCATCTTGGGCAACCAAGCAAGCCACTGGATAGAGGAGAAGATTTCTGTCAAAATCGATATAAAGATTATTTGAATCGGATGCACGTTTTGCAAATGACAAGCAAAACAAGATGCAATGCAAAACTGAAGTTAACAGCAACATGGCATCTTTGGAGCAAGGTTTAAATATGCTAAAGCACCCAAACATGAAGACAAAAGGCATGGATGTGAAATAGACATGATTCTTAACAAGCTTGAACTCACAGCTCACCCAAAAACTTGCTGGAACACAATTAAACAAGCATGGCAAGATTCAATAAGTTAACAGATTTCTCAGACTTTATGAAATTTACTAGGCATGCAATCTGGAACGATATGTTGCTGCCTTTGGAGGCACACAACAGCAAGCAAAACAAGTACAACAAGCATGAAATTCACATGAGCATGAAGAAGACATATTATACTTCCAATTCATCCAAAGAAACAAGGCATTCCATGCAAGGGTTGCTTACCACAAGCTTTGCCAAATTGAATGTTCTGTTAACAGGCTGACGGTTTTAATTTCAAAAATTTTGAGGGCAAGAAAACAACAACTACAGCAGGGAATATATGCAAACAAAGGTATGGATTGATAGACAACAACATGGACATGAAGACATGCTCACTAGCTACTCCACGACATGCATGGAAAAGATTATGGCATCAAGTTTACATGGCAACTTGTTATTACAGATTCCATACCTAACAGTTTTTCACTAATTGTAAAACAACAACATTGGCATGGCATGTTTACGAGCTTGTTTAATTCACCACAGAGCATATCATGGAAAACAAAATGCACCACTTCAAAGATAGCATTATCATGCTCCTAAAACATGTTGACATGTGGCACAAAATAAAATCACACCAAATGCTAAAAAAAGACAAATCACCAAGTTATAACAATTTCAGAAACTTAACAGCCACAAGCACTTTTGCAACAGGGTTAAACATGGCATAATCCAACCTAACATGTATGAAAATGCATCCATCATGAAGAGCATCACAAGACAAACATTTTGACATATCATACACTCCATTTGGACCAACATGCACAAAGTTACGACATCACGAATATGCACACATATTGTTAACAGACAACTAGTGCTAAAACAGTAACATCATGAAGCAGTCTTGCAACGAATATTAAGACATCTAGATGAACCCTAGCATGCATAAAACTGATGCTAACATGTAGAGCACTTCGAGACAAACATTTTGATATATTATAAGTGCAAAACAGAGCTACGAGCATGGAGTTATGACATGGCAAAGAGGGCAACAAAATAACGCAGATACGGGACTTAGAGAAAATTATACCCTCCAAAAGTCAAACATGGACGAAGTAATCTGGGATAGGAAGAGGACGTTTGGCTGGCGAACTGTTGGATCTAATCCTCCCTCGGGTGGATCCAGATCAGGCCGGATCGGGGCGGCGGCTCGCCGGAGGAGCGGGGCGGCACCGGCGGGAGGCGGCCGGAGCTCGCGCCGGAGCTTGGCGGCGGTGGTGTGGCGCTGGCGTCGCGGCGGCGGGTGGTGGCGTCGCGGTGGTGAAGGCAACGGGCGGCGGCGGAGGCTGGCCGGCGGCGGGGTCTGACGCCGGAGGCGGAGGCGGCGACGAGGGCCGGCTCACGGGATGGCGAGGAGCGGTGCACGGAGGCGCGCGGGTCGGAGGGGGCCCGATCCGGGCCCTGTCGTGCCTCAGCCTGCGGGGAAGTGGGGCGCGCAGTGGGCGAGTGGCGTCCTGCCACGTGGCAGCGGAGGAGGAGGTGGACACGTCCGGCGCCGGCAGACGTGTTCGGTGCTGAGGGAGAGGGTTTGATCTAGGGTTTGCCCGAAAATGGAGGGGGAGATGCCTTTTTATAGGTAGAGGTGGCTAGGAGAGTCCAAATGAGGTGCGGTTTTTGCGCACACGATCACGATCCAACTACTGAGAGCATGGAGGTGGTTGGGATGGGCTTGTGGGCTGTTGTGGAGGAGTGGTGGGCCAAAAGAGATAGGGCTTCCACGGGGAACGCGGTTAATAGTTGGAGTATCAAACGACCTCCAAACAAGATGAAACTTGACATACGGTCTACCGGTGATATACCAAGACCACTTGACAACTCTCGGCCCATTCCGAGGATGTTTTTATCCCCCTCGTGAAACAAAGCTAGAGAGGTGCGACGGGTGCCGTGTGAGAGAGTCGGAACCCAAAACGGACAACGGAGATGACGAAGACGATGCAACTACACACGAATGCAAGTGAGACTTTGCCAATGCAATGCACATAATGAAAATGACATGATGACATGCAACACACGCACAAGGAAAAAATGAAGAAACCCGTAATGAAGGAGGAGCCCAGAATGGAATTGATGAAGTCAACGAAGAGTATATTGCCATAAAGGGAATTGTTATATTTGGGGCGTTACACCTGATGTGTGCCTTGCTATAAGTCTAGCAGGGAGGTACCAAAGTAATCCAGGAGTGGATCACTGGACAGCGGTCAAGAACATCCTGAAATACTTAAAAAGGACGAAGGATATGTTTCTCGTTTATGGAGGTAACAAAAAGCTCGCCGTAAACGGTTACGTCGATGTAAGCTTTGACACTTATCCGGATGACTTGAAGTCACAAACTGGATATGTATTTTTTTTAACGGTGGAGTTGTCAGTTGGCGCAGTTCCAAGCAGAGTGTTATGGCGGGATCTACGTGTGAAGCGGAGTACATAACTACTTCGGAAGCAGCAAATGAAGTAGTTCATATCCGATCTAGGTGTAATACCTAGTGCATCGGGTCCAATGAAAATCTTTTGTGACAACACTGGAGCAATAGCCTTGGCAAAGGAATCCAGGTTTCACAAGAGAACCAGGCACATCAAGAGACGCTTCAACTCCATCTGCGATCATGTCAAGGAGGGAGACATAGAGATTTGCAAAATACATACGGATCTGAATGTTACAGACCCATTGACTAAGCCTCTTCCACGAGAAAAACATGATCAGCACAAAAACTCCATGGGTGTTAGAATCATTACTATGTAATCTAGATTATTGACTCTAGTGCAAGTGGGAGAATGAAGGAAATATGCCCTAGAGGCAATAATAAAGTTTTTATTTATAATTCCTTATATATCATGATAAATGTCGTTCATTCATGCTATAATTGTATTAACCGGAAACTTGATACATGTGAGAATACATAGACAAAACAGAGTGTCCCTAGTATGCCTCTACTAGACTAGCTCATTAGTCAAAGATGGTTAAGTTTCCTAACCATATACATGTGTTGTCATTTGATGAACGGGATCACATCATTAGGAGAATGATGTGATTGATAAGACCCATCTGTTAGCTTAGCTTATTGATCGTTTAAGTTTATTGCTATTGCTTTCTTCATGACTTATACAGGTTTCTCTGACTATGAGATTTTGCAACTCCCGAATAGCGGAGGAACACCTTGTGTGCTATCAAATGTCACAACGTCGCTAGGTGATTATAAAGATGCTCTACAGGTGTCTCCGAAGGTGTTTTTGGTGTTGGCATGGATCAAGATTAGGATTTGTCACTCCGAGTGTCGGAGAGGTATCTCTGGGTCCTCTCGGTAATGCACATCATAATAAGCCTTGCGAGCAAATAACTAATGAGTTAGTCATGAGATGATGTATTACGGAACCAGTAAAGAGACTTGCTGGTAACGAGATTGAAGTAGGTATGATGATACCAACGATTGAATCTCGGGCAAGTAACATACCGATGACAAAGGGAACAACGTATGTTGTTATGTGGTTTGACCAATAAAGATCTTCGTAGAATATGTAGGAGCCAATATGAGCATCCAGGTATTGCTATTGTTTATTGACCAGAGATGTGTCTCAGTCGTGTCTACATAGTTCTCGAACCCGTAGGGCCCGCACGCTTAACGTTCGGTGACGATTTGTATTATGAGTTATGTATTTTTTATGACCGAAGTTTATTCGGAGTCACGGATGAGATCACGGACATGACGAGGAGTCTCGAAATGGTCGACACATAAAGAATGATATATTGGATGATGTTATTCGAACACCGGATGAGTTCTGAGGGGTACCGGATAATTATCGAAGTGCCGATGGGTTATCGGAACCCCCGGGGAACTAATGGGCCTTCATGGGCCTTATTGGAGAGAGAGGAAGGGCCACAAGAGGTGGGGCGCCCCCCAACCCCAAGCCCAAACCGAATTGGTCTAGGGTTGGGGGGGCGCTGCCCCCCTTTCCTTCTCCTTCTCTCCCTCTCCTTCCTTCCCCCTCTCTTCCTTGGAAAGGAATCCTACTAGGACTAGGAAGTCCTAGTAGGAGTCCCTTATTAGTGTCGGCCAGCCTCCTCCTCCTCCTTTATATACGTCGGGAAGGGGGCACCCTAGAACACACAAGTTGATCTTCTAGCCGTGTCCGGTGCCCCTCTCCATAGTTAAACACCTCGGTCATATTGACGTAGTGCTTAGGCGAAGTCCTGCGCGGATCACATCATCAACACCGTCAACACGCCGTCGTGCTGCCAGAACTCTCCCTCAAGCCTCTGCTAGATCAAGAGCTCGTGGGACGTCATCGTGCTGAACGTGTGCTGAACACGGAGGTACCGTACGTTCGGTGCTTGGATCGGTTGGATCGTGAAGAGGTTCGACTACATCAACCACGTTACTAAACGCTTCCTCTTTCGGTCTACGAGGGTACGTGGACACACTCTCCCCGCTCGTTGCTATGCTTCTCCTAGATAGATCTTGTGTGATCGTAGGAAACTTTTGAAATACTACGTTCCCCAACAGTCGTATTCATGTGGCAATTGTTGCATATTGTTGTATCCCCATCTATTTATGTTATGTATGATGTAATGATATCCATCTTGCTAAGCGTCCGAAATGTGGATTAGGATACCCACTTCCTTCCCTCCCCCCTCTTTCCTTCCCCCTCGGTTATATATGGCAGGGGGTGCGGCTTGGGTGGGACTCCAAGTAGGATTCCTCCTACTTGGGCGCCTCCTATGGCTGCTCCTCACTCCCTCCCACCTATATATATGTGGGGCGCCATACAAGGATACAACATTGTCTTAGCCGTGTGCGGCGCCTCCGTCTACCGTTTACTTTCCTGGTCATATTTTCGTAGTGCTTAGGTGAAGCCTTGCGGAGATCACTTCACCATCACCATCACCAGATCGTCGTGCTGACGGAACTCATCTACTACCTCGATATCTTGCTGGATCAAGAAGGCGAGGGACGTCACCGAGCTGAAGCGTGCAGAACACGGATGTGCCGTGCGTTCGGTACTTGATCGTTTGAAGCACGGAGAAGTTTGACTACATCAACCGCATTGTGAAACGCTTTCGCTTACGGTCTACGTGGGTACGTAATTTTTTCCGCATCTCCATGGATAGATCAATGCGTGTGCGTAATTTTTTTTTGTTTTCCATGCAACGTTTCTCGACATCCATGCCGGAGAAGATGCCCATTGCGGTGGCTAGGGTGTCCTAGGCTTCTGTCGCCGGCAAGGAAGCACAGGGGTGGCGAGATGGGGGCTGGGCGTCTGGAACCGGATGAGGATGTTCCCACCACACGCTCGGATTGAAAAAGACCACCCGCCATCGATGACGCGTGGGCGCGTGGTGGGTGACTGTCATTAATAAAGCCGACCACGGTAGTTGGGGCGGGCGCCAAGAGGACGCGTGGCTAATCCGCTTCGCGTTCACACCGGCACATTTGAACCGCAAGTTTGGGCTATAAGAGCAACTACAACGGGGCGACCCATTTCACCCGCCGCCGTCCGTTTGTGTCGGCGCGGACACAAAAGGTGGCCCAACGCACCGACCCAAACGAACGCGCGTCCGCTTGGCGTCCGCATGGCGACCCATTCCCGGCCCAATTTTGAGCCGGATTTGCGTCGGCGCGGACATGAGACAGAAGCGCGCGCGCATACTCCTCTCCCCGGGCCCGCCGGTCGGTGGCAGTCACCACCATTTCTCTCCATTTACCCCAAAAACCCTCCCGCCCGCGCACTCCCGCCCCACACCCGCCATGGACTACGCCATCTACCTCGACACCGCCGCCGGCCTCACCTCCCTCGCTTGAGATGGACGCGGAGCAGCAAGCCAAGATGTTCGAGTTGGAGGCGGAGAGGCAAGCCAAGATGCTAGAGATCGAGGCCACCAACGCCAAGACCAAGACAAAAGAAGTGGCTCTCGCGAGCATGATGACCGGGGTGGAGATCACGAAGGTGGATCTCAACACCGTGTTGCCAAGGATGTGGCCGTGGTTCGAGAACATGCAGGCCGACATGCTCAGGTTCGACAACGAGTGATTTATGGCGGCGAGCGCCATCTTTTTTGTATGCCGACAGGTGTGCTACCATGACCACGGGAGTCGCGATGGCGTGGTCGAACTCAAGTCTCACCCATTTTTTGTGTGCTGGCATGTGTGCCGGCCGGCTGGCGAGTCCGCCAGCATGAACTGTGGTGATATTTTCTGAAGCCGGTATTGTATGCTGGCGCTAGCATGGTGCCGGCATGAGGCATGGCCGCTGGCATGATCGGCCGCGGACTTTTTTATTTCAAAAAGTTGAGTGTGGACATGAAATTGATCGAAGCGTTGGGCGCGCTGCCGACTCAAATGAAAAACTTGGCAGACGCCAGACGGGCGGCCGACCCAAACGGAAAAAAGCGGACAAATGTGCCATCTGTTTTGGTCGGCCCGTTGGAGTTTCTCTAAATAGGTCGGCCCGGACGTGAAGCGGACATGTTCTGGAAATAGGTCGGCGCGTTGAACCAGCATATTTATCCACGGATACCCAACGGACACAGCCGGACGAAATGAGTTGGGGCTGTTGCCGCCGCTCCGTTTGGTACGATTAAGACTAGCCACAGTGGGAGTAACTTCAGCAGTAACATCGAGTCCAACTCAGCAAATTTGCTTATGTGCCAATGAGTTAATGAGGAGAGAGGTAGTTACAGTAACTTAGCTAGTTACTGTAACATCACATGTCCCAATGCAATATGAGTCTATAACTTAATAAATGAAGCTTTGCATGTTACCACACTTATGTTACTAACCACTATGAAGTTAGTACTCCCTCCGTCCAGGTGCATAGGGCATCTAAGAAGTGGCACTGTGATTTAGGCGCGTAGAGATTGGGTGAGGTGAAAATTAAATCATCTATTTTATGGGCAGCTAGCCCACCATCCAAACATGACAGCCAACCAACTTGCTTGTTAATTGGTGGATTGCATGCAAACACAATTAGTGATCTTTGCATGCACGAGGAGATGTATAGGCTATTTGCATGTATTGGACGTGCAGATTCATGTGCTATCTAGGATTGGTCACGTAATTAATTATCACCTCTTGCGAATTGACAATAGTGATTTATACTCTAAGAAATCCTGAATTCTCTAAGATGCCCTATGCACCTGGACGGAGGGAGTAACATAGTCTAGGGATATGTGTATGTTACTACTCCCTCCGTTTCAGTTTATAAGGCATGCGCGTACCCCTAGGTTGCCAATTTGATCACCGTAATATAAACTATATAACACAAAAATTATATCATTTAAAAATAGAAATCTAAAATTTATAATGATATATTTTTGTAATATATGATTTTTATTAGGTTGGTTAAATTGACGACCTAGGGGTACGCGCACACCTTGTAAACTAAGAAAGAGGAAGTAGTGTATGTTTCGTGGCTAGTCTAAGAGGGTGTTTGTTTCCAGGGACTTATTGGTCTAGGGACTTAAATAAGTCCCTATAAGTCCCATCTAAACCAAACAGGAGGGACTTATAGGGACTTAAAGTGGGCATTTGGGACTTATCAAATAAGACTCTCAAGGAGGGACTTATAGGGACTTATACTTGTAATATGGTCTACTAGTACATGTTAAGTCCCATGAACCAAACAGGTAGGGACTTTTTAGGGACTTATGACTTATAAGTTGGGACTAAAATAAGTCCTAGGACTTATAAACCAAACAGGGCCTAACTCAAACAGGGCCTAACTAGAAAGGATATAGAAATGTGCTGCGCGGACATGGCGACATCCTTGCTCGTTACTCGCGCCACTTTTCTTCATCCGGCACCATTCTGGGACTGCCAGCCAGAGACAGCTTTTCACGAGTAGGAGCAGATAAAACATGGGCACATGGGACCAACGGCTCGCATGCCATCACGACTCACGAGCAACCACGGATGTTGAAACTAGAATGCCCAGCCCAGTGCTCACTGCTCCAGTGGATACTAGTGGTACTAGCTTAGCTTTATACTGCACAATCAATCCATTGAAATGAAATGCAGTCCAGCTGCTTATCTAATCACAGAATGACCCGATGGGTCTAGCTGCAGTACCTCGACTCCACCGGAAAGGAACGGGTCTGTGTCGGTAGCGTTGCTCCGGCCGGGTCCAGCACGACCCGACCGCACCACGCGTGGCGTTGGATTTGGAGATTCGCGCTCCGCTCGGGACAGCTCCTGATTGTGATGCGAGACCGCAACATGCACACCCATGTGACCTGCATTGATTCCTGCCAGCCACTTTGTTGCGTGTGAGACCTGCACGAGAACGGATCAGGCCTCCTTCGGTTCCAGGATACAAATATTGTACGAATAAAATTTCATAAGAAGTGGGATGATGTGCATCTTAATTTCTATAAAAAAATAAGTCATTTGATGCATAGAAATGAATTTTTTCATTGAGTCTAGGCAAATGTTTTTTTTTTTTTAAATATGAAGGATTCGATCTTATCCTACATAGAAATAGAAATACGTTCCTAAAACCAAAGGGCCCCAATAGAAATTTTTACTTCGAAAATTCTATCCTATAAAATTCCTAGAAGATTTCTACAAATCAAAAAAGGCTTCAACCTCTCAAAAAATCATGTAAAAACAAGGTCACGAAATAAATGATATGAAACAACTCCTCAAAATTTGATGCAGATATTAGCCTTTTACTACCTCCGCTTTGGTTTATTGGTGCCCTCTGTAATTTGTGTTAAATTTTAATCAAACATTTAACTAACAAAATGTTAATGAATGTTAACAAAATTTATATCATTGAATTCGTATTTGAACATAGTTTTTAATGATATAATTTTTTTATGACAGACAAGAACATTTTATTAGTTAATTCATGATCAAAATTTGATAGAAAACAATATAGACCAATAAAGCAGGACGAAGATAGTATATAAAAGAAGCAACAAATGCTGCATAAACAAAAAAGAATATTGCCTCGATTCAACATATAATCAATTAAATACTCCGATCCGCTGGCAAATAGATCAATGGCAATGGCGGCAACTGGCGACGCGCATGATCCGTGGATCAATCAATCAGCCATGCTTGATTTGCTCAGGCCAACTTCAGCACACGACCCCAAACGAGCTTTCGTTTTACACGAATTATGTTTGTTTGGTGTAGAAAAACGGACATGCATGTCCGATGTGGTCGTCCGGCCATCGAGGCGCTCAACGCGTCTGTCCCAACTCAAAATATATCCAGCTCTGTTCTGCTCTAGACATTTCATCGAACACTTCACGGACGGCCGTTATCGGTGTTGACGAGGAGCAACGGGGCTGTCCGGATTCGCCGCACCCATGTCAAGCCCGTGCCCCGCCGAACGCCACTCGCCGCAGCCCACACGCTCGCCCACACACTATGCAGCTCGGCGGATTGGCACGCCTTGCGCTCGCACACGGCGGCGGCCGGCTAGGTGCCGGCCGCCCGCGAAAGCGGTGGCTGGCTAGCTAGCTAGCAAGCACGTGCTCACCAGTCGCGCCCCGCCTGCCTAGCAGCTCATCGGTGCCGCATCTTGCGGCGCGCACTCGCGCACACCTCATCGCCGGCCCTGCTTCGGCTACGCAGCGCCCGCAACCGCATCCTCGCCTTGCCGTCCTCGCCGCGCTTGCCGTCGCCCGCCCGTGCCGGCCGCGTCCTCGCCCTACCGCACCTACCGCCCACCGCCGCTCCCTCGCCTTGCCAGAGCATAGCAGCAGCTCGCCCGCTTGCGTAGCTAGCTAGCAGAGCCGCCGCTCACCCGTGCCGCATCTCGCCGTCTAGCTAGCTAGTACAACAGCGTGCCCTGTCGCTCACAGCGGCGTCCGTGCGGTGCCACGCTTCGGCCGAAGCGCCTGACCTTCGGCGCGTCCGAGCGGTGCCCGGCTCCGGCCTACGCACCCGCGCTCCGGACCGCCCCGCGCGCCTGCTCCGCCGCGTCCGGCGCCCGGCTCCAGGGTGCCGCTGCGCTCGCCTGGCCTCGCCTGCCGCCGCACGCTCTCCGCATGTGGAGCGCGCACGCTTGCCGCTGCCTCGTTGCATCCCTGCGCGCTCGCCGCCTCGTCGCCGCCGGCTGTACCCATCGCCTCGCCCGCTGCTGCCGCGTCGCCGGGATGCCGGGGACGCGGGCCGAGGCCGCGAGAAAGAGAGAGAGGAAAGAGAGGAAAGCAGGGTAGGTGGGAGGGAGGTTGACATATGGGCTCGACCGGACACGAGCGGACAAGGACGATGCTTTCGTTTTCTGTCCGCTTTGGCCCTAAAGTGAGACCAACTTTGATCCAAGGATGAAGTAAAACGGACACGTAACAGAGAAAAATGTAAACTGAAGTATGCGACTGAATCGTTGTATGTGTCCGCTTTTATCTTAAGTGGGTCCAGTGGACAAAATGGGGTTGCGCACTGGAGCTGACCAACCTGACAAGCATTGCACCTCGCAAGCACCTCACTCCACACTCCACAGCGTCCCTATGCACTGGATGCAGCTGGCTCACTCATCACTCGCTTGCCATCGCTCGATCCATCATGTTCATCTAGTGCCACGTCAAAAAGGATTAATTTTATTTCGCCAAGCAAACCAATAATGTACTCCGAGAACCCACGTAGTAGTGAGCTCAAACTAGCTATAAATACACACAGGCTTCTCCATCTTAGCATCCACCACTCGTCCATTGTTTCCAGTACTAGCCAGCCAAGCCAACAAGTAACAGTGGAGGAGGAAGAGAGGCCGGTCGGCGAAATGAAGGTAACCGCGGGGGCCCTCCTCGCCGTGGTGGCGGCGGTGCTGCTGCGCGGCGTGGCGGCATCGCTGCCCCGGAAGCCGGTGGACGTGCCGTTCGAGAAGAACTACGTGCCGACGTGGGCGGAGGACCACATCCACTACGTGAACGGCGGGCGGGAGGTGCAGCTGTCCCTGGACAAGACCACCGGCACGGGCTTCCAGACCCGGGGCTCCTACCTCTTCGGCCACTTCAGCATGCACATCAAGCTCGTCGGCGGCGACTCCGCCGGCACCGTCACCGCCTTCTACGTACGCCTCGTATTCATCTCCATCTCGCCCTTGTGCAGTGCAGCAGTATAAGCGATGGTTTGCTTGTGGATTGCATTTGCAGCTGTCGTCGCAGAACTCGGAGCACGACGAGGTCGACTTCGAGTTCTTGGGGAACAGGACGGGGCAGCCGTACATCCTGCAGACCAACGTGTTCTCCGGCGGCAAGGGCGACCGGGAGCAGAGGATCTACCTCTGGTTCGACCCAACCAAGGACTACCACTCCTACTCCGTCCTCTGGAACCTCTACATGATCGCGTACCTTCTCCGCCCCCTTTCGTATTCCTACTTAAGTTATTTTTCCCCTTGTCGGTGGTGACGAATGAGAAAACCAGCTTTAGTTAGTTAATGATGTTTGGAACTTATTAGTTACTCCCTTCTTAAACTAATATAGAAGTGTTTAGATCACTAGAATAATGATCTAAATGCTTTTATATTAGTTTACAGACTTAATGCTTTTATATTAATTGCAGAGGGAGTATTAGATTTCGCGTGAAAGTTCATTGTTTGTGAGTCTAACTTTTTTACTCGATTTGTGAGTCTAACTTTAACCACGTACTATTTAACTAATATAAAATGTAACTTATGTGCCCAAGAATGCCATTTTATTCGTATCCAAAAACATTTACAGTGATACGGTTTAATTTATTTATGAGCATATAACTTATATTTCAGTCATCAAATTTACATTTAACAGGTAAAGTTAGTCGGTCTTACATACCACTCCTCCTCCGAGACCTAGACAAGTAGTACCGCCTCCGTCTCATAATACTACATGATATTTTATAATCTGTACAGTACTGCCCATGCAAGATGCATAATATTTATCCGTAAACAAGCAGCACCTCAGCTAAGATCGCCGCGCATGTGCAATCGATGCCGGGCGCGTGCATGTCCTGAACCGCAACATGAATACCAAAGTTAGAGGTCGGCCTGCTCGGGCCCGCTACTCCAGGCAAGGCAATTATGCCCGAGTGAGCTACCACGGCGTTTCTGTGGCGTCGCTAAAAAGGTTCAGGTCATGAAAGTATTCTTGGGATAAAGATTGCTGAAAAGGTTAAAATAGTGATTTCGGCTTCACTAGTAGTACTAGGCAGGCTCACGGGCGCGTGCAGTACTACTACAGTTCACTGCACCGTCCATGCAGAGTCCTTTCATGCAGAATTTCCGCAAAGCTGAACACCGGACACGATGTCTGACACGAATGCTCTGTCTCATTGCCACGCCACCTCCTGTAAAAATGTGCTCGCAAAAGAAGAAGAAAAAGAAGAAACTAATTGAAATTAATAATATAGAAAAATGAAGGTTGGAACGTGACGTGACATCGGGCATGCAGGTTCTTTGTGGACGAGACGCCGATCCGGGTGTTCAAGAACAGCATGGACCTCGGGGTGCGGTATCCGTTCGACCAGCCCATGAAGCTCTACTCCAGCCTGTGGAATGCGGACGACTGGGCGACGCGTGGCGGGCGGGAGAAGACGGACTGGTCCAAGGCGCCCTTCGTCGCCTCCTACCGGGGCTTCCACGTCGACGGCTGCGAGGCGTCCGCGGAGGCCAAGTTCTGCGCCACCCAGGGCGCCCGCTGGTGGGACCAGCCCGAGTTCCAGGACCTGGACGCCGCGCAGAACCGCCGCCTCGCCTGGGTCAGGAAGGAGCACACCATCTACAACTACTGCACCGACCACGACCGCTACGCCGCCATGGCGCCGGAGTGCAAGCGCGACCGCGACGTCTGAGTGAGCTATCCACCATGGTCGCGGTGCGCTCGATGAGACGTAGTACGAGGAATTTGTATCCCTACATACGTACATGTGTGTATGCTCACGCCTACTTTATTGTTACATTCTGATTGCCCACCTATGAATGATACCGACTAAGTATGCTACAATCATGTTGACTCAAGCTGGTGGAGTGGTGCTGAGTTCACTTGGGCACTCCTCATCCATTAGACATACTGCACTATCGTGGCATCGTACTATTTTCGTTTGCCAGGGGCCCCGCTTGCAATGCTGGGACAGACTCTCGTGGTATGCGGCTCTATAACCATTGGATCCCACTTGTCAGCCAACACTATTGTACTCATCCTTATAGCAACTTCAAAGGAGCGACCCGAGCCCCGTAAGCCCCGTCCTTCCCGCGTGCGGTGGCGCCGCCCCGCACCGGGGAGCCCCCGCCCTCTTCCTACAGCCCCGCCCCACCTCCGCTCCCCTCCGCCGTCGTCGCCCGGGGCGTCACAGGGCAAAGCCCTTGTGGCGTGGCGGCGGCGGCGACTGTTTTCTCCTTGGATCCCGATTTGGTTGGGAGGCGGCGCTCCTTTCCGGCCAGATCGGCAGCGATGGCGCAGATCGGCGGCGGCGGCGGGGGAGGACGGCACCAGCAACGACGGATCTGGCCTTGACTCTTGTCGGACTAATTCGTTGTGCTACCGATCTCAATCACCGTCGGCGGCGCACTGTTCCTGGACTTGATCTGCAACACGAGGATGTCTGGGGCGCCGGCCCTAGGCTTGGTGGTGGTGGCCTTCTTCTTCGTCGGAGTTGGTCGACTGGCTGGCTGTGCTCGCATGGTCATGCAGTGACCGGCGGCTTGGCCGGTCGGCGGCGGCGGAACTTGGCCGGTGGCAGCGGCAATGTTCTGTCTGGATCCCGGGGCGGCGACCCTGGAGGGCGGTGGCCGGTGAAGCTAGGGCTTCCCGCGGCGGCATGGCATGGCGTGGTGTAGTCCCTGTCCAAGGCGGATCTATGACGACGATCTGCTATGGATTGGTTCGGATCAGAGATGGTGACGAGCGCGCGGGATCCTTCTCGGCGGCTCTCGCGGCTTGGCGAGGCGGGGTGGGAGCCCTCCTCCTAGGCTCCAGTGGTGGCACACTCAGGCAGTGACCGGTGCGCCAAGGATCCCACGGTGGCACTGTTGCTGCGGTTGGTCGCCGGATCTAGGCGGTTGGATCTGGGGCTTTGAAGGCGGTCGAGACGGTGCACAGGTTGTTGGGTGGATTTCTTGGGACGGATCCGGGTGAAAACCTGGTCTTCGGTCGATGGCCCGAGCCGGTGATGACGACGCCCTTATCATCGTTTCCTTCATGAAGGCATCATCGAGGTGAAGCTCCTAACTCCACTCAATACCTCCGGGGGAAACCCTAGATCAGCTGATCGGATGTTGGCGGCAATCATGTGTCGTAACCCCCTTGGGGGCGGCATTCTTGGAGGTGCACTCGGCTTCGCGGGACCAGCGGACGGCTTCTTTGGTGGAGCGGTGCTTCATCCATACATTGATGGCGACGGATCTTGACGGCGTGGCGCAGTGCAGATTCGGAGTTCGATGTGGGAGGATGGACTCGCGAAGGAGGACGACGCTATCTGGCGTCGTGGTGGCGTCGATGGCAGTGAGACCTGGCACGGTAGATGCAACAATACAGCTCTGAAGATGGACTCGTGGCAGGTGGCTGCGGCGGCCTCATACCCGGCAGGCGTCCTGGTTGAGGAGTGCGTCGGACTGATATGTGCCCCATACCAGGCAGGCGTCCTGGTTGGGACATCAGGTCTTAGATGTTTAAGTTTGGCTGCGATGTCTGTTTGGTATTAGGCCCAGGCTATCAGCGCCCCTTCATCAATTGGGTAGGTTGTTTAGACGGTGGCTTCAGTCTTGCTGTTGTATGACTTTGTAAAGTCTTGTGAGAATAATTAATAAAGTGGCCGCATGCATCGTCCAGATGCAGAGGCCGGGGGTCATCCTTCTTTTCTAAAAAAAGGAGCGACCCATTTCGTCCGCCCGCATCCGTTTGGGTCGGCGCGGACAGAAAAGTCGGCCCAACGCGCCGACCCAAACGGACGCGCGTCCGCTTTCGTCCGTCTGCCGACCCATTTTGAGCCGGATTTGCGTCGGTGCGGACACACGACGGACAGGCGCGCGCTAGCCCTCTCTCCTCCCTGGGTCCGATGGTCGGTGGCACATTGGCCTCTCCACATCCAACAGTACGCCCTCGCACGCCTACTTCGTCGCCGACGCCGTCGGCCATTTTTTTCGATAAAAAAGATACATAGACTAAAAGTACACAGATAAAAAAAAGATCAACTACTCTTCGCTATCCGACTCCGACTCAGTAATGTCCTCCTCCGACGTCTGAATGTAGGCGTTAGCCTGATTCTCGTCCATGAAGTCGTCCCATCCTGACGTTTCTCGTAGCATCAGTTTCATTTGAGCGATCAGCTTCCGCGCACGCTTGTCCTCCCGGTAGGCGGCTCGCTCCGTCCTCCTCGCCTCCCTCTCCACCCTCCTTTGCGTGTAGAACAGGCGCTCGTCGACGATGCCCCGCGGGAAGCGTGCACGCCACACCACCATGGCCTCAACGTCGTTCTCGGCGATGGCGAGGCAACGCTGCCGCCTCCGGTGGACACGACGATCCTCGTCGGTGAAAAATCGCGGGAAAGGCGCGAGATCATGCGCCCGCTGCCTCGACACGTCCGGATAATTCATCTCCCAACGGGGCCTCAGGAGGCGCCACGCCGCCGAGTCGTGCGCGTGGGCTGCCTCCTCTGCGGTGTCGAAGGTGCCGAGCAAGAGGCGTTTCTCGCCAAACATGATCTTTGAGGAGAAGCCGCCGGAGCGGCGCTCGCGGACTCCGCGAAAATCCGAAGCTCCCAGCCGTCGCATCGACATGGTGGCGCAGAGGCGGCGATGCTAGTGAGAAGGGGCGAGACGAGTGCGCGACGGACAGAGTGAGAGGTGGCGAGACGAGCGCGCCTTCTTATAGCGAGCGTCGGCCGCCAAAATAAGCGCACGGACCTTTCCCGCGTGCTGGCGCGCGAAAACCAGCGCGCTTGGCCGATTTCCCCCGCGCGCGAACCTTTTCCCGCGTGCTGGAGCGTGCGCGGTCATGAAATGGGTCGGCGCGTTGGGCGCGCTGCCGACCCAAATCGAAAAGAGGGCGGACGCCTAGCGGGCGGCCGACCCAAACGGACAAAAAGAGGACAAACGCGACGTCCGTTTGGGTCGGCCCGTTGGAGTTGCTATTAGGGTATCGAGTACTCGGGCGGTGGACACCCATGCGGGACCGAGTGACGGGACCGGCGGGTGGAAGCACCACAGCAGCCGGCGGTGGAGCAGCCGGTGATGGAGAACCCAATGAAGAGGCCGGGGTAGAGGCTAGTGATGGGGTCGGTGCAGGGGCCAACGAGGCCGGCGAAGGAGCCGGCGTAGTGGCCGGCGAGACCGACGAGGAAGCCGACGTAGAGGCCGGCGAGGCCGGCACGGAGCTCGGCGGTGGAGAGGCCGGGGATGCCGGCTCGGAAGCCGGCGCAGAGCTCGGTGGTGAAGAGGCCGGGGAGGCCGGCTCGGAGGCCAGCGAGCCCGGCGAAGCAGCAGGCAGTAGCCGGAGCGCCGTGCGACCGGGGGGCGCCCCACGCCATGGCAGAGAGCCAGGGCGATCAGGGTCGGCCAGAGAAGGGCCGGACGTCGAGGAAGAAGCCACCTGTTGTTCGTGTTTAAACGGGAAACAAAACTCATCGAAATAAACATGCCAAGATGTGATGACACGGTGGGAAACCGGATCATAGCGTCTATAGCCCTTTCTGTTAGCCGGGTAACCTAGAAAGACACACAGAAGGGAACGCGGAGCAAGTTTATGAGGAGAAGTGGCAGCAATACTAGGATAACAAAGACAACCGAAAATACGAAGACCATTGTATGAAGGAGGGGACCCAAAGAGAAGGTGGTGTGGTGTAAAATTCCAGCGAGTACGACATAGACGAAGGTTAATATGGAGGGTGGCGGTGGCGAGAGCGTCGGGCCAGAAACGAGGTGGCATGTTTGCATGGAAGAGAAGGGTACGGACGCAATCGTTGAGAGTGCGAAGAATGCGTTCCGCCCGACCGTTCTGCTGTGAAGTGTAAGGACACGTGAGCCGGAAAATTGTGCCATGTGCGGAGAGAAGGTGGCAGATGGTGGTGTTGTCGAACTCTTTCCCATTATCAGTTAGCAGGGCGAGAATAGGATGACCAAATTGTGTGGACACGTAGGAGTAGAAGGCGGTAAGAGTGGCAGCAACTTCAGACTTCTTACGCAATGGAAAGGTCCACACAAAGTGAGAGTAGTCATCTAAGATAACAAGATAATATGAAAACCCAGTATTACTAGCAACGGGAGAGGTCCAGACATCACTATGAATTAACTCAAATGGTAACGATGCAACTGTGGATGATGCACTAAAGGGAAGGCGAACATGTTTGCCCAGACGACATGCGTGCCAAGAGTGCGCATCCGTTTTATTACATGTAAAATAAAAATCCCTAATAATTTTCCGAAGAGTGGTGGATCTAGGATGACCAAGACGGGCGTGCCAAAGATCCATGCCGGCAAAAAGAGCAACTGGCCCAGCATGTGTGGATGATGGATGCTGGACGGAGTATGTATCGCCGAGGCTGTCACAGCGGTGAAGAACCATCCGGGTGAGGGCGTCCTTAACAGAAAAACCAACTTCGTCAAATTCCACAGTTACAGAGTTATCACGAGAAAGTTTACGAACACAGACTAAATTATGAATAAGTTCAGGAGACACAAGAACATTATGGAGATAAAGTGGTCGAGAGTTCGAAGGAAAACTAGTGGAACCAATGTGAGTGATAGGAAGACCAACACCATTACCAACAATGATACGAGAGGAAGTGTGGATAGGAGACGCCGAAGAGAGGTTACCCAAATAAGCGGCCATTGAGAAGATGCATCGGTGTCCATTAACCAGTCGCCACCGCCGGAATAAGCCCCGGTCGGAGGCTGTTGATGAAGTGCAGCAAGCAGGGCCGGATCATAAGAGACCGGCGCGGGGTAGCCCGAGTAGCCGGTCACTCCAGTGCTAGGGTTTGGACCGTCGTAGCCAACCGGAGTGGGGGAGTAGTAGGGCTGTGGGGCAACCGGGCCGGGTTGCTGACCGGCGAAGAAAGCCTGATGATCGGAGGGGCTGGGCCCGACTCGGAGCGGGGAGGGGGGCACGAGCATGGTGTAGGCGTGCACAAACCCTGTCCAGGGGTTGTGGCCGCCCACCCAAGGCGGCGTCAGCTGCTGCTGTGTAACACCCCATATGTGATACCTTCCATATAAGGCAATAAAGCTTTTATCAATTCGATCCTTGTCCTTTCCCTGGGGGTTCTTTTCATTTATGCATTCTTATTGTATTGCATTGTCATTTTACTTTTCCTTATGCATCCATGCATTGCTCATCATCATCATTGCATCATGACCATCATAGCTCTCTTTTACTTGTGTTGAGTGTTGGTCCTTGCCCTAGCTTGTCATGTGAGTGCTTCTTGTCCTTGTGTTGGTGGTGATAGTAAGACCATGGCCATGCTAACCCTACCCCTCTTCTTCTAGCACCACTCACTTCCTTCTTTTTCTTCTTTTCCTATTCTTTAATCAATTATGCAAGTGACTTAGCCACTTCCATAAATGTTCATCTCCTCCCCACATCTTTGCCACCTTGACATGAGTCACCTGCAGAGCCTTTCCCCATTTTAAAATGATTTGGTCAGGCTTAAAAATGATAGAAGTTTGAACCATATTCAAACTTATTTTATTTTTCTACCTCTAAAAATGCCCAAGTCATTTTTATTAAATGGGCATAAATCAAGGAGCTAGAAGATATTTTATTTTTTCCCAAATGCCTTTTCTTTTAGCCTGTGCTTTTCCTTTTACTTTTCTGTCTGAAGAAAAAGAAAAAGGAAAGGCATCAGGAACAACAGCTAGCCGCAGCGCAGCCCAGCAGCTACTTGGGCTCGGCCTCCCCTAGGGCCCAGCAGCTAGTGCACGGCCGCAACCCAGCTAGCAGCCCGCGCCATTCCTCTCACCCTTCCTCACCCGTGCCCCCGCTTACCCCCTCTGAGTCACGCCCACATGGACGCCTAGGGCCCACACGTCAGTGACTGAGGCTAGGTGCACACCCACCTTTTCGTCCTCCTCGCGCCATCGCCATGGGGACTGCGAGCCCGACGCCGTCGCCGCTTCGTCGTCGCTCTGGCCCTCCTTTTAAGCCCCCTCAGTGTCCAACCTAACCCCTAGGGTTCCCTCCTCCTTCCTCGCCTGCCGCACGGCCACCTAGACCCCCAGATCCGCCGTTTCCCCGCCATCCCGAACGCAACAGAGAGCTCGTCCTCGTCACCGACATGCTCTCCGGCCACCGTCGCCCTGGAGTCCGTGTCCATCAAGTTCGCCGACGACTTCTACGACTCCTGCTACATCTACGGCCCGCGGGACGCCAAGTACGACGGCCGCCTCGTCGAGTTCCCCCGCGTCGGCCTCCGATCGTCTCCAGCGAGATTCCGCCGCCTCCGACCTCCTCGCGGCTAGCCAAGCACACTTCCGTGCTTGTGGTACGATCACGCACCTCCCCGACCTCTTCTTCTCCTCGTTTGCTTGCTCTAGCCGTGCTATCCACGCACACCCAAGCGCGTCGTCGTCGGGCCTCGTCTCGGGCGAGTGCCCCGACCACCTTAGCTCTGCTTCTGTGTCCATCAGCTTCGCCGTGTCGAGTAGGACCTGCATGTGCTCTCGCCGTAGCTTGTCGCACCGTGTTTTGCCGCGTCGTTATGCGTCGCCGCCGCCTCTGTTGATTGCCGCCGCCGATGTTGTAGCCATCATTAGGTGTTGCGAGTTTGCGTCGCGGGTGCGGGACTCCCCCAAGAGCACACCACACTACTCTGCCCCGTTTTCTTTGTTTTTCTTTTCTGTTTTTGTTTTTCTTTTTGTTTTCTGCATTTTCTTTGCATATTTAATATCTTTTAAAATATGCATCTGATGAAACTGAGTTATATATGGAAACTGCTTAGTTTTTCATGTAGAATATTAATATGCAGTTTGTTGCCATGTTTAGAACATTTAAAATGTTGTTTGAATTAATTTGTGTTTAAAATATGCTCAAACTTGGAAAAATCATAACTAAATATCTACAACTCCGAATTTAACAAACTTTATATGCCTTTGGGGTGGAAAAATGTGTAAATTAATGTGGTGCTGTTACTTTGCATGTTTAACAATTTGAAAATATGACTATCTTAGTTCTGTCCCAAATGTATTGATATGAATATGGGAGTTTCCGGAAATTGTTGTTTATTCTTTCCGGCCCATTTAAAATGCTAGCATGTTGCTGTTAGTCCTAGTTGCACCCCTTGCCATCTTAAACAACTTATAAAACTTGTTGGGTGCTTGTTAAAAACATCTACATAACCACATGTGGCCATGTTAGTTTTGTTTTCCTTTTGCTTATGTTCCTCATGTGTGTGATCTTATTTGTTGCCATGTTGCTTGTGCACTCTTCTTGTTCCTAGGAGTTGCACCATATCATTGTCCATATGCATCATATTCATGCATCATATGTTTGAGCATTGCATGATGATTGATTGTTGTTTCGGTGTTGCATTGTTGTGTTGGTTAGAGCCCAGTGACGATTAAGAGTTCGAGGTTCCTTTCGAGGCTGAGTATGAGGAGCAAGGTTACGATCCCTCCGTGGAATCAACAGGCAAGATGACCATTCCCAGATATCACTTCTATATTTGCCTATGCTAGATGTCTCATTCTTTAGATATTGCCTCGATGCCTATTCCTGTTTGTCAGCCCCTCCTATTATTGCCATGAAACACTCTAACCGCCTTCCTAGCAAAACTTCTTTGGCTAAGTACGCATCGCTCAGCCCCTCTTATAGCATTGTTAGTTGCAGGTGAAGTTTTTGAAGATCGCTCCATGATGAAGTTGTTGTTGGGATAACACAATATATAAATACATGTTAAATTAATTCACCTATATATTGGTAATGGGTGGAAGGCTAAGCCTTTCTGCTTGGTGTTTTGTTCCACTCATGCCACCCGGGGAACCAATAAATCGGTGTTATGTTCCTTGATTTTGCGTTCCTAACACGGTTGGGGTTTATGGGCCCCCTTGATAATTCGCTCTGTTTAAAGCTTTTCCAGCAAGGCCCAACATTGGTTTTACATTTGCCTAATAAATTAAACTTGCATAGGGCGTTGCAAACCCGAGTTCTTCATTAACAACCCGGGCCAGTGCTCCTCATGAGTGCTGGTCCAAACTGGGGGTCCTACAGGGCCACCTTGGGGAAACTCGAGGTCTGGTAAAAACCTGTAGCATCGCCCATCCGGTCGTCGCCTGGCCAGAGATACGCGCGGCTACTATCAGGGTGTTGGCACGCCGGGAGGTCTTGCTGGATTAGTTTTACCTTTGTCGAAATATCTTGAGCACGGGATTCCGAGGATACTCGGGTCTTCCCACTTGGAGTTGCGACTCCGCGGATCGTGAGCTTGTGATGGGCTAAGTTGGGACACCCCTGCAGGGTTTGATCTTTCGAAAGCCGTGCCCGCGGTTATGTGGCAGATGGGAATTTGTAAATATTCGGTTGTAGATAACTTGACACCTTATTCATGAGTACACTACCTGTGTGAGTAACCGTGATGGTCTCTTTCCGAAGGGCTTCTGGAAGTGAACACAGCGGGGTTATGTTTGATCGTGAGTAGCTAGTATCACTTCTTGATCAACTTGGCGATCGTTGGCACTTGTTCTCTTCTCGCTCTAAACTCGTAAGCTAGTGTGTAGTGCTTGCTGCAACCCTTGTTTATAGCCTATCCACACCTAAGGCTTTGGTAGTCTTGATACCCGGGAACGGGATTGCTGAGTCCTCTGTGGCTCACAGATTCAACACACACCAGATGCAGGTACCGTTGAGACCAATGCAGGAGATGGTTTGGAACTTCACTGGGAGTTCGATGAAGAGCGTGGACGTTACTATGTTTATTATCCCGACGATCAGTAGTTGTTCTTAATAGGAGGATCCGGGCTTGTGTTTTGGTATCTTTCTCATTTGAATTTTCGTCCGTAGTCGAACCCTGATGTTCTTTGGATGATGTATGCTATTATTCATTGTGTGACGTGGCGAGTGTAAGCCAACTATCATTTACAATTTCGTCCCTGAGTTTTACATGAGATGTGCAAAGATATCATACTTGAGATCATTCTAGTATGCACTTATGTATTTAAGTAGTACCTCGACACGTGGGAGACATAGTCACATACTGGGCATTACAAGTTGGTATTCAGTGCCTTCTCCGACCTAGGAGCCCCCTGATTGATCGAGTCGCCGACGGTTGAGTCTAGGCACACACATAAAATGTTTTTGCGTCCTATATATTTGGGAGTATTGTCACAGCTAGTATAGCGGATGCGTTTCGAAGGTCCGAGGTAAATAGTTTCCGAGGATGACTGGTTATGTGTTGACGAATGGATACAACTAGATGTAGGTTTAGAGTTGAGTGCGCGGTGCTTCCCCTGTATCTCCAACACCAGATTGCATAACCGGAAAGCTTCGGGAATTAATAGGTGGGTTTCAAGTAGCTCGTAGGTATTCTTGCAATGAGTGCATGGTTTGAGGTTTGTGGTTCAACATCGAGTCAAGAGGTTTCATGGGCGTTGTTCCAATTGGGAGTTGCATCTTAAAGGGTCCTTGGCTATGCTGATCCGGGGATTGCAACACCCTTTGTAACACGTACCACGAGGCATTCAACACAAACATGTGGGACGAAACTTCTATCATGTATTTGTTCCATCTGTACCTTGTTGTTTTTATTTTATCTTTGTTCTCCCAAGTGGCTTCTCGACATGATTGTTGTACCATTAAGTTGTGGAATTCATTCGTTCATTGTTGTTCGAATGTTCATTGTGAAGACTTTATGTTGCAAATTTCTAGCCGTTGATTCAGCTTACCTGTTTTGCATCAATGGCTAACGGTTGTCATCATATTCAAGATGGCTCCTAAGAAGGTTCCCAACTCAAACCAAGAGGGCGAGGAAGAGCGTCCTCCTGAACGTCCTCCTTCCCCTCCTCCTCCGTGTGAGGCTTGGAGAGCGATCATGGAAGCAACCAACCAGAACACTCAGATGCTCATGCAGATGATGCATAATTTCCAAGCGAATCAAGCAAATCAAGGCAATCATGGGAACCAAGGCAAAGGCAATCTGTTGAATCAACCTCACTTTGCGACACTGAACCAAATCCTGGCAAACCAACCAAAGTCTTCCAGTTACTGTGTGGACCCGCTAGATGCTGAAGATTGGATCACAGACATCAAAAAGCACTTTGAATGCAGTAACGTGAGGCCTGAGGATTATGTCAAGTTTGCCGCCTTCCAACTCAAAGATCAAACTGCTGATTGGTGGCAATAGTATAAAGACTCCAGAGGTGATCGTGAGATCTCGTGGACTGACTTCTGCAAAGTTTTCCGTTCCCATCACATTCCAACCAGTGTCATTGAAGGCATGCATGAGCAATTCCGCAACCTGAAGCAAGGCACCATGTCCGTCTATCAATACAATGTCAAGTTCCAGAATCTTGCCTGTTATGCGAAGCAAGACATCCCCAATGCCAAGAGCAAGATATACCAGTTCCGAGGTGGTCTGAAAGATGAACTCCAACTTGCTCTCACCTTGTTCGAGCCGGATGAATTTGACCAATTCTACAATATGGCTCTCAAGCAGGAGGCAGCTCAGCTCAAGTGTGAAGCTTCCAAAAAGAGGATAAGAGATGTTGGCCACTCTTCCTCTTCCTCTCAAGTGGTTGCGAAGCATCAGAAGTTCTGGCTACTGCCTCCTCTAGTGCTCCGTCCTCCAAGCAACAACAAGCACTCAGGTGGTCGTGGATTCTCCCACCCACCCAACCCGAGCAACCAGTCCAAGCCTCAGTTCCAAGCTCCAAGACCAAGTGGTCCCTATCATCAGCCTCTTTCAGAAGTTACTTGCAACAAGTGTTCTCCGAAGGGTCACTATGCCAACAAGTGTCCCAACCCAAGGCGCCTTCCGCCTCCTCCACCTGTCAGCACTGCTATTGTCAAGCACAATCCCAAGGCAGCAAGAGTGAACCTGATGAATGCAACTCAAACAGAGAATTCTTCTGATGTGATAATGGGTAACCTCTCAGTTAACTCTATACCTGCTAAAGTCTTGTTTGATTCGGGTGCATCATGCTCTTTCATATCTCACCCATTTGCAACGAAGCACAATTTTGACACCAAAAATTTTCCAAGGGAGTTATCAATTATTTCTCCGAGAAAACTAATGCATTCTAGCGTGTTTGCTCTGGATATATCTATTCATATGGGTGATTATAGTTTTCTGGTTTCCCCGGTTGTTCTCGGCAACTCGGTCATTGACCTTATTCTTGGGATGGATTGGCTCTCCAAGCATGATGCAAACATTGACTGTGCAAACAAGGAGGTCAAGCTAACTCATCCTGACGAAGACGTGATTATCTTCACAGCTCGAGATAACACAATCAGGCTATTCTCTCTCAATGACAAGGGCGAGATTAATGCCATTTCTCAGATTCCGGTGGTTCGTGAATATGAGGATGTATTCCCTAAAGAGCTTCCAGGCATGCCTCCCCACCGTCAAGTTGAATTCGTCATTGAACTTGAACCCGGTACCGAGCCAGCATGTCGGCGTCCGTACAAGCTTTCTCCTGATGAGTTGAAGGAGCTGAAGAAACAACTCGATGAACAAGAACGTATGGGTCTAATCAGACCAAGTACTTCTCCTTGGGGCTGTGGTGTTCTATTTGTCAAGAAGAAGGATGGCACGGAACGCCTTTGCGTTGATTACCAGCCATTGAACAAGAAGACAATAAATAAAAAGTACCCGCTCCCCAATATCAATGGATTTTTTGAGCAGCTCAAAGGAGCAAAGGTGTTCTCAAAGCTCGATCTCCGGTTGGGTTACCATCAGATTCGTATCCGTGAAGAGGATTTTCCTAAGGCCGCATTCAGAATGAGTTTTGGCTCCTATGAATACACGGTCATGTCTTTCGGCCTTGCTAATGCTCCACCCACTTTCTCTCGGATGATGCACTTCATATTCAACCCCTACATCAATGAATTCGTGCTCGTCTACCTCGATGATATCTTGGTATTCTCCAAGAACGAAGAAGACCATGCCAAGCACGTCCATTTGGTCCTTGACAGGTTCCGTGAGCACCGGTTATATACGAAGTTCTCCAAATGTGAATTCTGGCTGGATAAAGTCCTCTATCTTGGCCATATTATCTCTGCCGAGGGAATTTCTGTTAACCCCAAGAAGGTTGAAGCTATTGTCAATTGGGAACCTCCGCAGAATGTCAAGCAACCCCGAAACTTCCTTGGTCTCGCTAGCTATTGCAGAAGGTTCGTTGAGAACTTCTCCAAGATTGCCAAGCCTCTTTCCAGCCTGTTGCAGAAGAATGTCAAGTACTCGTGGACTCTTGATTGTGATGTGGCATTCAAGACACTCAAAGAGAAGCTCATTTCTGCTCCAGTTCTTACTCCTCCGGATGAGTCCAAGCCTTATGAAGTCTTTTGTGATGCTTCATTGCAAGGTCTTGGTGGTGTTCTCATGCAAGACAAGAAGATTGTGGCATACACTTCTCGTCAGCTGAAACCAAATGAGAATAATTACCCCACACATGATCTTGAGCTAGCAGCGGTTGTTCATGCCTTGATCACGTGGAGACACCTTCTGTTGGGCAGAAAAGTGGACATCTTCTTTGATCACAAGAGTTTGAAGTACATCTTCACTCAGCCAAACCTTAACCTTCGCCAGACTCGTTGGGTTGAGATGATTCAAGAGTATGATCCAAGCATTGAGTATACTCCTGGCAAGGCCAATGTCATTGCAGATGCCTTGAGCAGAAAGGCGTATTGCAACAGTCTCCTTCTCAAACCGTTCTAGCCTGAACTTTGTGAATCATTCAGGAAGCTCAACCTCCAAGTTGTTCCTCAAGGCTTTCTTGCAAACCTTCAAGTTGCTCCTACCTTGGAAGATCAAATCCGTGAGGCCCAACTCAGTGATGCTATGGTGCAGAAAGTGAAACATGGTATTGCTAAGGGTACTCCCAAGTACAAGTGCTATCACATTGATGACAGAGACACTTTGTTCTTTGAGGACAGGATTGTAGTTCCCAATGGCGATCTCAGAAAGCTCATAATGAACGAAGCACATGACTCACTTCTCTCGATACATCCAGGAAGCTCCAAGATGTACCAGGACCTCAAGCAATCATATTGGTGGACTTGCATGAAAAGGGAGATTGCCCAATTCATGAACGAATGTGATGTCTGCAGAAGAGTGAAGGCAGAGCATCAATGTGCAGCCAGACTCCTTCAACCTCTACCTATTCCCGAGTGGAAATTCAATCATATTGAGATGGATTTCGTCACTGGTTTTCCCAAGTCCAAGAAGGGAAATGATGCTATCTTTGTGGTGATTGACAAGCTAACTAAAGTAGCTCATTTTCTTCCCGTCAAAGAATCCATCAACGCAGCTCAGCTGGCAGAGCTGTACACCTCCAAAATTGTTTCTTTGCATGGCATTCCTCAAGTGATCTCCTCAGACCGTGGAAGCTTTTTCATTTCCAAGTTCTGGGATTCTTTTCAGTCAGCCATGGGCACAAATATTCGCTTCAGCACTGTGGTTCACCCTCAGACTAGTGGTCAAGTTGAAAGAGTGAACCAGATCCTCGAAGATATGCTCAGAGCTTGTGTCATCTCCTTCGGTATGAAATGGGAAGATTGCCTTTCATTTGCCGAATTCTCCTACAACAACAGCTTCCAAGCAAGTGCAGGCAAAGCTCCTTTTGAGATCCTCTATGGCTGAAAGTGCCGTACCCCTCTCAATTGGTCCGAGACTGGTGAATGTCAACTCCTTGGAAATGATTTGATATCAGAATCCAAAGAAATGTGCAAAGTCATACGTGAGAATCTCAAGGCCGCGCAATCGCGTCAAAAGAGGTACTATGACGGAAAGCATCGTGACTTGGTTTTTGACATTGGAGACCATGTCTATCTCCGTGTTTCTCCCATGAAGGGCACTCAGAGGTTCGGTATCAAGGGCAAGCTTGCTCCAAGATACGTGGGCCCTTTCAAGATTGTTGGAAAGAGAGGCCATCTAGCCTAGCAACTCGAGCTTCCCTCCAACTTTGCAAATGTGCATGATGTGTTTCACGTGTCTCAACTCCGCAAGTGCTTCAAGACGCCTGAACGCACCATTCCGTTCGAAGAGATTGATCTTCAACAAGACTTCTTATCGTGAGCACCCCGTTGCTATTCTTGAGGAAACTGAGCGCAAGACCCGCAACAAGTCCATCAAATTGTTGAAAGTGAAATGGTCTCACCATACCGACCGAGAAGCTACATGGGAACGAGAAGATGATCTCCGTTCCGAGTATCCCACCTTCTTTCAGTCCTAGATCTCGGGACGAGATCTTTTTGTAGTGGAGGAGAGTTTGTAACACCCCATATGTGATACCTTCCATATATGGCAATAAAGTTTTTATCAATTTGATCCTTGTCCTTTCCCTGGGGGTTCTTTTCATTTATGCATTCTTATTGTATTGCATTGTCATTTTACTTTTCCTTATGCATCCATGCATTGCTCATCATCATCATTGCATCATGACCATCATAGCTCTCTTTTACTTGTGTTGAGTGTTGGTCCTTGCCCTAGCTTTTCACGTGAGTGCTTCTTGTCCTTGTGTTGGTAGTGATAGTAAGACCATGGCCATGCTAACCCTACCCCTCTTCTTCTAGCACGACTCACTTCCTTCTTTTTCTTCTTTTCCTATTCTTTAATCTATTATGCAAGTGACTCAGCCTCTTCCGTAAATGTTCATCTCCTCCCCACATCTTTGTCACCTTGACATGAGTCACCTTGCAGAGCGTTGCCCCATTTTAAAATGATTTTGTCAGGTTAAAAAATGATAGAAGTTTGAACCATATTCAAACTTATTTTATTTTTCTACCTCTAAAAATGCCCAAGTCATTTTTATCAAATAGGGAATAAATCAAGGAGCTAGGGGATATTTTATTTTTCCCCAAATACCTTTTCTTTTAGCCTATGCTTTTCCTTTTATTTTTCTGTCTGAAGAAAAAGAAAAAGGAAAAGGCATCAGCAGCAGCAGCTAGCCGCAGCGTAGCTCAGCAGCTACTTGGGCTCGGCCTCCCCCACGGCCCAGCAGCTAGCGCACGGCCGCAGCCCAGCTAGCAGCCCGCGCCGTTCCTCTCACCCTTTCTCACCCGTGCCCCCGCTTACCCCCGCTAAGTCGCGCCCACGTGGACGCCTAGGGCCCACACGTCAGTGACTGAGGCCAGGTGCGCACCCACCTTTTCGTCCTCCTCGCGCCGTCGCCATGGGGACTGTGAGCCCGACGCCGTCGCCGCTTCATCGTCGCTCTGGCCCTCCTTTTAAGCCCCCTCCGTGTCCAACCTAACCCCTAGGGTTCCCTCCTCCTTCCTCGCCCGCCGTAGGGCCACCTAGACCCCAGATCCACCGTTTCTCCGCCGTCCCGAACGCAACAGAGAGCTCATCCTCGTCGCCGACGTGCTCTCCGACCACCGTCGCGCTGGAGTCCGTGTCCATCAAGTTCGCCGACGTCGTCTACGACTCCTGCTACATCTACGGCCCGCGGGATCCAAGTACGATGACCTCCCCGTCGAGTTCCCCCGCGTCGGCCTCCGATCGTCTTCGGTGAGATACCGTCGCCTCCAACGTCCTCCCGGCTAACCAAGCACACCTCCGTGCTTGTGGTACGATCACGCACCTCCCCGACCTCTTCTTCTCCTCATTTGCTTGCTCTAGCCGTGATAGCCGCGCGCACCCGAATGCGTCGCCGTCGGGCCTCGTCTCGGGCGAGTGCCCCGACCACCTTAGCTCTTCTTTTGGTGTCCATCAGCTTCGCCGTGTCGAGTAGGACCTGCCTGTGCTCTCGTCGTAGCTTGCCGCGCCGTGTTTTGCCGCGTCATTGTGCGTCGCCGCCGCCTCTGTTGATTGCCGCCGGCGACGTTGTAGCCATCGTTAGGTGCTGCGAGTTTGCGTCGCGGGTGCGGGACTCCCCCAGGAGCACACCGCACTACTCCACCGCCTGATTTGGTCGCTGGAGCAGCTCCGACGAGCTACTGCGACGGGCTCTGTTTCCCCCTGCTTTCTGCTTCTTCAGCTATCTCATAAGGCCACACGCACCTTCTCTGTTAGATGCACGCTCGTAGGCAAGCGGTGTGTCTCTTCGTGAGTTAGCCAGCAGGCTGGGTTCGAATCACACCGGGGACATTGGAATTATTCCCCCTTTTTGCTTCATATGTGCCACTGACAGGCCGGTCCCACCGGTCAGCCTCTCTGCGCCACTTCTACCCACTCCCACACCCACCGCGCCACCTCACCGCCTTTGGACCCACGGGTCAGTGGCTGCGGCTAGATCCAGTCTGGGTCAGCTTGCCCCTTTTTCTTTGTTTTTCTTTTCTGTTTTTGTTTTTGTTTTTCTTTTCTGCATTTTCTTTGCATATTTAATATCTTTTAAAATATGCATCTGATGAAAATGAGTTATATATGAAAACTGCTTAGTTTTTCATGTAGAATATTAATACGCAGTTTGTTGCCATGTATAAAACATTTAAAATGCTGTTAGAATTAATTTTTGTTTAAAATATGTAAAAATCATAACTAAATATCTACAACTCCAAATTTAACAAACTTTATATGCATTTGGGGTGGAAAAATGTGTAGATTAATGTGGTGCTATTACTTTGCATGTTTAACAACTTTAAAATTTGACTATATCAGTTCTGTCCCAAATGTATTGATATGAATATGGGAGCTTCCGAAAATTGTTGTTTGTTCTTTCCGGCCCATTTAAAATGCTAGCATGTTGTTGTTAGTCCTAGTTGTACCCCTTGCCATGTTAAACAACTTATAAAACTTGTTGGGTGATTGTTTAAAACATCTACATAACCACTTGTGGCCATGTTAGTTTTGTTTTCCTTTTGCTTGTGTTCCTCATGTGTGTGATCTTGTTTTTTGCCATGTTACTTGTGCACTCTTCTTGTTCCTAGGAGTTGCATCATATCTTGTCCATATGCATCATATGCATGCATCATGTCTTTGATCATTGCATGATGATTGATTGTTGTTCCGGTGTTGCATTGTAGTGTTGGTTAGAGCCCGGTGACGATTTGGAGTTCGAGGTTCCTTTCGAGGCTGAGTTTGAGGAGCAAGGTTACGATCCCTCCATGGAATCAACAGGCAAGATGACCATTCCCAGATATCACTTCTATCTTTGCCTATCCTAGATGTCTCGTTCTTTAGATATTGCCTCAATGCCTATTCCTGTTTGTCAGCCCCCCTATTGTTGCCATGAAACACTCTAACCGCCTTCCTAGCAAACCGTTGTTTGGCTAAGTACGCATCGCTCAGCCTCTCTTATAGCATTGTTAGTTGCAGGTGAAGTTTTTGAAGACCGCTCCATGATGAAGTTGTTGTTGGGATAACACAATATATAAATACTTGTTAAATTAATTCACCTATATATTGGTAATGGGTGGAAGGCTAAGACTTTCTGCTTGGTGTTTTGTTCCACTCATGACACCTTAGGAACCGATAAACCGGTGTTATGTTCCTTTATTTTGCGTTCCTAACACGGTTGGGGTTTATGGCCCCCCCCCTTGATAATTCACTCTGTTTAAAGCTTTTCCATCAAGGCCCAACATCGGTTTTACATTTGCCTAATAACTAAAACTTGCATAGGGCGTTGCAAACCCGAGTTCTTAATTAACAACCCGGGCCAGTGCTCCTCATGAGTGTTGGTCCAAACTGGGGGTCCTGCAGGGCCACCTTGGGGAAACTCGAGATCTGGTAAAAACTCTAGCATCGCCCATCCGGTCGTGGCCTGAGATGAGATACGCACGGCTACTATCAGGGTGTCGGCACGCCGGGAGGTCTTGCTGGATTAGTTTTACCTTTGTCGAAATATCTTGAGCACGGGATTCCGAGGATACTCGGGTCTTCCCACTTTGGAGTTGCGACTTCGCGGATCGTGAGCTTGTGATGGGCTAAGTTGGGACACCCCCTGCAGGGTTTGATCTTTAGAAAGCCATGCCCGCGGTTATGTGGCAGATGGGAATTTGTTAATATCCGGTTGTAGATAACTTGACACCTTATTCATGAATACACTACCTATGTGAGTAACAGTGATGGTCTCTTTCCGAAGGGCTTCGGGAAGTGAACACGGTGGGGTTATGTTTGATCGTGAGTAGCTAGGATCACTTCCTGATCAACTGGGCGATCGTTGGCACTTGTTCTCTTCTCGCTCTAAACTCGTAAGCTAGTGCGTAGTTCTTGCTGCAACCCTTGTTTATAGCCTTTTCACACCTAAGGCTTTGGTAGTATTGATACCCGGGAACAGGATTGCTGAGTCCTCTGTGGGTCACAGATTCAATATACACCAGATGCAGGTACCGCTGATACCAATGCAGGAGATGGTTCAGAACTTCACTGAGAGTTCGATGAAGAGCGTGGACGTTACTATGTTTCTTATCCCGACGATCAGTACTGGTTCTTACTAGGAGGATCCGGGCTTGTCTTTTTGTATCTTTCTCATTTGGATTTTTGTCCGTAGTCGGTCCCTGATGTTCTTTGGATGATGTATGCGATTGTATTCATTGTGTGACGTGGCGAGTGTAAGCCAACTATCATTTACAATTTCATCCCTGAGTTTGACATGAGATGTGCAAAGATACCATACTTGAGATCATTCTAGTATGCGCTTATGTTTTTAAGTCGTGCCTCGACACGTGGTAGACATAGTCGCATACTGGGCATTACATGCTGGGTAGGCCCGGCACGCTGCTGCTGCGGCTGTTGTTGGCCTTTGCCGCGGCCGTGGCGCCGCTGTCGCGGCTGCTGCTGTTGCTGCGGCGGATGCTGAGGTAGAGCCGCATGAGCTGGAGGGCGTTGCGGATACGGGACACCGTAGGCGCCGTGCGGCGTAGGAGGAGCGGCGGGCTGGGGCGCCTGGAACGGCGTTGGGAAGCCAAGGGGCGCGCCCGCGGGTGCAGGGCCGCCGCGCGAGTAGCCAGTGGCGAAGGCAGTATGAATGGCACGGGAGCGTAGATGCTTCAACCGGCGTTCCTCGAGACGGAGATACGCCACCGCCCGCTCGTAGGTAGGGTTCGCCATGAGGGTGAGGTTGGAGGCGGCGTTGCTAAGATCCTCATTGAGGCCGGCGGTGAGGGTGGAGAGGATCAGCTCATCGCCCACCTTGAAGCCGATGTCGTTGAGCTCATCAGAGAGGGTCTTGAGGCGCATGTAGTAGTCGTCGACACATGAGTCGTTTTGATGACATCCGAAGAACTCCTGCTGCAAAAAGACGATCCGTTGGAACTTGTTGTCGGTGAAGAGACCAACGATCTTGTTCCACACCGTGCATGCATCATCCTTGTCGCGAACGACGGTGTGGAAGATGTCCTTGGACACGGTGAGGAAAAGCCACCTGACGATGGTAGCATCTATCGCCAGCCAGTCGGCGTCACGGTTCAGGACGAGGAGTTGGTGGTGCCGTCGATGTGATCCTGCAGGTTATACTCACGAAAGAGGAGATTGAAGTATGTCTTCCAGGCATAAAAGTTCGCCTCTTTGTGGGAGAGGATGACCGGAACGCGACGTTCGATGGGAACATCGCGGATGTAGGCAGGATCGGGAAGGGTGGCGGTAGAGGAGCCGACAGAGGTGTCGAAGGGGTTCAGCGGGCGCACGGCCGGGGGCGTGGAGGCGGCGGAGCGGTGGGAGAGGTCGGAACCAGACATGGTAGCGGGTCAGGTTAGGGTTTCGGGTGGAGGCGAGCGGCTGCAGCGAGTAGCGGGTGGCAGATGGTAGCTAGCGGCGGGTTAGGCGAGCAGAGAGTAGCGGGCGGCTAGCAGGAGGGTTAGCGGCTAGCGGCAACAGGTAGGCGAGCGGAGGCGGGCTAGCGGCAGCAGGTTGGCGAGCGAGAGGGTTTGCGAGCCGGGTGGGAGATCGCGAGGGGAGGTGGCGACTGGGAGCCAGCGACGCGGGAGAGCTACGGCGGCAGCGATGCGGGCGTTGCTAGGTTAGCAGCGGCGGCTAGAAGCGACGGCGACGCGGCTTGGGTAGGAGGGATCGAAGATAGGCTGATACCATGTAGAGAATTATGCAACTCACGATGTATTGATCGGGTGCAATATGCACTTATATATAAGTACATAGGAGAGCTATGTCCTCAACTATACAAGGAAAGAGGAGGGCTTGTTGTACAAGGCATACACATGCAATATCTACATCTCAATAGTCAACCAACACTATTGTTGGTTCTTTTTAAGCCTCGAACCTTTTTTTGCCCATCTCGAACATTTATTTTCATTTGTATAAACATTAATTTACAATGGGGAGCGAAGAGGAACAAAAAGAAAATTTAACAAAAAGAAAAATGGTCCACCTTCAGCCAATACTTGCTCTCGGAAATTGGACACACATTCTCACAAATAATCATTGATCTCACCCACAAAAATAAATAAAGAAATAAAGATAAATCACTGATCTGTAGTTCTGAAGACATACTTGTCTTAGCATCTACAACCGAGCACCCCAAACCCCCCTGAAAAGCCCGGACCGGCCGTCCACCCCAACCCCACCCCGCCCCCCTCAAAAGGCCGGGCGGGCCGTCCGTCATCCGCTCGTCGGACCAAACGATAGCCATTTCACTCCACTCCCCTCCACCATCCGAGCTCGTCTCCGGCGGCGTCCGGACATATCCGGCATGGCGGGAAGCGGATGCGAATCCTTCATATTCAGATCCATCGACCCCGAGCTCATCCCACGCAGCCCCGAGGAGGAGATGGTCATCTGACTTGCGCTCCACAGTGCATGGCAGCGTTTGGACTCTTTCTGTCGTGAATCCATGACAGCCACCCAAACGGCACATGGATCCGACGCTAGGGCAGCCGTTGCCGCCTCACTGGAGGCGGTGCGGTTCGTCCGGTGTCCGAACGTGGTGGCCCATTCATTGGTGCACCGAGGCCATGGACGCACAGCGGGCATCGCCTGGCGCAAACACGGTGTGGCGTGCCCGCCGTGCGCGGCAGCTCTCGCGGCGATGGACGTCAGCAAGGCGGAGTCCCATTCTCCGGTGCCCAGTATGGAGCACCACTCCGGGCCCCGCAACCGCGTCGTGGTGGATGTCGCCGGCTCATCCCAGGACGGATCCATCATCAATCTGACGTCCACCAGCACCCAACAGGTTCCAGGCTCCAACGAGAAAGAGTAGGGCATGGGCGACGACGGTGTATTGACTCCCGTGAGGCGGCACGTGTCCCATGCCCTACTCTACCTTGACGGCTACCAGACCAACACTTTGGGGAGCGCAGTCGGCCACCAGACATGGCCACAGTGACCGGACAAGCTCTGCTTAAATATCACTACATTGCATGTAATAATATGGATTTGAGGTTTATAATTTGAGGTATCCGTATGTGGATTGCATTATTTGAGGCTTAACCGGCAGTGTTCACGGGCGCGCCCGGGCGCATTCGTGTGCCTTTGAGGGGCTGGATTTACCCATCCCAGTTGTAGATGCTCTAAGTTTGTATAGAAGTTGGGAAATGTCCTCCTTAAAGCATATCCTCCAAGAAGGAATAGGTGGGTTGATTGAGGGAGTCCTGGATTAAGGGGTCCCCGGGCCACCGGCCTGTTACTCAGTGGTGGAGCTACGAAGAAATGGCTGGGCGGGCTAAGCTACATGGCAACACAATTTAGACTGTAAACATCATGGTTTCAGGAAAATCAAGAGGATTTCCTAACAAAATTATGGGGATTTTTTTGGGAACAATTCAAAGAAATTTGCCTCTACAGCTTGCAGCGATCCAGGCTGATTCGGGTACTAAAGAAATTCCGAGATGAGCACAGCTTGCATGGACTCAAAGAAATGGGGGAAGGACCCGACCAACTAGGTAGCTGCTCGCCGGCTGGCCGTTGCTAGCTGCAGGCCGTGGCCTCATTAGTCCACGACTGATATGTGTGTTGTGCTGGTGGCCGGCGGCCGGCGGCTATGAGTCTGTGACCTGTGTGGGGCAGTCGTGGACGGCTGCTCCGCTGCCGAGTACTGGCTGCATGCATGTGTATTTAGAAAGTAGCAATGCCTGTGCGAGCTGAGCCAGTTTCAGTGGGCATCTGCTTGTTTTACTGCTCTGTACCACAGGCGTAATGGGTTGGGATAGTATAAATCTATTTTTCTACTTCAGCACTGGGCGGGCCACGGCCCTATCGGCCTTGCTATGGCTCCGCCAATGCTGTTACTTATGGGCTAGATTGGTGGGCTATTGTGGAGCCAAGCTAGAGCGCGGACCCATGACCAGATAGAAGATTTCCAAAGCCATGGTGTGCCCTCCAAGTCAAGATTAGGCATGATCTTCCCTTCATTGTAACCGATCGCCTGTAACCCTAATCATATCGGTGTTTATATAAACCGAAGGATTTTAGTCTTTAGAGCTAGAGCAACATCCAACACCCCATCAACCTAGGGTTTAGCTCGCCTGATCCCGAGGTAGATCGACTCTCTAACCATATCATACACGTCCAATACAATCAAGCATGACGTAGCATTTTACCTCTTAGAGAGGGCCCGAACCTAGGTAAACACTGTGTCCTTCGTCCATTGTTCCCCATTGATCCTAGATCCACACCTCGGGACCCCCTACCCGAGATCCACCGATTTTGACACAGACATTGGTACTTTCATTGAGAGTTCAGCTGTTGGGTCACCAAGGGATCGACGACCCGCCTCATCATTAGAGATGGCATTAGCTACATGGATCTCATCGTCCCCGACCAGCTCTTCGCGTTCGACAGCATTGTGCTACACGCCAACCCAACAGGTCGTCTAGACCAAATCAACAATTTCGCCCCCGAGCACCGAATTAGATTCGACAACCTGGACTACATCGTGGATGCCCGAGGTGATCTGGTCTTCACCGAATTCACAGCCTCGCTCGGTACCCCCATGGGCCCCGAAGGGCCCGCTCCGGAATCGCCTCCCAATCCGATCTACGGATCGGCGTTAAACCCTCAGCCGAACTCGAGCTCAAACTTCTCCTCCCTGTCTAGAGACCAGGAATCCTCTTCGGCTCGGTCAACATTGCCCGCCGAAGACTCAGCCTCCGGCCTCAATTCGGGAGTGGTGTTCGGAATTGAAGAGTCACTTCTAGTCGAACCCTCTCCCCATGCCGTGAATCTGGCCTTGAGCCCCAGTGACGGGTTGGTGCTCGGAAATCAGGAATCATCCCCTGCCGAACTCCCCCTCACTAACTTGGTCTCGAGCCTCGATTCGGAGGAAGCATCCGAAGGCCAGGTTTTGCCTGTGGTCCCCCCGACCTATGCAGCCACATATCAGGCCCCGGGCCTCGAGGTTGACTCGGTCTTTGGAGACCAGGGACTAGCCCAGACCAGGAGCACCCCTCTTCCCACCATGATGGAGTTTGATCTCGAGCGGCCACCGCACGCTAGCTTGGCAAGCCTCGCTCTGTTAAACCAGGAGCTCGATCGAATTTAGATAATGGCTATTCAAGATAACTCGCCCTCGTCTTGTGTTCAGCAGTCCCTTGAGGCAGATTGCGGGGAATTTTACACCCCACCCACCACCCACCTAGTGGCCATAGTCGAAGATTTAACTGACATGTTATACTACACCTCGAAAAACGCCGAATCCTTGGATGAAGACAGTGGAGTCATGTGCAACGCCGACGCCACTCCAGTCACTGGCCGCTGGACGGGCACGTCCACTTACGACATCTACATGATGGACACCCCCAAAGACGACGACACGCCCAAGCAAAACAATGGCAAGCCTAGCGACGAGCCGTCCAAACGCCGCAGGCAGCGCCAGCGCTTCAAGGCACGACGAAGCCATGCAAGCAACACGGACACTACGGAGAACAACACCTTGGACAATACAGACAAACTAGACGACACCGCCGCCAATGACCGCCAGCTAGATGATCACGAGGAGTACGAGGACTCGCTCAACCTAGAAGACCTCAACGACTCAGAAGACAACAATTACCTCCCCCTTTCTGAAGAGGAGGTCAGTTTGGGTGACAAAGATTTCATCGTCCCCGAAGACCCACTGCAGCAGGAGCGGTTCAAATGACAGTTAATTGCCACCGTGCGAATCTTGAAGAAACATCGGCTACAAATAAAATCCGAATAGGATACCCTTAATGAGACATGGACTAAAGCCCTATCCGCCGAAGAGGGGTACGGCTACGGGCGACAAACCAAAAGCTACCCAAAGCGAAGACTACTGCCACAATTCGATGACGAGGCCGTAGAGGCTATAGTTCCAAGACACACCCAGGCCGAACAGCTAGACCGCCCCCTCGAGGATGGGACATGACATCTGATGAAGCTGAACAACCCACCGCCCCACCCCGCCATCATAGCAAGGAGACAGCATGACCGGTCGGTAAATACGCCCTGCAACACGGCCTAGGCGCTCGAAGTAGGTGTGACACCCCGAGACCGGTGCGCCAGGTGTCAGCCAGTTATTCGTTATCAGTGCCATGTCATCTGCTTGTGTGTTGCATCTTGCCATGTCATCATGTGTGTTGCATCAGCATGTTTTCAAAACTTGCATCCGCCCGAGTCCCCTCGTCCTTTCCGTTGTTCGTTGTGAGCCCAGACACACTTGCACGCGCCCGCGGTGCCTCCGAATATTTATTTTGTAAGTGGCCGAAAAACATTCTCGGAATGGGCCCCCTCGCCCCGCCGCCGACTGGCCGCCTCGCCGGAGGTACGGGCCACCGCGCCGGGCCATCGCAAGCCTCCGCCTCGACAGGATCGAGGGCGTCGATCCAGGCTCCGATCCAGCGGAACCCTAATGGGCGGGATCCGTGACCCGCGAACCTGATCCGCTCCGACCCGTTTGACCGCCCGCACTCGTTGACCCGCTACAGCAGGTTGACCCCTCTGTTTTTTCCCTAAGTCTTTTAGTTTTTAGTGTATGATGCAAATTTGTGATGAGGATAACTTTTACTGTGCTTGTCCGTTTTGTGCGTATGATATGTCAAAATGATCGTGGTGACATGTACTATGTTTTGTTCCATTGTGGCATGCATGTTTGAGATCATCTAGATGTCTTAATCTTCATGAGAAGAGTGCTACTTGTTATAAATTACTGCTATTAGTTGTTTTCATGCCATGTTTGTGATGTGATAACTTGGTGCATGTTTATCCAAATAAAGTAAATGATATGTCCAAATGTTCATCATGAGATGCTCTACATGTTGGTTGCTATAGGATGCATGTTAGAGTTCATATTGCCATGTTTATATCCATTGCAAAAGTGCATGTGGCTGTTAGGTTTTTAAACTTGTTACGAGATGCCTAGTTGAGGAGCTCATTGCTATTGATGTGGTTGTCCCCTTGTTGCATGCTTATATGTTTTGGATTCCCCTTCATATGTTCTTTGCTGTGGTGCCAACCACTTGCCACGTAATGCTTTGAGGTGACTTAAACTTGCTCGCAAACATGCCATGATAATACTCCTGTTTTAACACTTAGTGAAATTTCACTAAGTCTGGAATCTGTAATATCCGGATGCTATGTTTGCTTGTTGTTCTAGGCAAATCCATGATAGTTTTGGGGTGACCATTAATGATTCCTTGTTGTATATGTTGTTGTCTATACATCCATGCCCTCACATGCTCATTTGGGTTGCTGTAGCATATTTAATTCTTGCTCCCAAGTTGCTATAAAATATTACTGTCAGGTTTTATTGTCATGTTCAAAATGTTGTAGCTTGTTACTATTGATCCATGCCTCCTATGGAGTTGCTACAATGGAGTTGTTTGCTGTAGGATATGTCTACTTCATGTCCATGCTTCTTGTCATGATGTTTGAGTGCTATAGAGTATATATTTCTTGCTCCGAAGTTGCTATGTGGCTGTTAGTTTCAACTTTGCATTGTTTATTGTTTCGGGTGTATCTTTTAGCCCGTTGCTCCGTTTTGAGAAAGTCCTATATGAAACTTGTGTGGTTTTGCATGCAGATTCATAATATAATCTTGTTAACATGTTTTGGAGTATGTGGCTTGATGTTTGGGTGCATCTTGCACCGTTGCCATGCTTATCTTGTCTTGATCATATCTTCTAGACCGTAGCTCCGTTTTAAACAAACTTTATATGAAACTTGACTAGATTTTCGTGTAGATTGTCATGGTGCATGTTAACTTGCTGTTTAACAACTTTAACTTAAGGTTTGTTTAGACCTAGACTAATTTCAAACTATGCTCATGAGGACTTACCGGATTTGTCTTAAGTAGTTCCGGCCTCATTTAAACCTGCTGTTGCTTGTGTTGTTTCTCTGTGCTTCCTACCTTGCCATGTTTTGGATCCTAAATAGACTTGTCTTGCATCCTACTTGCTTGAGTATGTTGTCATGTTTCTTGTGCTGTATCTCTGTGTTTCCTATGTTGTCTTGCTGTGCATCCTAAGTGCAGCGGTGCTTCCTTAGTGCATCCACCATGCATCCTGTAGTTTGCGCATTGCATCTTGTTTGATTTCGTGCCTCGTGTGTTTTTGTGTTGAGTAGAGCCAGAAGCCGAGAACGAGTACGAGAACGAGGTTACTACCGAGGTTGAGAACGAGGAGCCCTCTTACGATCCCATCGACGACTCGACAGACAAGATGACCTGACCCAGATATCATTACTATCTTTGCCTATTGCTAGAAGTCTCGCTCTTTAGCTTTTTGCCTCGATGCCCATGTTTTCCTGTCAGCCTCCTATTGTAACCATGAATCTGTCTAACCACCCTACCTATGCAAACCTTTGTTTGGCAACGTAGGCTTCGCTCAGCCCCTCTTATAGCATTGCTAGTTGCAGGAGAAGATTTGAAGATTCTTGCTTCATGATGAAGCTTGTTGGGATATCACACTATATAAATTCTTAAATGAAGTCATCTATATATTGGTTATGGGTGGAAGGCTAAGCCTCTTGCTTGGTGATTTGTTCCACTCATGCCGCCTAGGAACCATATAAACCGGTGTTATGTTCCTTGATTATGCGTTCCTCACACGGTTGGGGTTATGGGACCCCCTCGATAAACCGCTTCGCGCTAAGTCTTTTCCAGCAAGTCCCAACATTGGTACTATTTGCCTAAACAACTAAAACTAGCATAGGGAGTAATTAACCCTCTTCTTAATCAACAACCTGGGCCAGTGCTCCACATGAGTGTTGGTCCAAATTGGGCGTGCTGCGGGGCCACCTCGAGGAAACTCAAGGGCTGGTAAAAACCCGTAGCTTGTCCCATCCGGTCGTGGCCTGAGACGAGATACGCGCGGCTACTATCAGTGTATCGGCACACCGGGAGGATTTGCTGGATTAGCCTTACCTTAGTCGGAGTATCTTGAGCATGGGATTCCGAGGATACTCGGGCCTTCCCACCTTGGAGTTGCGACTCCGCGGATCGTGGGCTTGTCATGGGCCAAGTTGGAACACCCCTGCAGGGTTTTGAACTTTCGAAAGCCGTGCCCGCGGTTATGTGGCAGATGGGAATTTGTTAATATCCGGTTGTAGAAAACTTGACACCACGTTCAAAACACACTACCAGCGTGAGTACCGTGACAGTCATTTTCCGAAAGGGGTTCGGGAAGTGAACACGGTGGGGTTATGATTGCCGTGCTTAGTTAGGATCACTTCGTGATCACCTTATCGTCCGAGGCACTTCTCTTCTCGCTCCATCACGTAAGCTAGTGCTAGTGCAGCTGCAGCCTTTTATTCTTTCTTCAGCCTTGTTCCACACCCAAGGCTTAGATAGTTCTGTTACCCGGGAACGGGATTGCTGAGTCCTCCGTGGCTCACAGATTCTACACCACACCAGATGCAGGTACTCAGGTGTTCTACTCAGGAGACGACACCGAGCTATACTGGGAGTACGACGAGGAACGTAGCCGTTACTATGTGCACTATCCCGATGATCAGTAGTGGTTTCTACTAGGGGCGATTCGGACCTGTGGCTTTATGTATGTTTGGTATCTTTCATTTGGATCTTCACCCGTAGACGGGTTGTGATGTTATTTGAATGATGTTTTGCTATGTAATGATTTGTGTGACGTGGCGAGTGTAAGCCAACTATCTTTTTCGCTTTCATCCCTATTTTTACATGAGATGTGCAAAGATACCGAACTTGAGATCATTCCAGAATGGGCTTATACCTTTAAGTCGTGCCTCGACACGTAGGAGGTATAGTCCCATCCTGGGCATTACAAGTTGGTACTTGTCAGGCCCAAGATGCGATTCTATCCTGATCACGTGACACTTACGTGATTGGGGCACAACCGCATTTCGGGCGCTTAGCAAGATGGATATCATTACATCATACCATTACATACATACATAGGGGTTACAATAATACATACAAGTCACATGAGTACAACAACATCAATACAAAGTATCCGACTACGGATACAAACATGAAAAGAACAACGACATCCATCTGCTATCCCAGGCCGCCGACCCGGAACCTAACCCAAGACTGAAGAAGAAGAACTCCAACAACAGAACAACGCTCTCACGTCAAGACATCGGAAACCTGCACCGGCAACTGTTGTTGTAGTACCTCTGAGCCACGAGGACTCAGCAATCCTATAACCATGGGTAACAAGACTATCAAAGCTTAATGGGTAGGAAGAGATAAAGTGGTGAGGTTGCAGCAGCGGCTAAGCAATATATATGGTGGCTAACTTACGAGTACAAGAATAAGATGAGCATCTACGCAAACGGTCGCAACTAGTAGTGATCGCTAAAGATCCTGAACTACATACGAGTCAAACATAACCCCACCGTGTTCTCTTCTCAAAGTGAAAAGAGACAGTCACGGTTACTCACACAGTTGTGTGTTTTACTTCGGATCCTCTATCAAGTTTTCTACAACCGGACATTAACAAATTCCAATCTGCCACATAACCGCGGGCACGACTTTCGAAAGATCATAACCCTGCAGGGGTGTCCCAACGTAGCCCATCACAAGCTCTCACGATTAGCTCAAGTGATAAATATAATATCATCACCCCTTATCTTAGGGAAATCCGATCAGGCTCGGCATCCCGGTGCACAAGACATTTCGACAATGGTAAAACAAGTCTAGCAAGATCTCCCGGCGTGTCGACACCCTGATAGTAGCCGCGCGTATATCGTCTCAGGCCACAACGGGATGGGACATCCTACAGGAGCCAGATACCTCAAGTTTCCCCGAGGCGGTCCCGCAGTCTGCCCGTTTGGGACCAACACCATCAGCACTGGCCCCCCTGCTATGTAGAAGAATCCTCGGGTAGCACTAACTCCCTATGCAATTTAATTAATTAATTAAGTTGTTATTATGAGCAAATTAAAACCAATGTTGGGCCTTCCTGGAGGAGTTTTATTCAAAGACAAACTGTCAAGGGGTCCCCATATACCCATCGTGTAAGGAACGCAAAATCAAGGAACATAATGCCGGTTTATCGACGCCTAAGATGGCATGAGTGGAACAAAACACCGAGCAAAAGGCCAAGCCTTCCACCCATGCCCAGTATATAGGTGTGCTAATAATCATTATAGATATTGTGATATTCCAACAACAAGTTCCCTCCTGGAACGATCTTCATCTTCACCTGCAACTAACAACGCTATAAGAGGGGCTGAGCAAGCGGGTAACACAACCAAACAATGGTTTTTGCTAGGAAGGTGTCAAAGGTTAGAGATTTCATGGCAACAAGGAGAGGCTGACAATAATGATGGGTAGCGCGACATGTAACGATAGCATCGAGACACTAAGCATGGCAATGATAGTAAAGGTATCCAAGGGTATGGTCATCTTGCCTGAGATCTCGCAAGGAAGAAGAACGGATCCATGAAGAATACGAAGAAGAAGCCTTGAAGAAGAACCATGGGAAGAGGAACGAATCCTCAGGAACGCAACGGAACAAGCACTAACGAGAAGAAGCAAGCAATACGGTAAACAAACCACTCAAGAACATGACAATATGCACTACCAAGTAGGATGCACGACAAGTCTACATATGATGCACAACAAGGCTATACAGGAAGCAAAACATGGCAAGGTAGGAAGCACAGCAAAACAACACAAGTCTATATATATGATGCAATACATGGCAAGGTATGATGAATGGCAAGTCTATACAGGAAGCACAGCAAGTCTATACAGGAAGCATAACAAGTCTATACAGGAAGCATAACATGGCAATGTAGGAAGCATAGAAAAACAACACAAGTTTATATGATGCAATACATGGCAAGGTATGATGCATGAAAAATCTATACAGGAAGCACAACATGGCAAGGTAGGAAGCACAACATGACAAGGTAGGAAGCACAACATGGCAACGGTGCAAGATGCACCCAAACATCAACCAAACTCACTCCAAACATGAAAACAAGATGATATTCTGATTCTACATGCAAAATCACACAAGTTTCATATAAGGAACACTCCAAACGGAGCAACGGGCTAAAAGATACACATGAAACAAGATATAACAACAAGCTAAAATTAACAGTCATATAGCAACTTTGGAGCAAGGTAAATATATGCTACTGCACTCAAACATGGTGACAAGAAGCATGGACATGAAGTAGACATATCCTACAACAAACAACTCCATTGGAGCGTCTCCATAGGAGGCATGGATCAATAGCAACAAGCTACAACATTTTGATCATGACAATAAAAACCTGACAGCAATATTTTATAGCAACTTGGGAGCAAGAAATAAATAAGATACATCAACCCAAATGAGCAAGTGAAGGCATGAATGGATAGACAACAACATATACAACAAGGAATGATCAATGGCCACCCCAAAACTAACATGGATTTACCTAGGGCATCAAGCAAACATAGCATCAGGATATTACAGATTCCAGACTTTGTGAAATTTCACTGAGTGTTAAAACAATAACATTATCATGGCATGTTTGAAAGCATGTTTAAGTCACCTCAAAGCATATCATGGCAATTGGTTTGCACCACAGCAAAGAACACATCATGGAGATTCTAAAACATTTAGGCATGTGACAAGGGGACAAACACAACAATAGCAACGAGCTCCTCAACTAGGCATCTCGTAACAAGTTTCAGAACATAATAGCCAAATGCACTTTTGCAATAGAGATAAACATGGCAATATGAACTCAAACAAGCATGCTATAGCAACCAACATGTAGAGCATCTCATGATGAACATTTTGACATATCATTTGCATCATTTGGGTAAACATGCACCAAGTTATCATATCACAAACATAGCAACAAAATAACAAGTAGCAGCAGTTTATAACAAGTAGCACTCTTGCAACAGATATTAGAGCATCTAGATGAACTCAAATGAGCATGGCACAATGGAACAAAGTGTAGAGCATATCATCACGATCATTTTGACATCTCATTCACTCAATTTGGATCACCACACAAAAAGTTACCACTATGCAAAGATGCAACATAAATGTTGACAGAATAAAAGACTTAGCAGATTTTTACACAAGGGAAAAAAACACAACGGGCGCTGGATAACTAAACGGTGCTCAGGCACTGGATAGGAGGGGAGGCTCACCCATGGGCTTCGGCCCAGATCTGGAGGAGGCAGGTCGGGGAGACGGAGGCGGGCCGAGCTGGACCTGAAGCTGGGCCCTGGGGGTTGGCGCGGCCCAGGAGGTGCTGGGCAAGGCTGGGAGAGGCTGGGCCAGGCGTTGGGCCCGGTTCGGCCTGGGAAGGAGGAGGCCCGACGTGGCGCTGGAGTCAACGGGGCGGACAGGGAGCTCGATCGCGTGCTCCCATGGCGGCTAGCTCGCCGATCGAGCACGGCAACGGCGACGGAACCGCAGGCGGCGCCGGGATCGACGGAAATGGGCGGATCCGGCGCGTAGGGAACCAGATCCGGCCTCGACGGGAACTTCACCCGCCGGCATAGGAAGATCGAGGCAGCGGCTCCTGCGAATGTGACAGAGAGAGATGCGAGGTGACAGAGGAACCGGAGGAGGAAGGAGAATGAGCGGGGCGGCGGCGCTCATCTGCAGTGATGCGGCTGGGCTCCGGCGAAGGAGGGTGAAGGGCGAGGCTCGGTTAGCCACCAGCGGCGGACGGCGAGGCGCGACGAAGGGCGGCGCGCGGGACGAGGCCCTGGCTTGGGCGCTCGTTCCTGGAGCGGGAGCGGCGGCCGACTCGGAAGCCACGCGGGCCGCGGCGGCGGCGGTTGGCCTCGGGCGGGCTTGGCTCGGGCCCCATGGGCTTCTGGCGGCTGGCTCGGGAGGAGAGCTGCGAGGTGGAGGAGGCTGGTTGGGGCGCACGGGAAACGAGGAGGCTAGGGTTAGGGGGCCTAAAATGGCAGGTTGGGGGCATTTATATAGGCATAGGGCTAGGTTTAGGGGGGTTTTGGAGCCGTTTCGGACCACCTGATACCGATCGAACGGCTCCGAAGCGGAGAGGGACTAGGCTGGGCCTAGAGGGAATTAGTGGGCTGTGTTAGAGGGGCTTCGGGCTGAGAGGAGAGAAGGGAAAGAGGCCCGCGGGGGTTTTCGGAGACCGAAAACGTCCGACGTTTAGACCTGCTACTAGTGCCGCTATATATATCCGTTGGGCTATCAAACGGACTCCGAATGCGATGAAATTTGGCAGGCGGTCTGTCTACACTATACTAAGACCACACGCCAAGTTTCAACCCATTCCGAGAATGTTTTTCGGCCACTTACAAAATAAATATTCGGAGGCACCGCGGGCGCGTGCAAGTGTGTCTGGGCTCAGAACGAACAACGGAAAGGACGAGGGGACTTGGGCGGATGCAAGTTTTGAAAACATGTTGATGCAACACACATGATGACAAGATGCAACACACAAGCAGATGACATGGCACTGACAATGAATAACTGGCTGACACCTGGCGCACCGGTCTCGGGGTGTCACAACACTCCCCTACTAACAAGAGATCTCGTCCCGAGATCTTAGGAGCGAGACAGGAGGAAAAAGGAAGAACAAGGTTCTTCGAGGACAAAAGAGTGAAAGAAAGAACCCTGAGAGGATGAACAACTCAAAAGAAGGATACAACGGAGATGAACAAAGTTGCAAAGACTTCGTTAAATATGAGGACAAGGAATACGACGAGAATCAAGGAGGTTGAAAGGCTCGAAATAAGAGCTGAAGGAATAAGAATGAATTCGAAACCATTCCGGTTAAAAGAGATAGAAAAGGAATTCAAACGAAGGAATTCGGGTAGCACTCCGGCTAAAACTGAAAGAAATAGCACACCGGTTGAACATGAATGGAATAGGACAAGAACCTGAGGAGATTGAATAAAAACATGATGAAATGAACAAGACAATGCCTCCGGAACAATTGAAATGATGGAATAAAAGAATGGAGAAGAAGATGACGACTTCGAGCACGAATGAATTTGAAAGAGCATCTTCAAGAGAAGACTTGAACGGAGTTGTTGAGAAAATCAACAACAAAAGAATAAACTTGTTGTGGACTTATTAAAAACATCTCAAAACTTGAGGTGAATTATGCCACAACCAAAAGATGGAATAATTAAGATGAAGGAAGAAATGCAAAACTCCACTTCAAAAGAATAGGAGAATTATTTGCATTCTAAGACACAAAAGAATAATGCTTGAGCTACTCCAAAGAATTATCTGAACGCTTGAAGAATGAATTAAATGATGGAGAACCACCATGAAGAACTCTCATAAAATGAAAGGATTATGATATAGAAATGACGGGCGAAAAGACTAAGATTAAAGCCTTGCAGTGATCCGACGGGGTCCGACGAGATAGACGAGAAAAACTTGAACTCCGGAAAGAAAAGATTTAAGCACTTGGAACTAGAATTTATTCATCAAGAATAAACTCCGAAGGAAGGAATTAATCAACTCGATGAAAAGAATCAGAATTATGTTATGCTTATCCTCCACCAATTAAATTGATGAACAATGGATTCACATACTACTTATTCTCGATGAAATTGATTAAAGAAGGATATATCGCGAACTTGCGAAAATCTTCATGAAACACCGGTCGGATTGGAATAAAATGAATGGATTGATATGATAACACCGGAAAAGAATTCTTGACCGAACCATCGTAAGGAATTAAAGCCAAGTGAAGAAAAGAACGAACCTCCGGGAAGAATTAAAATCGAGTGAAGAACGAGAATGACCACCATAAGGAATGAAATTGAACGATGCAAGAGGATAAGCCACCGTGAAGAATTCAGATTGAGTGAATACAAGAGAATGAAACTCCGGGAAGAAAAAGCACTTGAGGAATTTAGAATGACGAGAACAAAGAGATCGTGAACTGATTAAAGAATACTTGAACGAAGCACCGGACGAATGTGAGACGAACGAAGAGGCATCAATTAAGAATATTTGAAGGACGAAGTTGAAAACCAAGAATGAAAAAAATCTTCTGAAATATGGCCTTCAGAGGAACAGAATGAAAAGAATTCGAGAACTACTCCAGATGAATGAAAAGAAGAAGGGTTGAACCACACATGAAAGTAATTGCAAACGAACTTCGGAAGGCACGTGACTGATGGAATCCATACTTACCTCACGCTTGAAAAGAATTACGGAACACTCCGGGAAATAAAAGAGTCAGGTAAGATCCTGGGAAAATACCTGTGGGTTGTGAGCCCACCGAGGGGAAAACTCCGTTGAAATGGATTGAAACGAAGATAATGCACCGGAACAATTGAAAAACTCGAATGAGGTGACAACCTCGAATTAATTGGAAGGCAGACGAATCTCTTGAGATTTCTTCGGAACTCCGGAATAATTAAATGGCGAGAGATGAACGAGCAAGGTGAAGCAATTGAGCCGAGGAAAAAGAATATGAACAACACCGAATACTTGAATTGAATCCACAGGAAAAAGAAGAAGAGGTGAAGAATATCAAGCGAGAGAAGAACTCATCGAAGAAGAAAAGAAAAGAATGATGACGAGCTAGACGAGAATCCACCAGTTGAAATAATTGATGAAAGAAAGCAAAGGATCACACGAGTAGGATGGATACTCGATTAAGGACTCCGGTTCGAGAAGAAAAAAAAAGGGTGGGCGGGTGGAAAAAAAAGAAAGAACACAACGGACGAGGAAAACACCGTCGGTTGAAAAGAACCGAGGGTTGAACTTGCAAAGAAGAAGAGGGTTGTATCCTCTTGACGAGAGATGCACCAGATGAAAGAGCTAACAACGCAACGAACGAAAAACTAACCACGTGATCCTAAAAAAAATTTGAACGGGAAGAGGAGTAATTCAAAACACCTACGCCAGGATTCCTCACCAGAGCGACGAAGGGACTGAGGAGTAAAAATAATTCCTACTCTCCGATATAACTAGACTCCAAAAAAGTTTTTCTGCTAGACTCAACAACGGCCAAACTACGATCAATCAAGGGGGCTCCTATGGTTGGTCATGGCTCTGATACCAACTTGTCAGGCCCAAGATGCGATTCTATCCCGATCACGTGACACTTACGTGATTGGGGCACAACCGCATTTCGGGCGCTTAGCAAGATGGATATCATTACATCATACCATTACATACATACATAGGGGATACAACAATACATACAAGTCACATGAGTACAACAACATCAATACAAAGTATCTGACTACGGATACAAACATGAAAAGAACAACGACATCCATCTGCTATCCCAGGCTGCCGACCCGGAACCTAACCCAAGACTGAAGAAGAAGAACTCCAACAACAGAACAACGCTCTCACGTCAAGACATCGGAAACTTGCACCTGCAACTGTTGTTGTAGTACCTATGAGCCACGAGGACTCAGCAATCCCATAACCATGGGTAACAAGACTATCAAAGCTTAATGGGTAGGAAGAGATAAAGTGGTGAGGTTGCAGCAGTGGCTAAGCAATATATATGGTGGCTAACTTACGAGTAGAAGAATAAGATGAGCATCTACGCAAACGGTCGCAACTAGTAGTGATCTCTAAAGATCCTGAACTACATACGAGTCAAACATAACCCCACCGTGTTCTCTTCTCAAAGTGAAAAGAGACAGTCACGGTTACTCACACAGTTGTGTGTTTTACTCCGGATCCTCTGTCAAGTTTTCTACAACCGGACACTAACAAATTCCAATCTGCCACATAACCGCGGGCACGGCTTTCGAAAGATCATAACCCTGCAGGGGTGTCCCAACTTAGCCCATCACAAGCTCTCACGATTAGCTGAAGTGATAAATATAATATCATCACCCCTTATGTTAGGGAAATCCGATCAGGCTCGGCATCCCGGTGCACAAGACATTTCGACAATGGTAAAACAAGTCTAGCAAGACCTCCCGGCGTGCCGACACCCTGATAGTAGCAGCGCATATCTCGTCTCAGGCCAGAACCGGATGGGACATCCTACAGGAGCCAGATACCTCGAGTTTCCCCGAGGCGGTCCCGCAGTCTGCCCGTTTGGGACCAACACCATCAGCACTGCCCCCCCTGCTATGTAGAAGAATCCTCGGGTAGCGCTAACTCCCTGTGCAATTTAATTAATTAATTAAGTTGTTATTATGAGCAAATTAAAACCAATGTTGGGCCTTGCTGGAGGAGTTTTATTCAAAGACGAACTATCAAGGGGTCCCCATATACCCATCGTGTAAGGAACGCAAAATCAAGGAACATAATGCCGGTTTATCGGCGCCTAAGATGGCATGAGTGGAACAAAACACCGAGCAAAAGGCCAAGCCTTCCACCCATGCCCAATATATAGGTGTGTTAATAATCATTATAGATATTGTGATATTCCAACAACAAGTTCCCTCCTAGAACGATCTTCATCTTCACCTGCAACTAACAGCGCTATAAGAGGGGCTGAGCAAGCGGGTAACACAGCCAAACAATGGTTTTTGCTAGGAAGGTGTCAAAGGTTAGAGGTTTCATGGCAACAAGGAGAGGCTGACAATAATGATGGGTAGCGCGACATGTAACGATAGCATCGAGACACTAAGCATGGCAATGATAGTAAAGGTATCCAAGGGTATGGTCATCTTGCCTGAGATCCCGCAAGGAAGAAGAACGGATCCATGAAGAATACGAAGAAGAAGCCTTGAAGAAGAACCATGTGAAGACGAACGAATCCTCACGAACGCAACGGAACAAGCACTAACGAGAAGAAGCAAGCAATACGGTAAACAAACCACTCTAGAACATGACAATATGCACTACCAAGTAGGATGCACGACAAGTCTACATATGATGCACATCAAGGCTATACAGGAAGCATAGCATGGCAAGGTAGGAAGCACAACAAAACAACACAAGTCTATATATATGTTGCAATACATGGCAAGGTATGATGCATGGCAAGTCTATGCAGGAAGCACAGCAAGTCTATACAGGAAGCATAACAAGTCTATACATGAAGCATAACATGGCAAGGTAGGAAGCATAGAAAAACAACACAAGTTTATATGATGCAATACATGGCAAGGTATGATGCATTTCAAATCTATACATGAAGCACAACATGGCAAGGTAGGAAGCACAACATGACAAGGTAGGAAGCACAACATGGCAACGGTGCAAGATGCACCCAACATCAACCAAACTCACTCCAAACATGAAAACAAGATGATATTATGATTCTACATGCAAAATCACACAAGTTTCATATAAGGAACACTCCAAACGGAGCAACGGGCTAAAAGATACACATGAAACAAGATATAACAACAAGCTGAAATTAATATCCACATAGCAACTTTGGAGCTAGGTAAATATATGCTACATCACTCAAACATGGTGACAAGAAGCATGGACATGAAGTAGACATATCCTACAACAAACAACTCCATTGGAGCATCTCCATAGGAGGCATGGATCAATATCAACAAGCTACAACATTTTGATCATGACAATAAAAACCTGACAGCAATATTTTATAGCAACTTGGGAGCAATAAATAAATAAGCTACAGCAAGCCAAATGAGCAAGTGAAGGCATGAATGGATAGATAACAACATATATAACAAGGAATGATCAATGGACACCCCAAAACTAACATGGATTTACCTAGGGCATCAAGCAAACATAGCATCAGGATATTACAGATTCCAGACTTAGTGAAATTTCACTGAGTGTTAAAACAGTAACATTATCATGGCATGTTTGAAAGCATGTTTAAGTCACCTCAAAGCATATCATGGCAATTGGTTTGCACCACAGCAAAGAACACATCATGGAGATTCTAAAACATCTAGGCATGTGACAAGGGGACAAACACAACAATAGCAACGAGCTCCTCAACTAGGCATCTCGTAACAAGTTTCGGAACATAACAGCCAAATGCACTTTTGCACCAGAGATAAACATGGCAATATGAACTCAAACAAGCATGCTATAGCAACCAACATGTAGAGCATCTCATGATGAACATTTTGACATATCATTTGCATCATTTGGATAAACATGCACCAAGTTATCATATCACAAACATAGCAACAAAATAACAAGTAGCAGCAGTTTATAACAAGTAGCACTCTTGCAACAGATATTAGAGCATCTAGATGAACTCAAATGAGCATGGCACAATGGAACAAAGTGTAGAGCATATCACCACGATCATTTTGACATCTCATTCACTCAATTTGGATCACCACACAAAAAGTTACCACTATGCAAAGATGCAACATAAATGCTGACATAATAAAAGACTTAGCAGATTTTTACACAAGGGAAAAAAACACAACGGGCGCCGGATAACTAAACGGTGCTCAGGCACTGGATAGGAGGGGAGGCTCACCCATGGGCTTCGGCCCAGATCTGGAGGAGGCAGGCCCGGGAGACGGAGGCGGGCCAAGCTGGACCTGAAGCTGGGCCCTGGGGGTCGGCGCGGCCCAGGAGGCGCTGGGCGCGGCTGGGAGAGGCTGGGCCAGGCGTTGGGCCCGGTTCGGCCTGGGAAGGAGGAGGCCCGACGTGGCACTGGAGTCAGCGGGGCGGACAGGGAGCTCGAGCGCCCGCTCCCATGGCGACTGGCTCGCCGATCGAGCACGGCAACGGCGACGGAACCGCAGGCGGCGCCGGGATCGATGGAAATGGGCGGATCCGGTGCGTAGGGAACCAGATCCGGCCTCGACGAGAACTCCACCCGCCGGCATAGGTAGATCGAGGCAGCGGCTCCTGCGAATGTGACAGAGAGAGATGCGAGGTGAGGGAGGAACCAAAGGAGGAAGGAGAATGAGCGGGGCGGCGGCGTTCATCTGCGGTGACGCGGCTGGGCTCCGGCGAAGGAGGGTGACCGGCGAGGCTCGGTTGGCCACCGGCGGCGAACGGCGAGGCGTGTCGAAGGGCGGCGCGCGGGACGAGGCCCTGGCTTGGGCGCTCGTTCCTGGAGCGGGAGCGGCGGTCGGCTCGGAAGCCACACGGGCCGCGGCGGCGGCGGTTGGGCCCGGGCGGGCTTGGCTCGGGCCCCGTGGGCTTCTGGCGGCTGGCTCGGGAGGAGAGCTGCGAGGTGGAGGAGGCTGGTTGGGGCGCACGGGAAACGAGGAGGCTAGGGTTAGGGGGCCTAAAATGGCAGGTTGGGGGCGTTTATATAGGCATAGGGCTAGGTTTAGGGGGGGTTTTGGAGCCGTTTCGGACCACCGGATACCGATCGAACGGCTTCGAATCGGAGAGGGACTAGGCTGGGCCTAGAGGGAATTAGTGGGCTGTGTTAGAGGGGCTTCGGGCTGAGAGGAGAGAAGGGAAAGAGGCCGGCGGGGGTTTTCGGAGACCGAAAACGTCCGATGTTTAGACCGGCTACTATTGCCGCTATATATATCCGTTGGGCTATCAAACGGACTCCGAATATGATGAAATTTGGCAGGCGGTGTGTCTACACTATAATAAGACCACACGCCAAGTTTCAACCCATTCCGAGAATGTTTTTCGGCCACTTACAAAATAAGTATTCGGAGGCACCGCGGGCGCGTGCAAGTGTGTCTAGGCTCGGAACGAACAATGGAAAGGACGAGGGGACTCGGGCGGATGCAAGTTTTGAAAACATGCTGATGCAACACACATGATGACATGGCATGATGCAACACACAAGCAGATGACATGGCACTGACAACGAATAACTGGCTGACACCTGGCGCACCGGTCTCGGGGTGTCACAACAGTAGGTCCACCTACGGGCCCAAAAAAGCCTTCCCGCTAGCCGAGACGGATATCAAGCTTGGTTGAACTAAAATGATAGAGTTCGGAAACAACAACGAGCTCGGATGGCCGATGACCTCTGACGCGACGTAGCCCGAATTAGGGGCGCCGCCCACCCGCTATGCTTCATGGATAGGGTGATGCAACATGAATTCTCGGAAGGCTTTAAGCGTGTGAACATCGAGCCATACGATGGAACTACAGACCCAGCAGTATGGATAGAGGGTTTCTTGCTCGACATTCATATGGCACAAAGAGATGACCTCCATGCTATCATGTACCTGCCGTTAAAGCTCAAAGGACCGGCCAGACTTAGTTAAATAGCCTCCTCGAAGGCTCTATAGGGTGCTGGGAGGAGCTCGAGGACGCCTTCCGGGCCAATTTCCAAGGCACCTATGTCCGGCCCTCGGATGCCGATGACTTAAGCCACCTAACCCAACAACCCGGAGAGTCAGCATGACAGTTCTGAAATCGAGTCTTGACCAAGAAGATTCAAATCGTCAACTGTCCGGACGCCGAAGCCATAGCCGCCTTTAGACATAGTGTCAAGGAAAAATGGCTTGCATGACAGCTCGGCCAGGATAAGCCAAAGATAATGGAAGACTTACCTCCTTGACGAGGCACTTTTGCGTAGGAGAAGACAGTTGGCTCGCTCGTAAAAGCACCAACCCAGAAACACCCGGTACCTCCGAAGTCCGGGATGGAAACGGGAAGCCGCGGCGCAACCAGAATAAGCGTCGTCATAACAACAGCGAAGCCGATGGGACAACAGAAATGCAGTATTCGGCAACCCGAAGTCTGGATCACAGAAGAATCCTTCTAAAGGAGACCACGAAGGACCGTCCAAGCTAGATGCAATCTTGGACAGGTCCTACCAGATCCACGACACCTCAGAGAAGGCTACCAACCACACCAACCGTAGTTGTTGGGTGATAAAATAGGTCGGCAAGCTCACAGCCGAAGACTCCGACAAAATCCCTTGAAGCGAGGACGATGAGGAGCCCGGCATGCCGAACAATGGAAGCCAAAAACCCTTCCCTTCCGAGGTCAAGACGGTGAACATGATCAACGCCACTCATATACCAAGGAGGGAAAGGAAGCGCGCATTGCGGGATGTGTATGCCGTCGAGCCCGTAGCACCGAAGTTTAACCCATGGTCAGCTTTCCCAATCACCTATGACTGTGAGACCATCTGACCAGTACCCGTCATGGAGGGTCTACGGCCCTATTACTTGACCCCATTATCGATGGGTACCACCTCACGAGAGTCCTCATGGACGGAAGCAGTAGCCTCAATCTGATTTACATAGACACAGTGCGGAAAATGGAGATCGACCTTCAAGGATTAAACCCAGTAACACCACCTTCAAGGGGGTTATCCCCGACGTAGAGGCCCGCTGCTCAGGCACGGTGACTTTGGAAGTAGTATTCGGCTCGCCGGGCAGCTTCCGTAGCGAAGACTTGATCTTTGATATCGCCCCATTCCGTAGTGGATACCATGCCCTCATCAGCCAAATGAGTTCACCAAATTCAACGCCATCCTGCATTATGCATACCTCAAGCTGAAGAAGCCTGGTCCTGCAGGCGTCATAATGATCAACGGCAACATAGAGTGTTCACTCCGGACCGAGGAACATACTGCGGCCCTGGTAGCCGAAGACCAAGCCGTCACCAACACGCCGATGTATCGGCCAGCCGTAAAGGCCAGAGATACAACTAAACAGGCTCGAGCCCGGTCCCCATCATGGGAGCCCGCCTGCGTACGCCGCAAATAGGGATATGCTCCCCATGACACTCCCACCATCATTGCGCTCTACTGGTGTGAATACCGGCAGATCTCGGGTAGGGGGGGGGGGCGAGCTATGCGTCTAAAGACCGATGGTAATAGGAGACATGGGACACAATGTTTACCCAGGTTCGGGCCCTCTCGATCGAGGTAAAACCCTACTCCTGCTTGATTGATATTGATGAATATGTGTTACAAGAGTTGACCTACCTCGAGATCGTAATAGCTAAACCCTAGAGCCTAGCCTACGTGGATGTAATGATTCTGTCGTTACCGTCTACAGACTAAACCCTCCGGCTTATATACGCGCCGGAGGGGGCCTAGGGTTACAAAGGTGACTTGGGGAGGAAGTAATAGCTACATCCGGATATCATGCCAGCCTTTCTAAGCACATAGGAGTCCTGACCGAATACAGGGGAGAGTCTTCCGCCTCTATCTTCGCGGCCCATCAATACGGCCCAGCTTCATCGACCCGGACACCTGAGGACCCCTGAATCCAGGACTCCCTAAGTAGCCCCCGGACTTGCCTTCAAGGACGAGATTGTGTTCGGCTTCATGTCTTCGGTCTTGCAAGGTGAGTCCTTCCTGATGACAGTTCGACTTTATTTAATATTATATTCCATCAATTCCTCGCCGGCGTCGCCTTTGCGTCCACGTGTCCAACGAATGCGAACCATCTTGTTATTTTTGCGATTACCCCCTTAACTATGTAGGGAAGGCGCCTATATAAGGAGACTAGATCTCGGATGCCATTCCATTCCATTCCACGCGGAAAATCCCTAGTGCCTACCACAAAAAATCTTCAAATATGGCCAGTGTTCCTAGAACTTCCTCGCGCCCTCATGGCCCTCGAGTGGGTGATTGGGAAAGTTGCTCTGTATCCCATGCACGACTGAGAAAGCTTCAAATGCAGGGATATCATCCTCCCGAGGATCTAGTCCCCGTCTAGGCCGGATTAACTTCCATCGACAATCAAGCCCTGGCAGAGAATTTTCCCAACCCCTCCAGTGGAGAGTGGGTGTGCTTCGTCTCCTTCCTTCTAAGAGGCGTAGGATTTCCAGTCCACCCCTTCCTTAGGGGCTCCTGGAGTTCTATGGTCTTCAACTGCATGAATTCTCGCCGGGGTCTATCCTGCACATTGCGGGATTTATCGCTTTGTGCGAATTATTTCTGGGCTGCGAGCCTCATTTCAAGCTGTGGCGGAAGTTCTGCCTTGTCCCTCGCTCCCAGGAGGGATCCATATTCAAGGTTGGCGGTGCCGAAGTATGGCGCATAGCAAGGACAGGTTATCTGTTCGGCACTCCAAAGAAGGCATCCGAAGAGTGGCCTTCAGCGTGGTTTTATATCGAGGACGTTGCCTTGCCGGATCTAGTTCAGCAAGGCCTCCCCAAATATTTCAATGCTCCTCCGAAGAAGCTTTTCAACTGGCGTCCCCATAGTCCCACAGAAGAAGAAAGTGCGGAGGTCAAAAGACTGGCCAGCAAGATCAGATTGCTTGCCAGTTTAGGGCTGTCAATAATTGAAGTGACGACGATATCAATAAAGCAATGCGCGCAGCCGCTCGAAGCTATAGGATTTCCTATGTGGCATTATAATGGCCAGGATGATGCCTCATGCTGCTTACGCTTGGGTCCGGACGACCCTGCCGCTCTAGCCGCTGATACGTCTCCAACGTATCTATAATTTTTGATTGTTCCATGCTATTATATATTCTGTTTGGATGTTTAATGGGCTTTATTATACACTTTTATATTATTTTTGGGACTAACCTACTAACCCAAGGCACAATGCAAATTCCTGTTTTTTTGCCTATTTCAGTGTTTCGCTGAAAAGGGATATCAAACGGAGTCCAAACAGAATGAAACCTTCGGGAGAGTTATTTTTGGAAAACCGTATCTTCATAGAAGACTTGGAGGACATGCGAGGGAACGAGAGAGGCGGCCACGAAGGTCCAGGGCGCGCCCCCACCCTCGTGGGCCCCCTCTGGCTCCCCCGATGCCCTCCTTCCTCCTATATATATCCATGTACCCTGAAAACATCGAGGCAACAAAAAAACCCTAATTCCACCACCGCAACCTTCTGTTCCCGTGCGATCCCATCTTGGGGCCTGTTCCGGAGCTCCGTCGGAGGGGGGATCGATCACGGAGTGCTTCTACATCAACACCATAGCCTCACCAATGAGTTGTGAGTAGTTTACCACCGACCTTCGGGTCCATAGTTATTAGCTAGATGTCTTGTTCTCTCTTTTTGGATCTCAATACAAAGTTCCCCGCGATCTTCGAGGAGATCTATTCGATGTAATCTTTTTGCGGTGTGTTTGTTGAGATCCGATGAATTGTGGGTTTATGATCAAGATTATCTATGAACAATATTTGATTCTTTTCTGAATTTTTTTATGTATGATTATAATATCCTTGCAAGTCTCTTCGAATTATTGGTTTGGTTTGGCCTACTAGATCTATAGTTCTTGCAATGGGAGAAGTGCTTGGCTTTGGGTTCAATCTTGCGGTGTCCTTTCCCAGTGACAGTAGGGGCAGCAAGGCACGTATTGTATTGTTGCCATCGAGAATAAAATGATGGGGTTTATATCATATTGCTTGAGTTTATCCCTCTACATCATGTCATGTTGCTTAAAGCGTTACTCTGTTCTTATGAACTTAATACTCTAGATGCATGCTGGATAGCGGTCGATGTGTGGAATAATAGTAGTGTATGCATAATTGTTTCGGTCTAGTTGTTATAGACGTGATGCCTATATATAATGATCATGCCGAGATATTCTCATAACTATGCACTTTGCTATCAATTGCTCGACAGTAATTTGTTCACCCACCGTAGAATTCTGCTATCATGAGAGAAGCCACTAGTGAAACCTATGGCCCCCGGGTCTATCTTTATCATATTACTTTCCAGTCAACTAGCCAATTTCTGCCGCCGTTGATTATTTTCTTTATTTACTTTCTGTTCTTATACCAAAAATACCAAAAATATTATCTTATCCTATCTATCAGATCTCCCTTTCGTAAGTGACCGTGAAGGGATTGACAACCCCTTATCGCGTTGGCTGCGAAGTTCTTATTTGTTTGTGTAGGTGCGAGGGACTCGCGTGTGGTCTACTACTGGATTGATACCTTGGTTCTCAAAATCCGAGGGAAATACTTATGCTACGGTGCTGCATCACCCTTTCCTCTTCGAGGGAATACAACACAAGCTCAAGAAGTAGCAAGAAGAATTTCTGGCGCCATTGCTGGGGAGATCTATGCAAAAGACATATACCAAGTACCTATCACAAACCCTTATCCTTCGCATTACATTATTTTCCTCTTGTTTTCCTCTTCCCCCCTTCACCTTTGCCATTTTATTCGCCATTTTTCCGTTCGCCTTTTTGTTTGCTTGTGTTGCCATGTGCCTTCTACTATCTTGCATCTTCGCTTGCTAAATTATGGATCCTCATCCACTTGCTAATCTTTTTAAGAGATCCAATTATGATGAACCAATTGCTAGTGAGGTGCGTGCACTAGATTATCTTTATGAGGTTTTGCTTGCAATTCGTGAATCTGAAATTTGTGATGACATGTTGAAAGAAGAAAGTTATGAAGTGATTCACACTAGCTCTTTTAATGAAAAACATGATTGCAATGATATTATTGTAAATTCTATTAATGTCAATTGTGTTAATGATATGCAAAACCTCAAGCTTGGGGATGCTAGTTTTGCTATGACTACTATTTGTTGCAATGATCATGATTGGGGTGATTCTTCTTATGATCTTGATAATTTATTTATGCCCCATGATATATACGAGATTGATAATAATGTTTGCATTAATATTGAAAGTGGTATTTGGAAGAGTGTCAACTTTAGATCCCACATATTTGGAGAATGTTCAATCTTATGAATTTTTTGATAAAAGTGGGTTTGGAGAGGTCATGACTTTAGCTAATGTTAATCCCACTATTTTGGAAGAGTGTCAAGTTCGCTTGCATGTGGATCATGTTGAGAATATGTTATGTGATAGCTATATTGTTGAATTTTCTTATTATCCTACATGCAATTATTATGAGAGAGGAAAATATGGTTGTAGAAATTTTCATGTTACTAAATTACCTCTCGTTATGTTGATATTGCTATTATTTCTTTCTTCTTCCTTGAATATGCTAGATCTTGCTTGTCTTGCTAATTTGTTTTCCTATATAATGCCTATGCACAGTAAGTATGATAGACTTAGATGTGATTTTCACATGCTTTATGATGCTCTCTTTGTGCTTCAAATCTTATCTTTCATGTGAGCATCAATGAATTCTCAAGCCTATCTTAATGGCTACAAAGAAAGAGCTTGTTGGGAGGCAACCAAATTTTATTTTCCTTGTTTTTGCTTATGTTTAGGAATAAATATTGCATCTAGCTTCTGTTTAGATGTGGTTTTATCTTTTAATTAGTGTTTGTGCCAAGTAGAACCTTTGGGAAGACTTGTGTGAAGTTTATATGATCATGCTGTAAAAAATAAAAAACTTTAGCGCTCACGAGATTGGCTGTCATTTTTTACTGGAGAGTGATTTTTAGTTGATTCTTTTTGCAGATGATTAATAGGAAAATTCCTCATGTTTACCATTTTATTTAAATGTTTTTAGATTTACAGAAGTATTCGAAAGTTACATATTACTACAGACTGTTATGTTTTTAACAGATTCTGTTTTTCGTGTGTTGTTTGCTTATTTTGATGAATCTATGAGTAGTATCGGGGAGTATGAATCATAGAGAAGTTGGAATACAGTAGGTTTAACACCAATATAAACAGAGAATGAGTTTATTACAGTACCTTTGAGTGGTGGTTTGTTTTCTTATAGTAACGGAGCTCAGAAGAATTTTGGCTGAGTTTTGTGTTGTGAAGTTTTCAAGTTTTGAGTATGGCTTTGATGGACTATGGAACAAAGAGTTGCAATAGCCTACGCTTGGGGATGCCCAAGGCACCCCAAGGTAAAATTCAAGGACAACCAAAAGCCTAAGCTTGGGGATGCCCCGGGAAGGCATCCCCTCTTTCGTCTTCGTCTATCGGTAACTTTACTCGGGACTATATTTTTATTCACCACATGATATGTGTTTTGCTTGGAGCGTCATGTATGATTCGAGTCTTTGCTATTTAGTTTGCCACAATCATCCTTGCTGGACACACCTTTTGAGAGAGATAAATATGATTTACAAATTATTAGAATACTCTATGTGCTTCACGTATATCTTTTGAGCTAGATAATTTTGCTCAAGCGCTTCACTTATATCTTTTAGAGCATGGTGGTGGTTTTATTTTGTAGAAATTATTGATCTCTCATGCTTCACTTATATATTTTTGAGAGTCTTTTAGAACATCATGGTAATGTGCTTTGGTTATAAAACTAGTCCTAATATGATAGGCATCCAAGATGAGTATAGTAAAAACTTTCATACAAGTGCAATGAATGATAGGAGAAGTTTGATACTTGATGATTCTTTTGAGATATGAGGATGATGCTATTAGAGTCATGCTAGTGGAGTAATTGTGAATTTTAGGAACATTTGTGTTAAAGTTTGTGATTCCTGTAGCATGCACGTATGGTGAACCGTTATGTGACGAAGTTGGAGCATGATTTATTTATTGAGTGTCATCCTTTGTGTGGAGGTCGGGATCGCGTGATGGTTAACTCCTACCAACACTTCCCCTAGGATCATGCGTTGAATACTTTGTTTTGATGACTCATAGATTTTTCCAGTAAGTATATGAGTTCTTTATGACTAATGTTGAGTCCATGGATTATACGCACTCTCACCCTTCCATCATTGCTAGCCTCTCTTGTACCGCGCAACTTTCACCGGTACCATACACCCACCATATACCTTGCTCAAAACATCCACCATACCTACCTATCATGGCATTTCCATAGCCATTCCGAGATATATTGCCATGCAACTTTCCACCGTTCCATTCATATGACGTGCTTCATCATCATTCACATAGAGTCATATTTTGTTCTAGCTTCGAGTTGTAATCTTTGAGTCGTAAGTCAATAAAAGTGTGATGATCTTCATTATTAGAGCATTGTCCCATGTGTGGAAAGGACAAATAGAAAAAGAGATGGCCCAAAAAATAGAGAGGGGCTAATAAGAAAAAGGGAGAAAGCCCCTCCAAAAAATGAGAGAAAAGAGAGAAGGGACAAGGCTACTATCCATTTCCACACTTGTGCTTCAAAGTAGCACCATGATCTTCGTGATAGAGAGTCTCTTGTTTTGTCACTTTCATATACTAGTGGGAATTTTCATTATAGAACTTGGCTTGTATATTCCAACGATGGGCTTCCTCAAATGCCCTAGGTCTTCATGAGCAAGCAAGTTGGATGCACACCCACTTAGTTTCTTTTGATGAGCTTTCATACACTTATAGCTCTGGTGTATCCGTTGCATGGCAATCCCTACTCACTCACATTGATATCTATTGATGGGCATCTCCATAGCCCATTAATACGCCTAGTTGATGTGAGACTATCTTCCTCTTTTGTCTTCTCCACAACCACCATTCTATTCCACCTATAGTGCTATATCCACGGCTCACGCTCATGCATTGCATGAAAGTTGAAAGGTTTGAAAAAATTTGAGTATGAAACAATTACTTGGCTGAAACCGGGGTTGTGCATGATTTGAATATTTTGTGTGATGAAGAGGGAGCATAGCCAGACTATATGATTTTGTAGGGATAACTTTCTTTGGCCATGTTATTTTGAGAAGACACGATTGCTCTGTTAGTATGCTTGAAGTATTATTATTCTTATGTCAATATAGACTTTTGTCCTGAATCTTTCAGATCTTAACATTCATGCCACAATAAAGAAATTACATTGAGAATTATGTTGGTTAGCATTCCACATAAAAGAATTCTGTTTTTATCATTTACCTACTCGAGGACGAGCAGGAATTAAGCTTGGGGATGCTTGATACGTCTCCAACGTATCTATAATTTTTTATTGTTCCATGCTATTATATATTCTGTTTTGAATGTTTAATGGGCTTTATTATACACTTTTATATTATTTTTGGGACTAACCTACTAACCCAAAGCCTAGTGCAAATTGTCGTTTTTTTTTGCCTATTTCAGTGTTTCGCAGAAAAGGGATATCAAACGGAGTCCAAACGGAATGAAACCTTCGGGAGAGTTATTTTTGGAACCGTATCTTCATTGAAGACTTAGAGTACACGCGAGGGAACGAGAGAGACGACCACGAGGGTCCAGGGCGCGCAGGGAGGCAGGCGCGCCCTCCACCCTGGTGGGCCCCCTCTGGCTCCCCCGATGCCCTCCTTCCTCCTATATATATATCCATGTACCCGGAAAATATTGAGGCAACAGAAAAAACCCTAATTCCACCGCCGCAACCTTCTGTTCCCGTGAGAACCCATCTTGGGGCCTGTTCCGGAGCTCCGTCGGAGGGGGGATCGATCACGGAGTGCTTCTACATCAACACCATAGCCTCACCAATGAGTTGTGAGTAGTTTACCACAGACATGCGGGTCCATAGTTATTAGCTAGATGTATTCTTCTCTCTTTTTGGATCTCAATACAAAGTTCTCCTCGATCTTCAAGGAGATCTATTCGATGTAATCTTTTTGCGGTGTGTTTGTCGAGATCCGATGAATTGTGGGTTTATGATCAAGATTATCTATGAACAATATTTGATTCTTTTCTGAAATATTTTATGTATGGTTATAATATCCTTGCAAGTCTCTTCGAATTATTGGTTTGGTTTGGCCTACTAGATCTATAGTTCTTGCAATGGGAGAAGTGCTTGGCTTTGGGTTCAATCTTGCGGTGTCCTTTCCCAGTGACAGTTGGGGCAGTAAGGCACGTATTGTATTGTTGGCATCGTGGATAAAAAGATGGGGTTTATACCATATTGCTTGAGTTTATCCCTCTACATCATGTCATCTTTCTTAAAGCATTACTCTGTTCTTATGAACTTAATACTCTAGATGCATGCTGGATAGCGGTCGATGTGTGGAGTAATAGTAGTAGATGCAGAATCATTTCGGTCTACTTGTTACTGACGTGATGCTTATATATAATGATCATGCCTAGATATTCTCATAGCTATGCGCTTTTCTATCAATTGCTCGACAGTAATTTGTTCACCCACCATAGAATTCTGCTATCATGAGAGAAGCCACTAATGAAACCTATGGCCCCCGGGTCTACTTTTATGATATTACTTTCCAGTCAACTAGCCAATTTCTGCCGCCGTTGCTTATTTGCTTTATTTACTTTCTGTTCTTATACCAAAAATACCAAAAATATTATCCTATCCTATCTATCAGATCTCACTTTCGTAAGTGAGCGTGAAGGGATTGACAACCCCTTATCGCGTTGGCTGTGAATTTCTTATTTGTTTGTGCAGGTGCGAGGGACTCGCGCGTGGTCTCCTACTGGATTGATACCTTGGTTCTCAAAAACTCAGGGAAATACTTACGCTACTGTGTTGCATCAACCTTTACTCTTCAAGGGAATACAACGCAAGCTCGAGAAGTAACAGCCGCCATCCTAGGAGATCTTTACAAGGGAGAGAAGCAAGACTTTCTTCGCTTGGAGTGCCCAGAAGGTTTCTCTATGTACAATCCTCCTGACTGGGTAAGTCTTTCTCTTGACCACTATTCTTACCCGTTTTTCATTGTAAGATGTATTGGCTGAACTGAATTCGGTTATTCCCAATAGGAGTGGAGGAAGGTGGTCGCGAGGATTAATAGTCCCGCCCCACAGCCATAGGACCACTTTTGAAACGTGGGCCCCTGATACGATGAAGATCCGGATGTAGGCATAGATCTAGAAAATGGAGTTTTCTACCAATCCAGCCATGACGATGTCGAAGAGGCTATCGTAGCCGATTATTCCGACCTTCTTCCTTCCTCTCACGTAAGTACCCAGGACATACCTCCTCAAAGAGAAGATTCCCAGCGTGCCTCACCCATCGCACTTTTTAAAGCTAGAAAAGGGGCGGCGCTCCTCACGCCGAACTGTGCGAAGAACGTCATCCCAGAGGGCCACGCTTGCATCGGGTGAGGCCTTGAAGCAAAAAAGGACCATGAACACTACCGAACCTTCGAAGAGGTATGTTTGTTTTGACATATATGAGGTGGTGAAGCCGGTATTACAACTTTCCACCTTGGTTTACCTTTTAGGAGGAACATACACCGGACTGTGTCCGAGAATCCTATAGATCAAGCTCTAACCAATCCGACATCAGGCCCGTCTACGAGGACAAGGGTCAATGCGGATGCAGCACCGCATTGTCCTCTTCAAGAGGATTCAGATCAAATGTCTGTCACTAATTCCGCAGCGGAGGTCACGATTGTTCACCAGCGGCGAAAATCAGCCATGCGTGACCCAACCTTTTCTGAGGAGGCATTTAATGCCCACAGTTCGGCAGATGCTTATATCCGAGCCGCTCAAGACGGACTCGCTGGAGCCACTCACCAGCTTCCAAAAGATATGCGGATAAGTGTTAATTTAGTGTTCCCATGCCAGTAGCCCCCGAGACTTAAAGCAGTTGGTCCAACTGATTTGAGGATCATTGTGTTTTGCAGGCACTCCAAGAAAAGAATAACATCTTATCCAAGGAGCTGAAAGAATGCTGGACCCAGCTGACGACTGTCACCACCGAATTGGAAAATTCAAAGAAATCCGAAAAGGATACTGAAGAACATATTGATTGAAATGCAGCAACAGGGCCGGCCGACCAATGGGAGAAGAATCTAAAGGCTGCTCTAGCGGATAAAAAATATGCCGAAGGGGAAACAACTGCTGGTAAACATGTATTGACACGAACCATAGGTGAAAGAAACCAAGCGCAGGATAAAAATGTCAGGCTAGAACAAGAGTTAAAGGATGTGCGAGCCCAACTCTCAGATGCCTTGGAAGAGAACCAGAAGCTTAAAGGCGGCATATTCAGTATGTCCTTCAACCTAGATCTCCTTATAGTCCCTTGTTTTCAAAGTTCTTCGTAAAACTGTGCCCACGGGTTTGTTAACGGGGCAGCACGAAGGGGAAGTGTCCGGTTTTCAAGGCGACATGCTGCAAGAGCTTTCCAGAGTACATGAGCGAGCTCGGAAGGCCATGAAGAATATGGCCAAGGCTTTATGGCCAGGCGATTCCCCTCCAGAAACTATGGTGGACTTGGCGGATTTGTTCAAAGGGGATCGATGCCGCTTTGAACTGTGGAAAGCGTCAGCATGTCGTATGGGTGCTCGAGAAGCCTGGGCCATGGCAAACACATGCTACACCAGCCTTGAACCAAATCATATGGCCCACGTGGGACCTCGAGGATGATGACCCACAAGTGTAGGGGATCTATCTAGTCCTTTCGATAAGTAAGAGTGTTGAACCCAACAAGGAGCAGAAGGAAATGATAGGCAGTTTTCGGTAAGGTATTTTCTGCAAGCACTGAAATTATAGGTAACATATAGTTTTGTGATAAGGTAATTGGTAGCAAGTGACAAAAGGTAAAAGTAAATAAGGTGAAGCAAGGTGGCCCAATCCTTTTTGTAGCAAAGGACAAGCCTGGAAAAACTCTTATATAAAGGAAAGCGCTCCCGAGGACACATGGGAATTATTGTCAAGCTAGTTTTCATCACGATCGTCTGATTCGCGTTCGGTACTTTGATAATTTGGTATGTGGGTGGACCGGTGCTTGGGCGCTGCCCTTACTAGGACAAGCTTCCCACTTATGATTAACCTCTAATGCAAGCATCCGCAACTACAAAAGAAGTATTAAGGTAAACCTAACCATAGCCTGAAACATATGGGTCCAAATCAGCCCCTTACGAAGCAACGCATAAACTAGGGTTCAAGCTTCTGTCACTCTAGCAACCCATCATCTACTTATTACTTCCCAATGCCTTCCTCTAGGCCCAAATAATGGTGAAGTGTCATGTAGTCGACGTTCACATGACACCACTAGAGGAGAGACAACATACATCTCATCAAAATATCGAACGAAGACCAAACTCACATGACTACTAATAGCAAGACTTCTCCCATGTCCTTAGGAATCAAAGTAACTACTCACAAGACATAATATTGTTCATGATCAGAGGGGTATTAATATGCATAATGGATCTGAACATATGATCTTCCACCAAATAAACCAACTAGCATCAACTACAAGGAGTAATCAACACTACTAGCAACCCACATGTACCAATATGAGGTTTGGGTACAAAGATTGGATAGAAGAGATGAACTAGGGTTTGAGAGGAGATGGTGCTGGCGAAGATGTTAATGAATATAGCCCTCCCCAAGATGGGAGAGTTGTTGGTGATGATGGCGGTGACGATTTCCCCCTCCTAGAGGGAAGTATCCCCGGCAGAACAGCTCTGCCGGAGCCCTAGATTGGTTTCCGCCTCAGTTCCGCCTCGAGACGGCGGTGTCTGGTCCCGAAAGCCTCCTTATGATTTTTTCCAGGTAAAAACACCTCATATAGGAGAAGATGGGCACCGGGGGCCTTCCGGCTGGCCCACGAGGCAGGGGGGCGCGCCTTGGGAAGGGGGGCACGCCCCCACCCTCGTGGACAGCCGGTGCCCCCCTCGTGGACTTCTTTCGCCAGATATTTTTTATATTTTCTGAAACGACGTTCTGTTGAGTTTCAGGGCTTTTGGAGTTGTGCAGAATAGATTTCCAGAGTTTGCTCCTTTACCAGCCCCGAATTCCAGCTGCCGGCATTCTCCCTCTTGATGTAAACCTTGTAAAATAAGGGAGAAAAGGCATAAGTATTGTGACAAAACATGTAAGAACAGCCCATAATGCAAAGAATATCAACATATAAGCATGATGCAAAATGGACGTATCAATTCCCCCAAGCTTAGACCTCGCTTGTCCTCAAGCGAAAGCCGATATCTAAAAATATGTCCACATGTTTAGAGATAGAGGTGTCGATAAAACAAAATACGGACATGAGGGCATCATGAACATTCTCATATCAGCAACTTATATAAATATAGTCATATGATTCTTATGCTAAAGTAACAATTCATCCACAATATCAAGTATGGATCATAAACTTCATTGGAAACTAACAAACTTTGATCTCGGTCATTGAAGCAATTGCAATTTATCGTAATATCGGAAAGAGTCGATATAAGAGCTTTTCAGCAAGCCTAGATACTCAACTATCATATAATCTTTCACAATTGCTCACACTCACGCAATACTTATGTTTATGGAGTTTAATCAGACAGAGAAAGATAGGGGCTTATGGTGTTGCCTCCCGTCCTTTTACCTCAAGGGTAATGTCTATAGTAATAGATCATGAAAACTTACATCCAAGTGGATATATATGTCAGGATCTTTCCAACACAATGTGCTTGCCAAAGGATAAAATGTAAAAAGGAAAGGTGGATTTCACATTGACACTGATAAGACAGGAGTAATAGATAGGCCCTTCGAAGAGGGAACCAGAGGTTGTCATGTGTTTTTATGGTTAGATGCACAAAGTCTTAGCATAGAAGAACTTCGCTTTATATTGCCACTTGTGATAAGGACCTTTATTATGCAGTCCGTCGCTTTTATTACTTCCATATCACAAGATCGTATAAAGCTAATTTATCCCACACTAATAAGTCATACATATTTTAGCGGATTTGCAACATGACAACTTACTTGGAAGGATCTTTCTCAATCCATAGGTAGGTATGGTGGACTCTCATGGCAAAACCGGGTTTAAGGATATATGGAAGCACAATTAGTATCTCTACTTAGTGCGAGGAGTTTTGGCTAGCATGAGGGGGAAAGGAAAGCTCAACATGTTGGATGATCCATGACAATATACTTTATTTCGGATATAAGAAGACATAACCCATTATGTTGTCTTCCTTGTCCAACATCAACTCTTTAGCATCTCATACTTTAATGAGTGCTCTCAATCATAAAAGATGTCCAAGATAGTATATTTGTATGTGAAGCCTCTCTTCTTTTATTACTTCCTATTAATTGCAACGATGACCAAAACTATGTTTATTACCTCCCAACAACTTTTATTTATCATACTCTTGTATGTGAAGTCATTACTTCCCATAAGATCGATATGATCTCTTTGATACTCTTTATGTTTTCTTTCTTTTTATCATGACCCAAGTGAGGAAATCAAGCCCTTGACTCAACACTAATCTTTATTATATAGCTCACGGACTCGATTACAAAGGGTAAAGCTCACATGGTAAAAGCTCACAACTAGATCATGCTAACTTTATTCTAATAGATCAAGATACTGCCAAAAGGATCAAACTAAGTAAAACGGTAAAGATAGGAGTGATGGTGATACGATACCGGGGTCACTTCCCCAAGCTTGGCAGTTGCGAAGGGGAGTGCCCATACCCATATGATTATGTCTCCTTCTTCGGGGGTGGTGATGATGGAGTTGCAAGTAGTGACGGAGGATCCTCATATATCGAGCGTAGGAGATCTTCCGGCTTGCGGATAATACCTTTGAGAGCAGCTATATAATCCTTCAACAAAATATTTTCACTTGTGAGATGCTTGTTTCAAATCTGAGCTAACTCAATCATCCTGAAAGCTTCTAGCTCAGTTGAGGTAAAGAGATTAGGAAGGTATTTAGAGGTGTCTTCTTCTCCCGCTGCCGGAGCCGGATCTTCCACCTCCATCATGATCCTCTTCTCCTTGTGGATCTCCTCAGGTCCTTCCCTCTTCAGATCTATCTTCATTAGCCAAGCATCATTTCCTTAGTTGTTGGAGGAGGGAGACGACATGATGCCTGACTCCGCAAACTCTAACAGAAAACAACTCTAAACAAGAACAGAGCATTTTTGCGTGATACATAGGTCAAAACCTTCGGGAGTATATATAATGAATTTTTACCGATCAAAAGGAGTAACCCACAAGAAAACGGAGTCCGGGGGACACACGGGGTGCCCACGAGGGCGCGCCCTCCACCCTCGTGGACGCCTTGTGTCTCTTCCGGACTGCGGTTTACTTTTCTATTTTTCTAAATATTCCAAAACGGGGAAAAATTGCCTTTAGAACTATTTTGGAGTCGGTTTACTTACCGTATCACGTACCTCTTCCTTTTCGGAGGCTGAATTGTTCTGGAAAGTGTCCCCTATGTATTCCTCCGAGGTTACGGTTTCAATAACATTAGTTTCAACATTTATAGGATTACCTAAGATATAATGTTTGATTCTTTGACCATTCACCACCTTTGGACTTGTGCCTTCGAAGTTGTTGATTTTTATGGCACCGGAACGATAGACCTCCTCGATAACGTAAGGTCCTTCCCACTTGGAGAGAAGTTTTCCTGCAAAAAATCTTAAACGAGAGTTGTATAGCAAGACATAATCACCTACGTTAAACTGACGCTTTTGTATTCTTTTGTCATGCCATCTTTTAACCTTTTCTTTAAACAGTTTGGCATTCTCATAGGCCTGGGTTCTCCATTCATCGAGACAGCTAATGTCAAATAGCCTCTTCTCACCGGCAAGTTTGAAATCATAGTTGAGCTCTTTAATAGCCCAATATGCCTTATGTTCTAGCTCAAGAGGTAAGTGACAAGCTTTTCCATATACCATTTTATGCGGAGACATACCCATAGGATTTTTGTATGCAGTTCTATAGGCCCATAATGCATAATCAAGTTTCTTGGACCAATTCTTCCTAGACCTATTAACTGTCTTTTGCAAGATTAATTTCAACTCCCTATTACTTAGTTCTACTTGACCACTAGTCTGTGGGTGATAAGGGGATGCGATTCTATGGTTGACATCATACTTAGCAAGCATTTTACGGAAAGCACCATGAATAAAGTGTGAACCACCATCAGTCATTAGATATCTAGGGACTCCAAACCTAGGAAATATAACTTCTTTAAGCATCTTAATAGAGGTGTTATGATCAGCGCTACTAGTTGGAATAGCTTCTACCCACTTAGTAACGTAGTCAACATCAACTAAAATATGCGTGTACCCATTGGAGGCAGGAAAAGGTCCCATATAATCAAAGCTCCAAACATCAAATGGTTCAATAACAAGTGAATAATCCATAGGCATTTCTTGACGTCTACTAATATTACCAATCCTTTGACATTCATCACAAGATAAGACAAACTTACGGGCATCCTTGAAGAGAGTAGGCCAATAAAAACCGGATTGCAATACCTTGTGTGCAGTTCTATCTCCCGCATGGTGTCCTCCATAAGCTTCGGAGTGGCACTTGCGTAGGATCTGTTGCTGTTCATGCTCAGGTACACAACGTCTAATGACACCATCTACTCCTTCTTTATAAAGATGTGGGTCATCCCAGAAGTAATGTGTCAAATCATAGAAGAACTTTTTCTTTTGCTAGTATGTGAAGCTAGGAGGTATAAACTTAGCAACATTACAATTAGCATAATTAGCATACCATGGAGCAGTACGAGAAGTATTTATGACAGCTAGTTGTTCATCAGGAAAGCTATCATCAATAGGTTGTGGGTCATCAAGTATATTCTCTAACCTAGACAAGTTATCTGCTATGGGGTTCTCAGCTCCCTTTCTATCAATAATATGCAAGACAAATTCTTGTAGCAAGAGAACCCATCTAATAAGTCTAGGTTTAGCATCTTTATTTTCCATAAGGTATTTGATAGCAACATGATCAGTGTGAATAGTTACTTTAGAATCAACAATATAGGGTCTAAACTTATCACAAGCAAACACAACTGCTAAAAATTCTTTCTCAGTGGTAGCATAATTTCTTTGGGCACTATCTAGAGTTTTACTAGCATACTGGATAACATTCAATTTCTTATCAACTCTTTGACCTAGAACAGCTCCTACAGCGTAATCACTAGCATCACACATAATCTTAAAGGGTAAATTCCAGTCAGGAGGCTGGACAATAGGTGCAGAGATCAATGCTTTCTTAAGTATTTCAAATGATTCTAGACAATCATCATCAAAGACAAAAGGAATATCTTTTTGTAAGAGATTAGTCAGAGGCCTGGAGATTTTGGAGAAGTCCTTAATGAACCTCCTATAAAACCCGGCATGACCAAGGAAGCTTCGTATACCTTTGATGTCCTTAGGGCATGGCATATTTCCAATAGCATCAACTTTAGCTTTGTCAACTTCAATAACTCTTTCAGATATTTTATGTCCCAAGACAATGCCTTCATTAACCATAAAGTGGCACTTCTCCCAATTCATGACAAGGTTAGTATCTTCACATCTCTGCAGAACTCGATCAAGGTTGCTTAAACAATCATCAAAAGAAGTTCCGTAAACGGAGAAATCATCCATGAAAACTTCAACAATCTTTTCACAAAAATTAGAGAATATAGCCATCATGCATCTTTCAAAGGTAGCAGGTGCATTACATAAACCAAAAGGCATACGTCTATAAGCAAAGGTACCGAAAGGACAAGTAAAAGTGGTCTTTTCTTGATCCCCTTTTGACACAAGTATTTGAGAGAAACCAGAATAACCATCTAGAAAGCAGAAATGAGTATGTTTGGATAACCTTTCTAGCATTTGATCAATGAATGGCAAGGGGTAATGATCTTTCTTAGTAGCTTTATTTAACTTACGAAAATCAATTACCATCCTATAACCTGTGACTATTCTCTGTGGGATCAATTCATCTTTATCATTAGGGACAACAGTCTTACCTCCTTTCTTAGGTACACAATGGACATGACTTACCCACTGGCTATCAGCAACGGGATAAATAATACCTGCCCCAAGAAGCTTTAGTATTTCCTTCCTTACCACTTATTTCATCTTAGGATTTAACCGTCTCTGACTATCAATAACTGGTTTAGCATTTTCTTCCAATTTTATCTTGTGTTGGCATATAGTGGGACTAATGCCCTTAAGATCATCCAGAGTATATCCAATAGCAGCACGATGCTTCTTCGGAGTTTTCAATAACTTTTCCTCTTCCTTCTCTGAAAGGTTAGCACTAATAATAACATGATATATCTTCTTTTCATCAAGATAAACATACTTAAGATTATGAGGCAAAGGTTTAAGTTCAAACATGGGATCACCCTTGGGTGGAGGAGGATCCCCTAGGATTTCAACATGCAAGTTGTTTTTCAGTACGGGTCCCTGTGTAAGGAATATTTCATCTATCTCCCTTCTCTCGTTCATATGCATATCATTTTTGTGGTCTTGCACGTATTGTTCTAAAGGATCATTAGGTGGCACAGCAATAGAAGCTAGGCCAATAATTTCATCCTTACTGGGTAAGGCCTTTTCAAGGGGTTGTCTACGGAATTTAGCAAAGTTAAAATCATGAGTCATATCCCCTAATCCCACAGTGACAATATCTTTCACGCAGTCTATCTTGGCATTAACAGTATTCAAGAAGGGTCTACCAAATATAATGGGACATAATTCATCTTGTGGGGAACTATGAACAAGAAAATCTGCAGGGTATTTAACCTTCACACACAAGACTTCAATATCTCTAACAATCCCAACTGGTGAAATAGTATCTCTATTAGCAAGCTTAATAGTAACATCAATCCCTTCTAACTCAATAGGTGCGATATCATGCATAATTTCGTTGTACAAATCAAAAGGGATAATACTCGCACTAGCACCTACGTCGCATAAACCATGGTAGCAATGATCTCCTATCTTGACGGAGATAACAGGCAAGCCCACAATAGGTTTATGCTTATTCCTAGCATTGGGTTTGGCTATTCTAGCAGAACTTTCTTGGAGGTAAATAACATGTCCATCTAAATCTTCTACCAAGAGATCTTTAACCATAACAACACTAGGTTCAACTTTAATTTGCTCAGAGGGTGTAGGTGTTCTAGTATTACTCTTACGAACTACAGTTGAAGCTTGAGCATGATCCTTTATCCTAACAGGGAAAGGTGGTTTCTCAATATAAGCTGTAGGAATAACACGATCATCATTATAAGTGATAGTCTTTTCTTCAACTTTAATAGGTTCAACTACTTTTACTTCAATAGGGGGATGATATTTAAACCACTTCTCCTTGGGGAGATCAACATGAGTAGCAAAAGATTCACAGAAAGAAGCTACTAGCTCAGAGTCAAGTCCATATTTAGTGCTAAATTCACGGAAAACATAGGTATCCATAAAAGCTTTAACACAATCAAACTTAGGGGTCATACCTGACTCCTTATCTTCGTCGAGATCCCAATCTTCAGAGTCGTGTTTAATTCTTTCCAATAAATCCCATTTGAAGTCAATAGTCTTCATCATATAAGATCCAGAACAAGAAGTATCGAGCATGGAGCGATTATTATGAGAAAGCCGAGCATAAATTTTTTGAATGATCATTTCTCTTGAGAGCTCATGATTGCGGCATGAATATAACATTGACTTAAGCCTCCCCCAAGCTTGAGGGATGCTTTATGTAATGCCCAGTATGAGATTATAGCTCCTACGTGTCGAGGCACGACTTAAAGGTATAAGCCCATACTAGAATGATCTCAAGTATGGTATCTTTGCACGACTCATGTAAAAATTGGGATGAAATTGCAAAATGATAGTTGGCTTACACTCGCCACGTCACACAATACATTACATAAGAAAATCATCATCCAAATAACATTACAGTCCGACTACGGATGAAGATCCAAATGAAAGATACCAAATACATAAAGCCACAAGGTCCGAATCGCCCCTAGTAGAAACCACTACTGATCATCGGGATAGTGCACATAGTATCGACTACGTTCTTCATCGAACTCCCAGTACAGCTCGGTGTCGTCACCTATGTAGTCCACCATAGTACCTGCATCTGGTGTGGTGTAGAATCTGTGAGCCACGGAGGACGCAGCAATCCCGTTCCCGGGTAGCAAAACTATCTAAGCCTTGGGTGTGGATCAAGGCTAAAGAAAGAAAAAGGTTTCAGCTGCACTAACACTAGATTACGTGTTGAGAGCGAGAAGAGAAGTGCCACGAGCATCAAAGTGATCACGAAGTGATCCTATCTAAGCACCTCAATCATAACCCCACCGTGTTCACTTCCCGAACCTCTTTCGAAAAATGACCGTGACGGTTACTCACGCTGGTAGTGTGTTCTGAACATGGTGTCAAGTTTTCTACAACCGGATATTAACAAATTCCCATCTGCCACATAAACGCGGGCATGGCTTTCGAAAGTTCAAAACCCTGCAGGGGTGTCCCAACTTAGCCCATTACAAGCTCACGGTCTGCGGAGTCGCAACTCCAAGGTGGGAAGGCCCGAGTATTTTCGGAATCCCGTGCTCAAGATACTCCGACTAAGGTAAAACTAATCCAGCAAATCCTCCCGGCGTGTCGACACCCTGATAGTAGCCACGCGTATCTCGTCTCAGGCCACGACCGGATGGGTGATCCTACAGGTTTTTACCAGCCCTCGAGTTTCCCCAAGGTGGCCCCGCATAACCCCCAATTTGGACCAACACTCATGTGGAGCACTGGACCGGGTTGTTGATTAATAATAGGGTTTATAACTCCCTATGCAAGTTTTAGTTGTTTAGGCAAATGTAGTACCAATGTTGGGACTTGCTGGAAAAGCCTTAGCGCTAAGCGGTTTATCGAGGGGGTCCCATAACCCCAACCGTGTGAGGAACACAAAATTAAGGAACATAACACCGGTTTATACGGTTCCTAGGGTGGCATGAGTGGATCAAATCACCAAGCAAGAGGCTTAGCCTTCCACCCATTACCAATATATAGATGATTTAGTTTAAGAGTTTATATAATGTGATATCCCAACAATAACTTCAACATGAAGCAATAATATTCAAATCTTCTCCTGCAACTAGCAATGCTATAAGAGGGGCTGAGCAAAGCTTACTTAGCCAAACAAAGGTTTGCTAGGTTGGGTGGTTAGACAGATTCATGGTTACAATAGGAGGCTGACAAACAAACACGGGCATCGAGGCAATAAGCTAAAGAGCGAGACATCTAGCAATAGGAAAAGATAGTAATGATATCTGGGTCAGGTCATCTTGCCTGTCGAGTCATCGATGGGATCGTAAGATGGCTCCTCGTACTCAACCTCGGTAGTAACCTCGTTCTCGTTCTCGGTCTCGGCTTCCGGCTCTACTCAACACAAGAACACAACAAGGCACGAAATCAAACAAGGTGCAATGCACAATCAACATGATGCACGTATGATGCATGTATGATGCAATACATGTCAAGGGATGAAGCACACAAGAACAACACAACACAACAAGTTTAAATGAGACCGGAATCCACATAAAGCGAATCCGGTAAGTCCTCATATGCATATGTTGAAATTGGTCCAGATCTGAACAAACCTTAAGTTAAAGTTGTTAAACAGCAAGTTAACATGCACCATGATGATCTACACGAAATTCTAGTCAAGTTTCATATAAAGTTTGTTTAATTCGGAGCTACGGTCTAGAAGATATGAGCAAAACAAGACAAGCATGGCAACGGTGCAAGATGCACCCAAACATCAATAAAACACACTCCAAACATGTTAACAACCTGATATTAAGATTCTACATGCAAAATCACACAAGTTTCATATAGGGCACGCTCAAAACGGAGCAACGGTTCAACACATACACACGAAACAAGATTCAATGCAAAGCTGAAATTTCAGCACACTATATAAATTTTCCCTTACCAAATTCCACTTACCAAAGGCGCTTCACTCCCCGGAAACGGTGCCAGAAAAGAGTCTAGATGACCCACAAGTGTAGGGGATCTATTGTAGTCCTTTCGATAAGTAAGAGTGTCGAACCCAACGAGGAGCAGAAAGAAATGATAGGCAATTTTCGGTAAGGTATTTTCTGCAAGCACTGAAATTATATGTATCAGATAGTTTTGTGATAAGGTAATTGGTAGCAAGTGACAAAAGGTAAAAGTAAATAAGGTGCAGCAAGGTGGACCAATCCTTTTTGTAGCAAAGGACAAGCCTGGAAAAACTCTTATATAAAGGAAAGCGCTCCCGAGGACACATGGGAATTATCGTCAAGCTAGTTTTCATCACGATCGTCTGATTCCCGTTCGGTACTTTGATAATTTGGTATGTGGGTGGACTGGTGCTTGGGTGCTGCCCTTACTTGGACAAGCTTTCCACTTATGATTAAACTCTATTGCAAGCATCCGCAACTACAAAATAAGTATTAAGGTAAACCTAACCATAGCCTGAAACATATGGGTCCAAATCAGCCCCTTACGAAGCAACACATAAACTAGGGTTTAAGCTTCTATCACTCTAGCACGCCATCATCTACTTATTACTTCCCAATTCCTTCCTCTAGGCCCAAATAATGGTGAAGTATCATGTAGTCGATGTTCACATGACACCACTAGAGGAGAGACAACATACATCTCATCAAAATATCGAACGAAGACCAAACTCACATGACTACTAATAGCAAGACTTCTCCCATGTCCTCAGGAATCAAAGTAACTACTCACAAGAAATAATATTGTTCATGATCAGAGGGGTATTAATATGCATAATGGATCTGAACATATGATCTTCCACCAAATAAACCAACTAGCATCAACTACAAGGAGTAATCAACACTACCAGCAACCCATAGGTACCAATCTGAGGTTTGGGTACAAAGATTGGATAGAAGAGATGAACTAGGGTTTGTGAGGAGATGGTGCTGGTGAAGATGTTGATGAAGATAGCCCTCCCCAAGATGGGAGAGTTGTTGGTGATGACGGCGGTGATGATTTCACCCTCCCGGAGGGAAGTATCCCTGGTAGAACAGCTCTGCCGGAGCCCTAGATTGGTTTCCGCCTCGGTTCCGCCTCGAGACGGCGGTGTCTGGTCCCGAAAGCCTCATTATGATATTTTCCAGGTCAAAAAACCACATATAGGAGAAGATGGGCACCGGGGGCCTTCCGGCGGGCCCACGAGGCAGGGGGCGCGCCTTGGGAAGGGGGCGCGCCCCCCACCCTCGTGGATAGCCGGTGGCCCCCCTCATGGACTTCTTTCGCGAGATATTTTTTATATTTTCTAAAACGACGTTCTGTTGAGTTTGAGGGCTTTTGGAGTTATGTAGAATAGGTTTCCAGAGTTTGCTCCTTTTCCAGCCCAGAATTCCGACTGCCGGCATTCTCCCTCTTCATGTAAACCTTGTAAAATAAGAGAGAAATGGCATAAGTATTGTGACAAAACATGTAAGAACCGGCCATAATGCAATAAATATCAACATATAAGCATGATGCAAAATGGACGTATTAGAGGATCAGATGGACAAGAAATTCCCATGAGCTTGGTATATGACCAAGTGAAGATAGCTGCCAAGTTTTCCCAAAAGGACTGTAAACTAGATAGCCATATAGAGATAATACAAGAAGAGTAGTCGTTTGATTCTATGTATCAATGTACTCTAACATCAAACTTATCTCCGGCAAACTTATAAAAAGATTGTCATGGCCGACCTTCCGCTTTAACCTCCATAAACCCAAAGGCTAGAGTGTTTCCGAATACTATACCTGTGGTAAACACATGGTATGTTCGTAAACTAGGCAATCCGGTCATAATTTCTTGAACAGACAAACTGTGTTCGGGGAGTTATGTTATATTACTATTTAACGTAAGAAACATCTTCCAGAGAGAATAGTTCCGTTAAGGGTTCCTTTCCCTGGGTCAGCATGCGTATATATGCATGCCTAGGCTTTTGATCCTGTAAAAGGATCGTAGGATGCCATATCATCTGATAGTTTAAAATTTATGCGTTAAAAGCAATATGTCGTGTATCCGTCGACCAATTATTCCCTTAAGAATGCTAGCTTTCGGCTTCACCCAGTCTGAGGTACAGGTCCGGATTACCCGGTTGTAACAATCGTAGAGGTGCTCCCTTTACACCCTAGCCAAACAATCGGGAATGTAGGGGTAAACACAGGTGCCAGGCAACCCAGCTTGGACAAAACTCAAGTCATATTGATGCATATAATGGCAAGGAAAGACTGTAAAAAATAGACTACATTGTAAGCAAGAAGCTTTTTGATAATGGGATTCGTTAAAGAAGCCCCAAAGTATATTTGAGGTAGATACATTCAAAGATGTTCTATCCTGTGCTAGTTCAGCTGAGCCGAATACTTACCAATGAAAGGAAAAGTAAGAAAAAAGAAGAGGAGAAAAATAAAAACAAAAGACAAAACCTAACTTAAAAGGAGGAAAAAATGCTACCGAACTATCCATAGAATCGTTGGAGCCTGGCAGCGTTCCACGGGTTCGGCTCAAGGCGGTTGTCTTGCGCATTCCAAAGGCGATAGGCTCCATCAGTGAGTACTTCATCGATAATGAAGGGGCCCTCCCATTTTGGTTTGAACTTGTCCTTTTTCTTCTCTGAGAGGTGTAAAACAAGTTCGCCGACATAGTAAGTCTTAGCCTGCACTTCTCTGCTCTGGTACCACCTGGCCTATTGTTGATAAAATGCGGAACGGGCCTGCGCTATATCGCGCTCCTCTTCAAGTCCATCTAGGTCGTCCTGCTGATCTAGCTCGGCTTCTCGCTCTTCATACATGCGCACTCAAGGTGAGTCATGAATACTGTCACAGGGCAGAACAGTCTCTGCGCCATACACCATGAAAAAATGTGTGTATCCAGTCATGCGATTAGGTGTGGTCCGCAGCCCCCAGAGTACGGAGTCTAACTCCTCAACCCAGTGTTTATCAGACTGCCATAGGGAGCGCACTAGTCGGGGTTTAATGCCGCTCATTATCAGACCATTGGCTCTTTTAACTTGACCGTTTGTTTGAGGATGGTACATGGAAGCGTAATCAAGTTTAATGCCTAACTTTGCGCACCTGTTTTTTACCTCATCAGCTATAAAGTTGGTGCCATTATCTGTGATAATACTGTGCGGGACACTATAATGGTGTACTACATCGGATATAAAATCTATCACCGGCCCTGCCTCAGCTGTTTTTACTGGCGTGGCTTCTATCCACTTAGTGAATTTATCCACCATCACCAACAAGTATTTCTTTTTATGGCTTCCCCCTTTTAGAGGTCTGACCATATCACGACCCCAGACCGCAAACAACCAAGTAATGGGGATGGTTCTCAAAGCAGTAGGAGGCATGTGACTTTGATTTGCAAAGAGCTGGCAGCCAACGCAATGTTGGACTAAGGTCTGGGCATATGCTCGGGCAGTGGGCCAGAGAAAGCCAGCTCGAAAAGCTTTGCTCACGAGCGCCCGAGCTGCGGCGTGATGGCTGCCCATTCCAGCGTGTATTTCAGTGAGAAGTTGTAGTCCCTCCTCTTCAGAGATGCACCTTTGGAGAACACCCATAGTGCTTTTCTTATATAGTTCACCTTCATGAACTTTGTAGGCTTTAGAACGCCAAATTATGCGGCGGGCCTCATTTTGGTCATCAGGCAGCTCTTGCCTATTAAGGCAAGCTAAGAAGGGCTCTGTCCAGGGGCTATGCCAGCCATGATCTCATGAGCCGAAGAAGTTATCTCCATGTCTGAGTCCCTGATGACGTCTGGGTTAAGTTCGACTGGGGGTGTGTTTGGATCCGAATTAGTATCGCTGCTCTCATCCTGCCATGTTACTGATGGCTTAAACAGCCTTTCCACGAAGGTGTAGGTAAGACTGGGTCGCGTTTTGCACACATACGAGCGAGTATATCCGCCGCCTGGTTATTATCCCGAGCTACATGATGGAATTCCAACCCCTCAAATCGAGCCGATATTTTCAATATGGAATTGCGATAAGCTGCCATCTTTGAATCCTTCGCGTCAAATTCTCCATTTATTTGAGAGATAGCGAGGTTTGAGTCTCTGCATACCTCGAGGCATCATATGCCCATCGATACAGCAAGGCGGAGACCATGCAATAGTGCCTCATATTTGGCTGCATTTTTTGAGTCTATGTACATGATTTGTAGTACATACCAGACTGTATCCCCTGTTGGAGATATCAGGATGACGCCAGCCCCCAATCCAGCTAGCATTTTGGAACCATCAAAGTACATTGTCTAGTGGGAATATGGGCCGTACTCTTTAGGGAGTTTGGCTTCAGTCCATTCTGCGACGAAGTCAGCCAACACCTGGGATTTAATAGTCTGGTGCGGCTTATGTGATATTTCAAACGGTAAGAGCTCGATGGCGCATTTGGCTATGCGTCCAGTGGCGTGTTTATTGTTGATGATATTGTTAAGTGGTACTTCGGATGCCACTACGATCGAGCACTCTTGAAAGTAGTGTCAGAGTTTTCAAGATGACATGAGGACCGCATAAGCAATTTTCTGATAGTGGTGGTACCGTGATTTACACGGTGTGAGAACCTCGGATACATAGTATACGGTTTTTGAACGGGGAATTTATGTCCCTTTTCGGCTCGTTCGACAATGAGCACGTCACTCACTACCTGGTGAGTGGTTGATATATACATCAACATTGGTTCGCCAACAGCTGGGTCCGCAAGGACTGGGTTGCTCGCTAGTAGAGTTTTTATTTCTTCCAATCCAGCTGTGGCCGCATCCGTCCATTTGAAGTTGTCAGTGCGTCGTAGCAATCTAGAAAGTGGCAATGCTTTCTCCCCTAACCCAGAGATGAAGCGGCTCATGGCCCCTATGCAGTCTGCTAGTTTTTGCACTTGTTTGAGATCGGTTGGCGTTTTGATCTGTGAGCAGGCCCAGATACTATGAACCCTAATATGGGATACAATGAACCCTAATAGCTTTCCGACCGAAACGCCGAAGACGCATTTTTCCGGATTGAGCCTTATGTCATATGCTCGAAGGTTATCAAACATAAGGCGGAGATCATCCACCAATGTCCCGATGTGTTTGGTCTTAACGACTACGTTGTTAACATATGCCTCCACTGTCTTGCCAATTTGTTTCTCTAAGCATGTTTGAATCATGCGTTAATACGTGGCACCAACATTTTTAAGCCCAAAGGGCATAGTGTTGAAACAGAAGGGGCCATACGGGGTGATAAATGCCGTTGCGGCCTGATGGGATTCCTTCATCTTTATCTGAAGGTATCCGGAGTAAGCATCAAGGAAACACAACGAGTCGTGTCCGACCGTTGCATCGATAAGCTGATCAATGAGGGGTAGAGGAACGGGATCCTTAGGGCAAGCCTTGTTTAGGTCTGTAAAGTCGACACAGAGGCACCATGATTTATCCTTCTTCGGTACCATGACTAAGTTGGCTAGCCAATCCGGATGTTTAATTTATCTGATGAATCCGGCCTCCAATAGCTTGGCTAGCTCTTCTCCCATTGCTTGTCTTTTGGGTTCTAAAAATCGTCGCAGTGACTGCTTGACTGGTTTGAACCCTTTGATAATGTTGAGGCTGTGTTCGGCCAGCCTGCGTGGGATTCCTGGCATATCTGAAGGGTGCCAGGCGGATATATCCCAATTTTCGTGAAGAAAGGCGCGTAACGTGCTATCTACCACCGGATCTAGCTGTGCCTCGATATACGCTGTCTTATTAATTAGGGTCCATTGGGTGCACTTGAAAGTTTATAATTTCATCTGCTGGCTTGAAGGAGGTAGATTTCGATCTTTTGGCAAGGATTACATTGTCCTTGTCCACCGTGGATCGTTAGGTGGTTAATTCCTCGGCCGCGAGGGCTTCGGATAATGCCTCTAGGGCTAAAGATGCCGTTTTGTTCTCGGTGCGGAGTGCTCTGTCCGGATCACTTGTTAATGTGATTACTCCATTGGGCCCTGGCATTTTAAACTTCATGTACCCATAATGGGGCATGGCTTGAAAGCGTGAAAAAGTGTCCCCTCCTAAAAGGGCGTGGTATCCGCTATTGAAGTGAACGATGTGGAAGAGTAGTTCCTCCAACATGTAGTTCTCGAATGTGCCGAATACTATGCCGAACTTAATGCTTCCCGAACACCGGGCTTCGCAGCTGGGAATAATTCCTCTGAAGGTTGTGCTAGTGTGCTCAATGCGGGATTTGTCAACCTACATTTTCCCAAGCTTTTCCTCGTATATGAGGTTGAGTCTGCTTCCTCCGTCCATGAGTACTATAGTGAGGCGAAAGCCGTCTACTATTGGATCTAGTACAAGAGCTGCTGTTGCTCAAACCGGCCTGACTCGAGGTGCGTCTTTGGAAGAAAAAGTAATTGCCGTGTCGCTCCATGGGCTTGCAGAGCTAATTTGATAGACCTCAGCAAGTTCGCGATTTGCTCTCTTGCGGCGGTTGTTTGAGGAGAACATATCAAATACCGTGAAGACACCGGCGTCTCTCCCGTGATACTGCGTTGGCAAGGATTGCTGCATCGCCCTTTGCTACCTGCTGGAGTACCCAATATGCCCTAAGGTAGTGGTTTGGGATATTGTCCGGTGCTGCATGTATTTGGCAAGGTTTATCGAGCAGTTCGTCCAGTAGGGACCTGTGTCCTGTAGAAGGTTTGTTCTTCTTGCCAATAGGCATATTACCGGATGACCTGCTGGGGTATGTCCGTTTAGCCTTAACAGTGTGTTGTCCGAATATGGACTATTCTAGAGGTGTATTCTGGGCTTTCCAAGTTTTTACCATTGCGCAGTACTTTCATACTAAGTGCGACAGGTTTGTGAAACTCAGAACACGACGTCGGTTGAGGGTGTTCAAAACTCCCTCATTCGTACAATTGCGGTGAAATAAGGGGGCTGCATCTTCGTCCCAGTAGTCCTTAACCTTGTTCTTGACAAGTAGGAATCCGGCCCAAAAGTGGTTGACCGTCTCCTCGGGCTGCTACTGTATGTTCGCGAGATCTTTTATGTCCGGGAATCCGGATTTACTTGGAGAGTTTTTCCCAGGGTGGGTGGGTGTTGGTAATTTTAAGTCCCGACCCAACGTGGTATTTGGGGTTTTGACAACCTCCGGTGTGGACGATCTGGGCTCAGCAGGATCTGAACGATCCGTGGGCCCGACGTCAACCCCATAGCTCGAAAAACACAAAGTGCCACCCGACAAGGGCGTGTTCGGCTCGATGGGTTCAACGATCTGAACTGTGATGGTCTCCGTCTAAAGAGGGGGAGTATCTTTGGCTCTATCCTGGACAGCCGCCACTAGATGAATGATCGGGATGGGATCAATCTCATCCTGACCGGATTTGGGTCCGATCTGATCTCCTGGCGATGAAATCCCTAGGGCGGCGATGCGATCCAGCGGCGATGCGATCCAGCGAGAGATCTGCCGAGGTCACGTCATCGGAGTGGCCGGAGTCAACATAAGTGTGGTGCTCGATGACCGCAGGAAGTGTTGCCGGCCCGGAGAACACGCGGGCGTATACAGCAAACCCGCCGAGCTAGAGAACCTGGCCAATGGCCAAGTTGTTTCCGAGGGGGATCTCATCGTTGATGACGAGACGATCCATCGATTGCTTATTGCGAGCGCACAACGGAGCTCTCAATGAAAGCACCATTGTCGGTGTCAAAACCGGTAGATCTCGGATAGGGGGGCCCAAGCTATGCGTCTAAAGACCGATGGTAATAGGAGACTGGGGACACAATGTTTACCCAGGTTCGGGCCTTCTCGATTGAGGTAAAACTCTACTCCTGCTCGACTGATATTGATGAATATGTGTTACAAGAGTTGATCTACCTCGAGATCGTAATGGTTAAACCCTAGAGCCTAGCCTACGTGGATGTAATGATTCTCTCGTTAGCCTCTACAGACTAAACCCTCCGGCTTATATACACACCGGAGGGGGCCTAGGGTTACAAAGGTGACTTGGGGAGGAAGTAATAGCTACATCCGGACATCATGCCTGCCTTTGTACGCACATAGGAGTCGTCACCGAATACGGGGGAGAGTCTTCTACCTCAATCTTCACGGTCCATGAATACAGCCGAGCTTCATCGACCTGGACGCCTGAGCACCCCTGATTGCAGGACTCCCTCACGTTCTGCATGCCTCGTCAGCACAACTACGTGCTCAAGATACCATGGGCGGCCGTGGGGGCTTATCTCGAACAAATAACACCATGTATTCGGCTCAACCAAACTATGGCATCACCATGTCCTTAGACGACAACGGGTATAACTTTGAACTCGCCCATCATGAAGCTGTGACGGCAAGGCTACCTCTCACGGTTCCTATTGAAGCCCCCCCTCCAGCATGCGTTGTTCTACACAGATGTCCAATCCACACCCTTCACCTCGCAGAAGCAAATGCACAGGCGTGCAACAGGGCACTGTTGAGGCTTTAACTCACGCATCAAGGCCCTGTGTAAACCTTTCCTCTATAAAATCTTATTTTCTCAATTATAATAAATGCCTACGGATAGACGTCCCGAGCTTTTAAAAAATATATTAAAAATTAAAGCACCTTTTACGGTGTCCGAGCATCTACATTGCCTAGCCTTTTTTCTGCTCTTCGAACAGCTTGGAAGGTACACATTGTGTAGCAAACACAAATCGGTTAATTGACCAAGGGCTAAATCTTTTTATCAGCCCTACGTATTAAGTCCGGCACCACTTTTCGTTGAGTGTTCGGTGTCTCGGATATTGCACTATATGCATCGGTTCTGAACTATGTCTTGGGTCAATAGTTGGGTTGCCCGGCTCCTGTGCTTACCTTCTTATGTTTCGCATGTTCGGCTAAGAAGGTAATGGGAGAACCCCTGCAATTGTACTTCTGGCTAGCCCAGCTAAGCACCTCAGGGGAGAAAGCCGAAAACTAACTGTCATAGTAAGCGTGAACTGGTCCGCGATACGATGCCAAGTGTTAAACTCAAAAATCGTTGGTAATTTCTCCGTGTCATACGTAGGGTTCATCCTAGCACAAACTACATGGTTACAAAGTACACCACAAAGCATTGGGGCTAGTCATTAGCTCCCGCCATCAAGCTCCTATGTTAAGTGAAAGCAATAAAGCCGCATAGTCCGTTTGCCTTGTCTCTCTCACACACTACCACCTTCGGGCACTGAGATGTCGGCTAAGGGTAACAATGCAGAGATGAAACACCCCTCATGATATTCCCTTGGGGGTTGAAGCCTACAACTGGTAACTTTCAGTATAAACAAAGGGCCGCACATGAGTCAAAATAACATCATCATAGTTTAAAATATGCAAATGGGCCACATTAGGAAGAACAAGGTCCAATTGACAACTTAAATACACTCAGTCAATGATTACATCTTTTCAGCACTGGCCTTCTATCGTCCGAGCACCATCCATAACATGTGCGAAATACAGTTCGGGGCGGCGATGCTCCTTTCCAACTGGCGGGGGGGG
>LR738712.1:216973325-217043646 GCA_902687465.1 Secale cereale
GGCAGTGGTCATGTTCATTGGCTTGATCCTAGTCCAATGTACCATGGTCTTCCCAGAGGCCAGCCTAGCTCCTTCAAGGCACTCAAAACACTTCACGGTATCAATCCAGGGCGACGCATCACGCAACCTCCTCAACAAGCCGAAGTAGCTATCCGGGATAGGTTTTGTGGGCCACTGTCGGATGCAAATATCCTTCAGGGCAGGCTCGGCCATCAGACGCAACTCCATCAGCTGCTTCATCTGGTTGCGGAGGAAGGGAGTGATACGTCTCTATCGTATCTACTTTGACAAACTCTTTTGCCCTTGTTTTGTACTCTAATTTGCATGATTTGAATGGAACTAACTTGGATTGACGCTGTTTTCAGCAGATTTGCCATGGTATTATTTTTGTGCAGAAATCAAAGTTCTCGGAACGTCCTGAAAATCTACGGAGAATATTTTTGGAAAATATAAAAAATACTGGCGCAAAGAGTTACCAGAGGGGGCCCACCCAGAGGCCACAAGCCCTGGGGGTGTGCCTCCCCTAGGGTGCGCCCTGCAGGCTTATGGCCCCCCTGGAGCTCCTCCGGCCCTAACTCCAACTATATATATTCACTTTCGGGGAGAGAAAAATAGAGGAGAAGGATTCATCGCGTTTTACAATACGAAGCCGCCACCACCTCATGTTCTTCATCGGAATGGGCTGACCTGGAGTCCGTTCGGAGCTTCGCAGAGTGGAATCCATCGCCATCATCATCATCAACCTTCCTTCATCACCAATTTCATGATTCTCACCGCCGTGCGTGAGTAATTCCATCATAGGCTTGCTGGACGGTGATCGGTTCGATGAGAAACCGAGTTAGTTTTGTTACAGTTTGATCCCTAGTATCCACTATGTTCTGAGATTGATGTTGCTATGACATTGCTATGCTTAATGCTTGTCACTATGGCCCGGGTGCCATGATTTAAGATCTGAACCTATTATGTTTTCATGAATATATATGTGTTCTTGATCAGATCTTGCAAGTTGTAGACACCTACTACGTGTTATGATCCGCATACCCCAAGGTGACAATAATTGGGATTCTTTCTGGTGATTGCCGTAGTTTGAGGAGTTCATGTATTCACTAAGTGCTAATGCTTTGTTCCGATTCTCTATTAAAAGGAGGCCTTATTTGTGACGCCTGAAGACCGACGTCCCAGAAGATTCCAGAAGATTCCAGATGTTCCGGGTTTCTCCCGTGTGTTTCATTTGTGCTTGTGTTATTTATTTTTTGCATTGCATCATGTCATCATGCCATCATGTCATTTTTATCTTTGCATCTCAACCTATATAAATTGTGTGGATCGTCGGTCCATTTAAATCGAGGGAAGTGTGACTTCTCTTCATAACATATACTCCCAATATTTTAGGGAGCTATTATAATAATATTCCATTGCTTCGGAATAACCCAACACACTTGCATATATTTTTCCCCATGCCTTTCCTTTCTTAATCCTTGCCTAAAAACCTTGTCTATATTTTTTTCCCGTTTATCGAGGTTCCTCCAAAATCCTCAACATTTTTGGGCTCTTCTAAATCTTAGTCTTTGTTCACACCATTTGAAATAAATTCAAAGGAATTTGAATTTATTTTCCTATCATGCCCCTTTTATATTTTTCTGGGAACCAACGCATTATTGCGAGTCCAGGAATAATTGCCTCTTGCCCAAATTCTACCCATAACCCTTCCTTTCTCCTCCTTCTCTTCTTTGACATTTTCTATTTTGAGAAAAAAACAAAGGAAGCAGGAGCCCAGCTTCAGCAGGAGATCCCAGCCGCCAGGCCAGGCCCAAGCCTCCTCCAGCTCGGCGCGCCCCTCCTCCCTCCTAGCGCCTTCCTCAACCCAAGGCCCAGCCGGCCGAACCCTAGCTCCCAGGCCGATCGCTCCTCCCTCTCCCTCTGAGCCGCCACAACTTCTCCCCTCGACCGCACCCCGTTTCCCTCTCCCTCTCGCTACTACTCCCCTTCTATCGCACTGCTGCCTCCATCTCTCTCCCGTCTCCCTTCCTCCATCGCCTGGAGCCCGAGCCCATCGCCCCGAGAGCCCTCCGCCTTCGTGCGCCCCTCAAGCCGTGCCCTCGAGCACTCCTCCTCCTCTAGTCGACGCCCGCATCGCCAGGCTCTCGCCTCGTCTCCGCCCCGTTGTGGAGCCTCTAGGCCGCACGCCGCGCCCGCCGCTTCTCCCGCGAGACGCCGCACCCAGAGGCCACGGCCGCGGCCATCCTCCTCCAGGGCCGAGCGCCCTACTCCCCTGCGCGCCCGCGCCATGGCGCCCGTCCTGCGCGCGAAGCCGCGTGCGCCTCCCTCCGCGGCTCCCTCCTCTGCAGATCGACGCCGCCATCTGCTCGCCATGGAGCCTGCGCCCCTCCTCTTCTCCAACGGCCTCTACCTCGCCTCCTCGCGCCTGCACCTCTGTCCGTGCGCCGCGCCTCTGCCTCCTCACCGGCGCGCCAAGACCGCTGCTGCCCTTGTCTCCTTGCTGCCGTTTTGTTGCCTTGTTGCTTCGTTTGGTATCTAAGACAGGCAAGCTCATCTCCGGGTCGAGACCGACGCCAAGTACCTCTCGGATGCATCAAGTTCCTCTCCGATACGTCAAGTACCCCTACACCCGGTCATGCCAAGACCAAGGCCCCGACAAGTACCATGACCAAGTACCACGACGACCGAACGGCTACGATGACTTGAACTTCTATGATACGAGAACGCCGACACAAGACGACGCGACAAGTACCTCTTCGAAAACGGAAATGCCAACGTGTACGACTACCGTCGCCCCGGAGACGAGGGATTCGCCAAGTTCCTCTCCGAAACGAGAACGTCTACTTCCACTACTTCCACTACGTCCCTCGACGACCTCGAACCCCTCCGAGAATGTTTGTTCCGAAGGTATAACCCCGAGACGATGACCCGTGGATGAATGTTGTGTTGTATGAGATGCTCCACTTGTGTGCTCCGTGCCCGTATCATCTTTTGTCGTGCTCCTCGGTTACCTCGTCGCCAACTCGTGGGAACCCGGCAACGGGATCACCCCCATCTTCTTGCATGACACACTTCGCCACCCTTTCTTTTGCACCGGTCGCTCAACGAGTTACCGGAACCGAGATGTTGCCGTTGCATCATTTTCGGATCGTTGCCGTGGCACCCTTTCTTCCACCACGGTGACAAGTGCTTCATATCTCTCTTGTCAACCTTTAATTAATAAATTTCATAAACTTGAACATGTCATCCGCATCATGTTAACAACATTTAAAATGTGTGAATTGTAGTTGCTTAAAAATTGCTAAACATGCTCATGGGGATTTTCCGGATTTGTTGTTGTTATTTTCCGGCCTCATTTAAAATGCCTAAATAGTGTAGTTTTATTATGCTTCACCTCTTGCCATGTTAAAAACATTTAATCTTGTCTTGTAAATAAACGAGAGTCAATTAAATAATTAATGTGGTGTTTCGTCAATATGCAACTCGTTGCATATTGAGCTCCACTTAACTTGTAGTACTTGTTTGTGCACTTTGCCATGCCATGCATATTTAAACCGGACATGCATCATACTTGTTTGTGCATCGTATGCCTTGCGTATGATTGTGTGTTTACCATGTTGTTTGCTTCTTTCCGGTTGCTTCTCTTGTTAGCTTCGGTTTCGTTCCGGAGTTGTGAGGATTCGCTAGACGGTGTTGCTCCGTCTACGTCATGGATCCGTTCTTCTTCCTTGCGGAATCCCAGGCAAGATGATCATACCCTTGGATACCTTTACTACCATTGCCATGCTTTGTTGTCGCGATGCTATCGTTACATGTCGCGCTACCCATCTTTTATGTCAGCCTCTCCTTGTTGCCATGAAACCTCTAACCTTGACACCTTCCTAGCAAAACCACTGTTTGGCTATGTTACCCGCTTGCTCAGCCCCTCTTATAGCGTTGTTAGTTGCAGGTGAAGATGAAGTTCGTTCCAGGAGGGAACTTGTTGTTGGAATATCACAATATCTATAATTACTGTTAACACACCTATATACTTGGCATGGGTGGAAGGCTTGGCCTTTTGCTCGGTGTTTTGTTCCACTCATGCCACCTTAGGCGCCGATAAACCGGCATTATGTTCCTTGATTTTGTGTTCCTTACACGATGGGTGGATGGGGACCCCGTGACAGTTCGACTTTGAATAAAACTCCTCCAGCAAGGCCCAACATTGGTTTTAATTTGCCTCATAATAACAACTTAATTATTTAATTAAAATTGCATAGGGGGTCGCGTCCCCGGGTTCTTAATTCTACATAGCAGGGGGGGCCAATGCTGATGGTGTTGGTCCCAAACGGGGGTCCTGCAGGGCCGCCTTGGGGAAACCCGAGGTATCTAGTATAACCTGTAGCATCGCCCATCCGGTCGTGGCCTGAGACGAGATACGCGCGGCTACTATCAGGGTGTCGACACACCGGGAGGTCTTGCTGGATGTGGGGACCCCGACTTAGAAGTCGAGATCACCGAATGCACGTGTACAGTGATCCCAGAGATCAATGCTCACTGAACACACAGAAGCTGAAATACAAGAGTCTTACATCCATACAAATAGTCTTACACGAATTAAGGCCATTATGGCCAAGTCTTACATAGATAGAGCCTCACGGGCTGAATAGCAAATAACTCAAATAGCGGAAATCTTCGATAACGGGTAGAACCCATGCCATCTGTCTTAACCCTACAGGCATTCTGACTGGGATAGCGTCCTAGTTCGCATGTTCGTCTCCAAAGAACTCTTCCTCATATTCCTGTTCTTCCATGCCTGGCCAATTAAATAACCAGTGGCAAGCCAATGAGTACTTTGAATGTACTCGCAAGCAACCCATGATGTGGTTCAAAGTAACAGTGCAATTGAATAATAATGATCAATCTAGCAAAGCTAGAACAAACATTCTACTACCAAGTTTATGCATTAATAACCTCGCGTAACCTCGAAGACAGGTTACCAATATCAATATGAATAATTCAACTCACTGAGTCAAGTCACCTCCTTGACTTATCATACTCATACTATCACCGATGAAGTAAAATTCTGGACATAGTTTAAGTAGCACCACCCAACTGTCCATGACCGTGGACACGGCTATTCGAATAGTTTTACACTCTGCAGAGGTTGCGCACTTTACCCACAAGATCCGGGGAACTTCCGTGTCATCCACGACCCGCGGTACCTCAAGTACCTGGGGTAAGCATCCGGTCATTACCTTTCCCTAGACGACACTAACATAGAGTCCACTCGTTGGTACACGGCCCTCGGGTACAAACAATAGATCACGGGACTTGCCCTAATTTCAATGTCACGCGTACCCGAAGGGACCAACGGTGTGTCCGGTGCCCCGTAAAAACAGTCATGGCCGTCTATCCAAGCACGACCCCGTCCCGGGAAAGACCTCAAGTCTCCCCGTCACTAGTAATGCGGGCACCATGCTAGTATCGACCTAAGTAATCAATAAAGCCCCGTCCCATAAGGGGTAGTGTGGTTGCACATGTTTGGTTGGGACGGTAGTCACACATAAATCTAATCCATCATTCCACTATGCACAAGATATTACCGGCACATCACTTCTTTCTCAAGTGATGACCTAACACATCATCACCCTCGGGCATTAGGGGCACCCGATGGCTCATGCAAATGATTTCAACTACGAAGGTTCAAATCACACATGCATCATATAAGCATCATGACCAACTATTTGCATGACATCTAGCACATAGTGAGATCATTAATAAAGCATGCATCATGTGGTGGTTCATCTAGGTCACCATCGTAACCCTATCATCATGCATCGGAAACAAACGGGTTCCGAGAACAAGTGTATCATGGTCAAAGGGCTGCTTGCCTGGATTGGCTTGGTCTTCAAAGTCTTCAAATCCTTCTCCTTCTTCTTCCACAGCAACTTCGTCAAATACGGGATCTATACGTCGCATAATAACCACGGGAAAATAAGAATACAAACAAAACAGAAAAATCAAAGTGCTCAGAAAAATGTCAACTCATTTTTGTAAAATACTAGAGGGATTTCTAAGGTGGGGAAAAAATCTTTAGTTGGAGTTTTGGAGTAACAGAATGGAATTTACTGATTTTTGAACAGGAGTATTACTGCCCAAATTTGAATTTAAATTTGAACAGAACAGAAAAGTTTCATGGATTTGAATGAAAGTGGTACCATTAAATAGGTTGGAATATTACAAGATTTTAGGAGTTGGAATTATTTAATTTGGACCATTATTCTTTTCTGTATAAATGTTTAAACCATTTACAGAAAAGAAAAAGGAAAAAGCGTCCTGTGCACTGGGCCAGAGAAGGCCACAGTGCACGGCCCAGACGGATCAGCCCAGCCGCACGGGAGCCTGCGCGCGCACGTCAGGTTTTTAAACCTGACGGGCGGGGCCCGTGGGTCAGTGGCACAGAGGAGGGGGAGAGAGGTGAGGGGATGACAGACGGGGCCCGCCTGTCATCACTAACCCCACAGCCACGGCGACGGCGTGCTCACCGGCGAGGTTCCCGGCCACGGCGACGGCAACGGAGGGCAGGAACGTGACCAGCGTCGTGTCGCGGATGCATGGGTGGTGGTGCGGCACGGCGGGGAGGTCCGGTTCACCGGCGGCGAGGTGGGACGGCGGAGGCTCGTCGGAGGGTCGTGGTTCTGGTCGTTTCCGACTGCCACAGAGAGGGGAACCAAGGGGGAAATGGTCAGTGTGGCTTGGCGGTTCTAGATCGGGCAAGAAGAGGAGCGGGGAAGGCCCGTACTGCGGGATCACCGGCGGCCCGACGCGGCGGAGCTCTGGTCGATCCCGAGCACTGGGACGACCCGGGGAGGAGTGGATGATGCTGGGGGACTCAGTGGAGTGTGGTGGAGCTACTGATGCTGTTGGAGAGGCTCGGGAGGGGCTATAAATAGGAGTTCGACGGAGGCCCGTGGTCCAGTGCGCCGGCGAGCTCCGGCTCGAGGCTACAGTGCACGGGAGGCCAAGGGAGTGAGTCCGTGGAGTTCCTGGATGATCTCCAAGTCCAGTAGAGGTGAGAGGAGGAGCGGGGGAGCGTCAGGAGCGTGCGCGCGTGCGAGGCAGAGGAGTGGCCGCCGCGGGCGGCCAGCGCGCGTGCGACGACGGCCACTGGAGGGCGCAGGAGGAGGGGGGACAGCGCCGGGGAGGTCGCGGACGTCGAGGGGCCTCGACTGGCGCGAGGGGGAGGCCCGAGGCTGTCGGGGGAGGCCGATTGGCCGAAGCTACAGTGCTTGTCTGCACTGTTGCGTGCTCCAGAGCGCGCGTTTGGCTGGCATCGCCGCGCTCTCGCCGTTCTGGTCAAACCCAACGGGTCCAGCAGTGTCTAGAGGGTCAGGGGGGAAGTAAAGAATTGGCCTGAGGCCTTGGATGCCCTGGAGGTGCTGAGAGAGAGTGGAGATGTTGGTGAAATGGTGAAAGCTTGCTGTACAGCAAGGTAAAACAGGGCTTTCACCCTTCAATCATGGAGCTGGGGTGCTGGGGAAGTTACTGGCGGTAGCTAGTAACTCAATGATCAAGTGGTAAGAATTTGAGGCCATGGAGAAAAGTAAAAGTGATCAAGTTGGAGGTTTTAGCAATTCTGCAGAAGGTGTTTGATCAGTATTTGGGCAAGTAAATGAACTCCACTTGACATGGCACTTAACAGGGTTGAACGACATGAGAAAATAAGGTGCTTCACCAAGTTTGGGCCCATTTGAAGAAACTAGCCAATGTAACTTTGGTGAACCCTAGAAATCAATAGAAACAGTTTCATCTTGATTGAGTCAAGCTAATCATCTCCCCTTGATGCACCACTTGGTTTAGCATCATCATTTGGGGTATTGATCATGCCCACAAAGTTTGAAGCTCCAGATAAAAAGTTGGTAATGTAAAGTTGTTCAAATTTGCATTTGAACAGAAAGGGTTTTGAGGTGATCTGATCAAGTTGCTCTATTCCAAATCTTGTGCCATTTGGTCTAGATGCCTTATTAGGTCATTCTAGCATGTGCACCAAGTTTGAGAGCATTTGGACAAGTTTGGCAATGTAAAGTTGCTCAAACTTCAAATATGGACAGAATGGTTATGAAGGGGTTTGAGGATGTTTTCTTGCTTCCCAAGGCATGGGACTTGGCAAGATCATCAAATATGTCATATATGACATGATATAATTTCCCTGGAATTTTTGGAGAAAATTTCCTTTGTAAATATTTCAAAAGCTTGAAATATCCAGAAAGGGTTTTAGAGGGTTTAGCCCATTATTTTGAACATGACCAAGTGTTGAAACTCTTATATATGGACAATATATGTCCTCTGAGTCTCTCTGAATTTTGGCAAATATTTTTGAAATAGTTAAATAATTTTCCCCTATTAAAGACCATTTCCGGCCTTAAGAAAAATCTTTTAAATTAAATAGGAAAATAACATTTAAAATTATACCTTTGTGGTTTCTGGGAGTCCTATGACTACTAGGTCTCAAATAAACCTTTTGAAATAATTTTCTCACCCTAAATCAAGTACTTGCAGTGCAAATCTCAATTCAGGGGTTTTTGGAAAACTAAATTTATAAAATACTTTTTGGCCAAATTAATTTTGTAAGAAAATACTATACTGTTATATAACACTTGGCATGATCATTGGGCAGAAATTTTTGGGTATGGAGATGAAATCTACAAGAGATCATAGTTGACTTTAATGAGCACAAGAAAAAGCATATGAAGAAAACTCAATTTCAAATAAAAGCCAAATGATGCTAAAAAATTTTGCTGGTCCAAATTTTCATGCTTCAAAGGTACAAATAACATGTTACAAAATGCAGGGTGTGACAGACCTACCCCCCTTACAAGAATCTCGTCCCCGAGATTCCTAAACTAGGGCTTAAAAGAGGTCGGGAAACTCAGATCTAAGATAGTCTTCTCGTTCCCAGGTTGCTTCTGCTTCGGTGTGGTTGCTCCACTGGACCTTGAAATACTTGATGGTACGGCTTCGCGTACGTCGTTCTGCTTCGTCCAGAATGCGAATGGGCTTCTCGCGGTAGGTCAAATCAGGCTGCAGATCAATGGCTTGGTGATCCACATCCTTGTAGAGATTGGGCTTGTCTGGAACTTGGAGACAGTTCCGGAGTTGTGACACATGGAATACATTGTGCCCATCGGATAGCTCAGGTGGTAGTTCCAACTGATAAGCCACTTCTCCTCGTCGTGCAGTGATCTCAAAGGGTCCAATGAACCTTGGTGCGAGCTTCCCCTTGATGTGGAAACGCTTGGTTCCCTTCAGAGGAGTTACCCGCAGGTACACATGGACCCCGACATGGAAACTCATGTTCCGACGGTGAGTGTCAGCATAACTCTTCTGCCTTGACTTGGCTGCCTTTAATCGCTCTCTGACTAGTTGGACTTGCTCTTCTTCTGCGCGGAGATTATCCGGTCCAAAGACTAGTCATTCTCCAGTCTCTGACCAGTTGAGGGGTGTGCGACATCTGCGTCCGTACAACACCTCAAATGGTGCCATCTGAAGGCTTGACTGGTAACTGTTGTTATAGGAGAACTCGGCAAAAGGGAGACAGTCTTCCCACTTGGCTCCATATGCCAGGACACAGGCTCGGAGCATATCTTCGAGAATCTGATTGACTCGCTCAGTCTGACCTCCGGTCTGTGGGTGGAAAGTTGTGCTGAAAGACAACTTGGTTCCCAGGGCTTCTTGGAACTTCTTCCAGAACCTTGAGGTGAACTGGGTTCCCCGACCTGACACAATCTCCTTGGGAACGCCGTGAAGACTTACGATTCGGTCGATGTAGAGAGCTGCCAGCCGGTTGCCATCATAAGTGGTCTTGACAGGAATGAAATGGGCCACCTTGGTCAAATGATCGACTACGACCCAGATAGAGTCATGTCATCTATTCGACCTTGGTAATCCATTGATGAAGTCCATTCCGACTTTATCCCACTTCCACTCAGGAACCTTGAGTGGTTGAAGCAATCCAGCAGGTCGCTGATATTCAGCCTTGACCCTTTGGCACACGTCACACTTTGCAACATAGGTTGCAATCTCTCTCTTCATCCCGTGCCACCAGAATCGTGCCTTCAAGTCTTGGTACATCTTGGTTCCTCCGGGGTGGATGGAATACGGAGTGTCGTGGGCTTCTTGCAGAATCAGCGTCTTCAGCTCGGTGTTGTTTGGTACGCAGAGACGACCTTTGTACCAAACAATCCCGTGCTCGTCTTCGGAGAATCCTGGGGCCTTGCCCAGCTTCATCTTCTTCTTGATGCCTTCAATGCTGGCGTGTCTTCTTGACGTCGTCCATCAGGGTCGGTCTGACTTCCAAATGATCCAGAAATCCAGGGGTGACCAATTCCAAACTGAATTGTTCGATCTCCTTAAACAAGGCTGGCTGCCTTTCTTGAATAACGGCATTCAAAGAGCAAGCCTTCCTGCTTAAGGCATCGGCCACCACGTTAGCCTTCCCAGGGTGATACTGAACACTGAGGTCATAGTCTTTGATGAGTTCCAACCATCTCCGCTGCCTCATGTTCAATTCCTTTTGGGTGAAAATGTACTTCAGACTTTTGTGGTCTGTGTAAATCTCACACCGTTTCCCTAGGAGGTAATGCCGCCATGTCTTCAAGGCATGAACTACTGCCGCTAGCTCAAGATCGTGAGTAGCGTAGTTCTCCTCATGGGGTCGTAGCTGCCTGGAGAGGTATGCTATGACGCGGCCTTCTTGCATCAGAACGCTTCCCAATCCGGTTCGAGAGGCATCACAATATATCACAGACTCCTTGTGAATATCCGGTGTTGCCAGAACTAGGGCGATGGTCAATCTCTTCTTGAGCTCTTGGAAGCTCTCTTCGCATTTTGGCGTCCACTCGAACTTCTTGTCCTTCTTGAGGAGCTGAGTCATTGGTCGTGCAATGCTAGAGAATCCTTCCACGAACTTGCGGTAATAGCCTGCTAGTCCGAGGAAGCTTCTGACTTCCTTGACGGTCGTTGGAGATTGCCATTGGGTCACAGCTTCGATTTTTGCAGGATCAACAGATAATCCTTCCTCGGTCAAGACATGACCTAAGAATCCAACTTTATGCAGCCAGAACTCACACTTGCTGAATTTGGCATATAGTTGGTGCTCACGAAGCTTGTCTAGGACCATTCTCAGATGCTGCTCGTGCTCTTCCTCCGACTTCGAGAAGACAAGAATGTCATCAATGAATACAACAACAAACTTGTCCAAATATTCCATGAAGACTTTATTCATGAGATACATGAAGTAAGCTGGGGCATTAGTTAACCCAAAAGACATGACCGTGCACTCGTACAGGCCATATCTGGTTACGAATGCCGTCTTCGGAATATCTTGGGGTCTGATCTTCAGCTGGTAATACCCAGATCTGAGGTCGATCTTGGAGAATACCTTGGCTCCGCTGAGCTGATCAAACAGATCTTCGATCTTGGGAAGTGGATACTTGATCTTGATTGTAACTTCATTGAGGGAACGATAGTCAATGCATAAGCGGATGGTACCGTCCCTCTTTGCCACAAACAGAACAGGAGATCCCCAAGGGGAGGCACTTGGGCGGATAAATCCCTTCCTTAGCTGCTCTTCTAGCTGCTTCTTCAACTCGGCTAACTCTTCCGTCCCCATTCTATAAGGCTTCTTATAGATGTGTCCTGCTCCGGGCACGAGCTCGATGATGAACTCAATGTCACGGTCAGGGGGCATTCCCGGTAGTTCATACGGAAAGACATCAGGATACTCACATACCACCGGTACTTGATCTAGCCCAACTTCAGACAGAAAGTTGACTTTAGCGGCTTGAGCGGAAGAGGAGTTGGAAGCAAACTTGACTTCGACTCCTTGGTCATTGGTCACAGTGACTGTCCGATTGGCACAGTCTAACAAGCCTTGGTGCTTACTGAGCCAATTCATGCCTAGGATCACATCCAAGCCTTGCGATCTCAGGACGATAAGGTCTGCTAGGAAGTCTACACCGTTAATGGTAATACTGACTCCTTTACAGCCTATCTTGGCTCTCATCTCGGCTCCGGGGGTTTGTACCACCATAGGGTTATTCAGGGGTGTAGGGGTCATGCCACTTTTTAATGCAAATCTTTGAGTGACAAATGAATGCGTTGCTCCAGAATCAAACATGACAGTTGCAGGTGCTGAGTTGACAAGGAACGTACCCAGCACGACGTCCGGGTTTTCCTGGGCTTCTTCAGCAGTGACGTGATTCACACGCCCCTTCCCATAGTTCGGTGGATTGCGAGGAGCTGGGTTCCTTGGTGGCATTCCACGGCCTTGTCCCTGGTTCTGCGCATTGGGGCGCGGGGCATCAGGCTTCTTGTTGGGGCACACCCTTGAGATGTGTCCGGGCTGACCACATCCAAAGCAAGTGACTTGGTTTGGATTGATCTTGTTGCCACCACTGGTATTGGGGTTGAAGGCTAGCCTGGGGTTGGCATACTGCTGAGGCTGAGGGTTGGCACGAGGTGCAGGAGCTCTTGGCTGCTGATAGGTTGGCTTGGCCGGGGCTGACTGCCACGGACGAGGCTTCTGGTTGCTGGAACTTCCCTTACTGACCAACTTGCGCTTGCGAGTGTCTTCCAAAGCACGCCGCTTGTCTTCAAGCATGAGTGCCTTGTTCACCAGGTCAGGGAAAGACGGGCAGTCGCACACGACAAGCGAATATTGCAGAGTCTGATTAAGGCCTTCCATGAAGCGCTCCCTTTTGGCAGCATCAGTGCTGACATCCTCAGGGGCATACCTTGACAGAACACTGAACTTCTGCATGTACTCCTTGACAGTGCCACTTCCTTGGTTCAGGGCTCGGAACTCACGCTTTTTGATAGCCATGATTCCGGAAGGAATGTGGACCTTGCGGAATTCTGCCTTGAAGTTAACCCAAGTGATGTCTTGTTCAGCATGCATAACCTTGAATCCATCCCACCAAGCTCTAGCAGTTCCCCCAAGGCAGTGGGCTGCATAAGCCACCTTCTCGCGATCTTCGGTGCATCCGACTAGTACCATAATTTCCTCAATGGAACGGACCCAGTCATCTGCATCCAAGGGTTCAGCAGTCTCGATGAAGGTTGGCGGTGCATGCTTCTTGAACTCTGCCAACGTGGAACGTCCATTGCCATTCCCCGGCGGCTGGCGGTTGTTGGTGACAGCTTGAGCAATCAGCTGGAGAGCTGCAGTGTTGGCTTGGCGTTCCTCTCGGAAAGCTTGGAGAAGCTGAGCCATGTCCATGCTTGGAGGAGGTGGTGGTGGAGCTTGGTCGTTGGTTTGGTCGTGGCCTGCCTCTGGCTGAAAGGATGCTCCGGCTTCGGGCTGCTGGGTAGAGGTACCAGTACGAGTTACAACAGGCATCCTGTTGGAGCGGTAAAAGGTCTCATGACTCGGAAGAGGGAAAGCAAGATAGATGGGTGCCTAGTAAGGGGGTGGGTGTGACACTAAATCAAATCATGCAAGGGCCGAAAGGCCAAAACACATCCATTAAAATCCAAATGGGTGATGTAGTCGTTTACATATTCCCGAAGGAAGAATACGACATACATCCAGACACAACAAAAGCAAACACTAGATGGTTTCATATGAACCATACAAGGACTCAACTGCGCATAGGGGTTACACGACCTATCCTACCGTAGGGGTTACAACTGGCATATCCGAGTAGCGAATAATGCCTAAGCGGCGGAATGCTCGGTCGCGTATTTCGGCTCTTCTGGGTCTTCCTCCTTGTCTTCATCTGTCTGGGCTCCCTTGTCGCTTGAGGGAGTGGGAGAGTGGAGGAGTTGGATACGACGGTGCTTCGTCGGTGGTGCAGGGAAAAGCTTGCGATATTCCCTTGCTGTCATCCGGCGTCGCCGAGGTGGTTCTTCACCCTTGGAAGACACATCCTCGGAGGGCCTTCCGCCTCGATATGCGATAGCGGATTGTCCAGAAGGTGCTCCTTCCTTCTTGATCCTATTTGCCTTCTCTTGAGCTCGACGAAGAAGTGCCTTGGTCTTGTGAAGTTCTACTCGAAGCTTCATTGATTCCGAGGCCAAGTCTTGTGCCAACCTGTCGGCACACAGACTGAAGTAGGTCTGGAATCGAAGCGAGAGTCCTTCCTTCAGTGGAGGGGCTAGTGCGCTGCTTTCTTCGTCACCTTCCTTCCGGTAAGGTAAGAAGCGAGTTGTCATCTTGGCTGCCATCTCCGGAAGAAGCTCGCGGAGATGGGTTAATGCCTTGAGTGCAGCAGCCTCGACAGCGAGTGGTAGTGTTGCCATCTGGGGTCCCTCAAAGAACCAACTTGTGGGAGGATTGTTTGCCTTCACGATCACTTCCATATGGTACTCCACCTCAGTATCGTTCACCCAATGCTCAAGGTAGGTGAGGATGGGTGCTCGGTGGAACTGACACTCCTGGAGGCTATCCTCGAGAAGTAAGGGAAACCCAGTGGTCAGGTGCTCTTCGGGAACAGCGGCCATCTACAAAGGTGGAATAGGAGGGGTTAATAAGCTGATGAAATCTCAGGTTTAGAAAAGAAGAGAGGTTCAGAAGGTTTTTGAAAAGGGGTCTCAACTAACTAACGCCCATGCTAACTAAGGCTTCCTACAGACAGGATGGCTCTGATGCCAGCTCTGTGGGGACCCTGACTTAGAAGTCGATATCACCGAATGCACGTGTACAGTGATCCCAGAGATCAATGCTCACTGAACACACAGAAGCTGAAATACAAGAGTCTTACATCCATACAAATAGTCTTACACGAATTAAGGCCATTATGGCCAAGTCTTACATAGATAGAGCCTCACGGGCTGAATAGCAAATAACTCAAATAGCGGAAATCTTCGATAACGGGTAGAACCCATGCCATCTGTCTTAACCCTACAGGCATTCTGACTGGGATATCGTGCTAGTTCGCATGTTCGTCTCCAAAGAACTCTTCCTCATATTCCTGTTCTTCCATGCCTGGCCAATTAAATAACCAGTGGCAAGCCAATGAGTACTTTGAATGTACTCGCAAGCAACCCATGATGTGGTTCAAAGTAACAGTGCAATTGAATAATAATGATCAATCTAGCAAAGCTAGAACAAACATTCTACTACCAAGTTTATGCATTAATAACCTCGCGTAACCTCGAAGACAGGTTACCGATATCAATATGAATAAGATTCAACTCATTGAGTCAAGTCACCTCCTTGACTTATCATACTCATACTATCACCGATGAAGTAAAATTCTGGACATAGTTTAAGTAGCACCACCCAATTGTCCATGACCGTGGACACGGCTATTCGAATAGTTTTACACTCTGCAGAGGTTGCGCACTTTACCCACAAGATCCGGGGAACTTCCGTGTCATCCACGACCCGCGGTACCTCAAGTACCCGGGGTAAGCATCCGGTCATTACCTTTCCCTAGACGACACTAACATAGAGTCCACTCGTTGGTACACGGCCCTCGGGTACAAACAATAGATCACGGGACTTGCCCTAATTTCAATGTCACGCGTACCCGAAGGGACCAACGGTGTGTCCGGTGCCCCATAAAAACAGTAATGGCCGTCTATCCAAGCACGACCCCGTCCCGGGAAAGACCTCAAGTCTCCCCGTCACTAGTAATGCGGGCACCATGCTAGTATCGACCTAAGTAATCAATAAAGCCCCGTCCCATAAGGGGTAGTGTGGTTGCACATGTTTGGTTGGGACGGTAGTCACACATAAATCTAATCCATCATTCCACTATGCACAAGATATTACCGGCACATCACTTCTTTCTCAAGTGATGACCTAACACATCATCACCCTCGGGCATTAGGGGCACCCGATGGCTCATGCAAATGATTTCAACTACGAAGCTTCAAATCACACATGCATCATATAAGCATCATGACCAACTATTTGCATGACATGTAGCACATAGTGAGATCATTAATAAAGCATGCATCATGTGGTGGTTCATCTAGGTCACCATTGTAACCCTATCATCATGCATCGGAAACAAACGGGTTCCGAGAACAAGTGTATCATGGTCAAAGGGCTGCTTGCCTGGATTGGCTTGGTCTTCAAAGTCTTCAAATCCTTCTCCTTCTTCTTCCACAGCAACTTCGTCAAATACGGGATCTATACGTCGCATAATAACCACGGGAAAATAAGAATACAAACAAAACAGAAAAATCAAAGTGCTCAGAAAAATGTCAACTCATTTTTGTAAAATACTAGAGGGATTTCTAAGGTGGGGAAAAAATCTTTAGTTGGAGTTTTGGAGTAACAGAATGGAATTTACAGATTTTTGAACAGGAGTATTACTGCCCAAATTTGAATTTAAATTTGAACAGAACAGAAAAGTTTCATGGATTTGAATGAAAGTGGTACCATTAAATAGGTTGGAATATTACAAGATTTTAGGAGTTGGAATTATTTAATTTGGACCATTATGCTTTTCTGTAGAAATGTTTAAAACATTTACAGAAAAGAAAAAGGAAAAAGCGTCCTGTGCACTGGGCCAGAGAAGGCCACAGTGCACGGCCCAGACGGATCGGCCCAGCCGCACGGGAGCCTGCGCGCGCACGTCAGGTTTTTAAACCTGACGGGCGGGGCCCGTGGGTCAGTGGCACAGAGGAGGGGGAGAGAGGTGAGGGGATGACAGGCGGGGCCCGCCTGTCAACACTAACCCCACGGCCACGGCGACGGCGAGCTCACCGGCGAGGTTCCCGGCCACGGCGACGGCAACGGAGGGTAGGAACGTGACTAGCGTCGTGTCGCGGATGCAGGGGTGGTGGTGTGGCACGGCGGGGAGGTCCGGTTCACCGGCGGCGAGGTGGGACGGCGGAGGCTCGTCGAAGGGTCGTGGTTCTGGTCGTTTCCGACTGCCACAGAGAGGGGAAACAAGGGGGAAATGGTCAGTGTGGCTTGGCGGTTCTAGATCGGGCAAGAAGAGGAGCGGGAAAGGCCCGTACTGCGGGATCACCGGCGGCCCAACGCGGCGGAGCTCCGGTCGATCCCGAGCACTGGGACGACCTGGGGAGGAGTGGATGATGCTGGGGGACTGAGTGGAGTGTGGTGGAGCTACTGATGCTGTTGGAGAGGCTCGGGAGGGGCTATAAATAGGAGTTCGACGGAGGCCCGTGGTCCAGTGCGCCGGCGAGCTCCGGCTCGAGGCTACAGCGCACGGGAGGCCAAGGGAGTGAGTCTGTGGAGTTCCTGGACGATCTCCACGTCCAGTAGAGGTGAGAGGAGGAGCGGGGGAGCGTCAGGAGCATGCGCGCGTGCGAGGCAGAGGAGTGGCCGCCGCGGGCGGCCAGCGCGCGTGCGACAACGGCCACTGGAGGGCGCAGGAGGAGGGGGGACAGCGCCGGGAAGGTCGCGGACGTCGAGGGGCCTCGACTGGCGCGAGGGGGAGGCCCGAGGCTGTCGGGGGAGGCCGATTGGCCGAAGCTACAGTGCTTGTCTGCACTGTTGCGTGCTCAAGAGCGCGCGTTTGGCTGGCATCGCCGCGCTCTCGCCGTTCTGGTCAAACCCAACGTGTCCAGCAGTGTCTAGAGGGTCAGGGGGGAGTAAAGAATTGGCCTGAGGCCTTGGATGCCCTGGAGGTGCCGAGAGAGAGTGGAGATGTTGGTGAAATGGTGAAAGCTTGCTGTACAGCAAGGTAAAACAGGGCTTTCACCCTTCAATCATGGAGCTGGGGTGCTGGGGAAGTTACTGGTGGTAGCTAGTAACTCAATGATCAAGTGGTAAGAAGTTGAGGCCATGGAGAAAAGTAAAAGTGATCAAGTTGGAGGTTTTAGCAATTCTGCAGAAGGTGTTTGATCAGTGTTTGGGCAAGTAAATGAACTCCACTTGACATGGCACTTAACAGGGTTGAAAGACATGAGAAAATAAGGTGCTTCACCAAGTTTGGGCCCATTTGAAGAACTAGCCAATGTAACTTTGGTGAACCCTAGAAATCAACAGAAACAGTTTCATCTTGATTGAGTCAAGCTAATCATCTCCCCTTGATGCACCACTTGGTGTAGCATCATCATTTGGGGTATTGATCATGCCCACAAAGTTTGAAGCTCCAGATAAAAAGTTGGTAATGTAAAGTTGTTCAAATTTGCATTTGAACAGAAAAGGTTTTGAGGCGATCTGATCAAGTTGCTCTATTCCAAATCTTGTGCCATTTGGTCTAGATACCTTATTAGGTCATTCTAGCATGTGCACCAAGTTTGAGAGCATTTGGACAAGTTTGGCAATGTAAAGTTGCTCAAACTTCAAATCTGGACAGAGTGGTTATGAAGGGGTTTGAGGATGTTTTCTTGCTTCCCAAGGCATGGGACTTGGCAAGATCATCAAATATGTCATATATGACATGATAGAATTTCCCTGGAATTTTTGGAGAAAATTTCCTTTGTAAATATTTCAAAAGCTTGAAATATCCAGAAAGGGTTTTAGAGGGTTTAGCCCATTATTTTGAACATGACCAAGTGTTGAAACTCTTATATATGGACAATATATGTCCTCTGAGTCTCTCTGAATTTTGGCAAATATTTTTGAAATAGTTAAATAATTTTCCCCTATTAAAGACCATTTCTGGCCTTAAGAAAAAGCTTTTAAATTAAATAGGAAAATAACTTTTAAAATTATACCTTTGTGGTTTCTGGGAGTCCTATGACTACTAGGTCTCAAATAAACCTTTTGAAATAATTTTCTCACCCTAAATCAAGTACTTGCAGTGCAAATCTCAATTCAGGGGTTTTTGGAAAACTAAATTTATAAAATACTTTTTGGCCAAATTAATTTTGTAAGAAAATACTATACTGTTATATAACACTTGGCATGATCATTGGGCAGAAATTTTTGGGTATGGAGATGAAATCTACAAGAGATCATAGTTGACTTTAATGAGCACAAGAAAAAGCATATGAAGAAAACTCAATTTCAAATAAAAGCCAAATGATGCTAAAAAACTTTGCTGGTCCAAATTTTCATGCTTCAAAGGTACAAATAACATGTTACAAAATGCAGGGTGTGACACTGGACTTGTTTTACCATTGTCGAAATGTCTTGTGCTACCGGGATGCCGAGCCTGATCGGATTTCCCTAAGATAAGGGGTGATGATATTATATTTATCACTTCAGCTAATCATGAGAGCTTGTGATGGGCTAAGTTGGAACACCCCTGCAGGGTTATGATCTTTCGAAAGCCGTGCCCGCGGTTATGTGGCAGATTGGAATTTGTTAATGTACGGTTGTAGAAAACTTGACAGAGGATCCGAAGTAAAACACACAACTGTGTGAGTAACCGTGACTGTCTCTTTTCACTTTGAGAAGAGAACACGGTGGGGTTATGTTTGATTCGTATGTAGTTTAGGATCTTTAGCGATCATTGCTAGTTGCGACCGTTTGCATAGCTTCTCATCTTATTCTGGTACTCGTAAGCTAGCCACCCTATTATGCTTAGCCGCTGCTGCAACCTCACCACTTTTACCTCCTCCTACCCACAAAGCTTTGCTAGTCTTGATACCCATGGTTATGGGATTGCTGAGTCCTCGTGGCTCACAGATACTACAACACCAGATGCAGGTTCAGCCGAGTTTGAAGCAGGAGATGGATCAGTACTTCGCTGGGAGCTCGATGAAGAGAGTGGCCGTATGCTTGTGTCGTTTCGACGATCAGTAGTGGTTTCTACTAGGATTCGATCTAGACCTGTGGCTTTATGTTGTTTTGGTATCTTTCTTTTGGATCTTCGCCCGTAGTCGGGTTGTGATGTTTTGAATGATGTTTTTCTTATGTAATGTATTGTGTGAAGTGGCGAGTGTAAGCCAACTATCTCCTTTTGCAATTTAATCCCTCTTTTACATGAGTCGTGCAAAGATACCAAACTTGCGATCATTCCAGAATGGGCTTATATCTTTAAGTCGTGCCTCGACACGTAGGAGATATAGTCCCATCCTGGGCATTACAAGTTGGTATCAGAGCCTTCTCCGACCTAGAAGCCCCCACTGATTGATCAAACGTTGACGGTTGAGTCTAGGCACACACTTGAAAATGTTTTGAGTCCTATATATATCGGAGAGTAGGATTTCTTTTGCTCCTCATCTCTTTTCACTCTGGTGAGGACTCCTGACGATTACTCTTGCCTCTTCTACTTTCAAAAATTGCACCAAATTTTTTTTTAGGATCTCGCGAGTATTGTTTGGATTGTTCCGATGTCTTTGTGACGAGAACATTGTTCTCGATGCCTCCTGTCATTAGGGGTTGTGGCAGTGTCCCGGGGAGTTGACCTCCGAGGTGTTGTCGTCACAAATATATCGCGGCAGTTCTAGAATACTTAAGACGGCCGACATCAAAAACTCTCCTATGCGGTTAGTGGCAAGATAACCCCGACATCACCCAGTACTGGGAGGTAGTTCGGGAGTATTGCCATAGCTTGTATAGTAGATGCGTTTCGAAGGTCCGAGGTAAACGGTTTCCGAGAAAGACTGGTTATGTGTTGAAGGATGGATACAGCTGGATGTAGGATTAGAGTTGAGTGCGCGGTGCTTCCCCTATATCCCCAACACCTGATTGCATAACTGGAAACTTTTGGAAATTAATAGGTGGGTTCATCTAGTAGTTCTAGGCATTCTTCCAACGAATGCATGATATGGAGTTTGGGGTTCTACATTGAGTGAAGTGGTTTTATGGGCTTGTTCCGATCGGGAGTTGCATCTTAAAGGGTCCTTGGCTATGCTGATCCGGGGATTGCAAAACCCTTTCGTAACGCGTTCATAAGCTTTCAGCACAAAGATGTCAGAACGAAGCTCCTATCTTGTGTTTGTTCCATCTGTAACTTGTGTTTTTCTTATTTTATCTTTTCTTCTCCCAAGTGGCTTCTCATCAAGTTGATGTACCTGCGGAATTCATTCGTTCAATTCTCTGTTCGGATAGATATGTTGCAACATAATCTTCTTCATAAACATATCTATCCTTTGTTTTCATTTGATTCTGGTATTCGAGTTGCTTCGATGTCAAATGTTGATTCCATACCTTCCTAATCGGTGTTCTCATATTTCTATGGGAGTGCTAATTCTTCTTGACCATCAAGATTTTCATGTTAATCCTTTTCAACCGGTGTGCCTTCTCTTCAAGTAATTCCATATGGATGCTGTTGAGAAATCCGACTTGTCTGTTTCATTTGTCCCATGTTGTCTTTGTTTTCCCCACCCTCCCACCCTTCTCTTTATGGAGCCAGAATTCTTAATCAAGTATCCATTTTATTCATGTGATGTTTCTTCATTCTTTTCCTTCAATGTTCTTATCCGGTGATTTATCATGAAGATGCTCAAGAGCTTCAAGTTCATCATTCTTTTGTTCTCTAATTCTGCCGGTGGATGTAATTCAAGATTTCAGTGTTGATCTTATCCTTTTCCTCATTTCACAATGCTTTCTTATTCCGGTGCTCCAATTAATCATTCTCCTCTTGTTATTCGTATCTGGTGTACAAGATATCTCAGAAGATTCGTGCTTCCATTCTTTATCCATTCAAATTATGTTGAGATTGTCATCTTATTCAAGCCATTTAATTCAACCGGTGCTATATCTCTTAAGCAATTTTTTCCAACGGTGTTTCCTTTAGTGGGCCCTAACCCACAGGTCTTTCTCCAGGATCTTACCCGACTCTTCTAATTTTTCTGGAGTTATACTCAAATTCTTTTCAACGTGTGACGTAAGAATGAAATTCCATCAGTCACATGCCTTCTCCAAGCTTGTTTTCAATTATTTCCATCTTTAGCTCCACCTTCCTCTTGTCATTCGTCCGGAGTATCTCGAAATTCTTATGGCATTTCTCGTCTTCATTCTCAGCATTTGGAGACCGGAGAAGTGTTTCTCTTAAATCTTGGCTCGTCTTCTTGAAGATTCGTGGTTCTAGCTTCATGCCATGCTCATTATTGTTCAGATTGTGAGGAATTCTTTTATACCATCCGAAGCATTTCATGAATTCTTTTCTTTGTGATCCTCCGAAGGCCATCATTTCAGAAGATTTCTTCGTTCTCAGTTTTCAACTTCGTCCTCCAAATATTCTTCATTGATGCCTCTTCGTTCGTCTCCATATTTTACGGTGGTTCTTTCAAGTTTACTCTTCCGTTGTTATCGTTTTAATTCTTTTGTTCTTTCATAATCCTACCGGTGGTTCGTTGAAGAGTTATCCAAGCTTGTGCTAGATCTCTCTTTAATTCTTTCCAACGAGAATAAGTAGTATGCCAAATCCATTGCTTGTCGCCAATTTAAATTGGTGAAGGATATGCATAACATAAATCTTATTCTAGTTTCTTCCAAGAGGCTAATCCCTTCCTTCGGAGCTTGTTCATCATATATATTCAAGGTTCTAAGTTGTTCATCTGGTTTTCCGGAGCTCCAAGTTATTTCAGTTATTATCATTTCAAAGCTCCATCTAATTCAACGCAGGTTTTGAATCTTATTCTTTTCATCTTTCATTTCTCATGCTTTCATTACCGGAGTTCTTCATGGTGGTTCATCATGTTTTAATTCATCCTCGAAGTTTTCATAAAGATTCTTGTTGGAGCTCAAGCATTCTTCATCATGCTTCCAAGTGCAATTCTTCTCCCTTATCTTTTGAGATGGTATTATGTCATTCTTGTAAATTCCTTCATGTTTTATGATTCACGAGTTGTCAGGAATGAGATATTTAAAACCATCATTCTTCCTTGTTCAGGAGATCTTTTCAATCCTTTAATTATTAGCTGGAGTAATCTTGGGTTATAATTCACCTAAAAGCTTTCCCTAAGGATTGTTGCTAATTATGGTGCTTATAAATGACCCAAGTTCTTCATTTACCATTCCGGTGAGATAAGTTTATCGTCTCCTTGTTGATCTCAATCAAATCAATTGTTTTCCATTAGTGGCTGGTTGTCACCTCTTAATTTTGAGATGTTTTCCATAAGCCCACATCAAGCTTATTCGTTTTCGTTGTTGATTTTTTTTAAAATCAACTCCGTTCAACCCTTCTTTGTAAGGATGCTCTTTCAAATTCAAATTTGAGAGAAGTTGTCATTTTCTTCTCCGTTCTTTCTTCCCAACGATCTTGCATCTATTCTTTCGTTTCGGAGGCTTTGTGATATTGTCCTCTTTGTCCATAATCTCGTTTTGTCAAAATCATATTCTTCCTTGCTTGTCTATTTAACCGGAGTGTTGTATTCTTCATTCAAGTTCTCTCATCTTTTCTTGTTTTGCCTCTCTTTTCAACCGGAGTGCTGTCGGAATCTTTCTTAACCTTGTGCCATTCTTTAATTGTTTCAGAGGCTATATGCTATTGATTTCATCAAGTATCATTCCATCTCCTCAAGTTCTTGTTAATTCCTTCCATTTTCAGACGGAGTGCTGTCCAAATTCTGTCATTCTTATTCCTTGGCTATACCATTGCGGTTTCTTATTCTTTCGTCCGTGAGCTCTTGTTTCATGTCTTTCAACCTGCAAGGTTCTCATAATGTTCCTTGTTCCTCCTTTTACCGGAGTGCTCTTAACTTCGTTCATCTCCATTGTATTGTTGTTCAACTTGTTTAACCTCTCAAGGTTCTTTGGTTTCACTCGTCTGTCAAAGAAGCAACTTTGTTTTACCTCTTCCTCTTCCGTTTTTACCCGGTGCTATCTCTAGGATCTCGGGTCGAGATCCTCTGTTAGTGTGGGAGAGTTGTGACGCCCGAAGACCGACGTCCCAGAAGATTCCAGAAGATTCCAGAAGATTCCAGATGTTCCGGGTTTCTCCCGTGTGTTTCATTTGTGCTTGTGTTATTTATTTTTTGCATTGCATCATGTCATCATGCCATCATGTCATTTTTATCTTTGCAACTCAACCTAAATAAATTGTGTGGATCGTCGGTCCATATAAATCGAGGGAAGTGTGACTTCTCTTCATAACATATACTCCCAATATTTTAGGGAGCTATTATAATAATATTCCATTGCTTCGGAATAACCCAACACACTTGCATATATTTTTCCCCATGCCTTTCATTTCTTAATCCTTGCCTAAAAACCTTGTCTATATTCTTTTCCCGTTTATCGAGGTTCCTCCAAAATCCTCAACATTTTTGGGCTCTTCTAAATCTTAGTCTTTGTTCACACCATTTGAAATAAATTCAAAGGAATTTGAATTTATTTTCCAATCATGCCCCTTTTATATTTTTCTGGGAACCAACGCATTATTGTGAGTCCAGGAATAATTGCCTCTTGCCCAAATTCTACCCATAACCCTTCCTTTCTCCTCCTTCTCTTCTTTGACATTTTCTATTTTGAGAAAAAAAACAAAGGAAGCAGGAGCCCAGCTTCAGCAGGAGATCCCAGCCGCCAGGCCAGGCCCAAGCCTCCTCCAGCCCGGCGCGCCCCTCCTCCCTCCTAGCGCCTTCCTCAGCCCAAGGCCCAGCCGGCCGAACCCTAGCTCCCAGGCCGATCGCTCCTCCCTCTCCCACTCAGCCGCCGCAACTTCTCCCCTCGACCGCACCCCGTTTCCCTCTCCCACTCGCTACTACTCCCCTTCTATCGCGCTGCTGCCTCCATCTCTCTCCCGTCTCCCTTCCTCCATCGCCTGGAGCCCGAGCCCATCTCCCCGAGAGCCCTCCGCCTTCGTGCGCCCCTCAAGCCGTGCCCTCGAGCACTCCTCCTCCTTTGGTCGACGCCCGCATCGCCAGGCTCTCGCCTCGTCTCCGCCCCGTCGTAGAGCCTCTAGGCCGCACGCCGTGCCCGCCGCTTCTCCCGCGAGACGCCGCACCCAGAGGCCATGACCGCGGCCATCCTCCTCCAGGGCCGAGCGCCCTACTCCCCAGCGCGCCCGCGCCATGGCGCCCGTCCTGGGCGCGAAGCCGCGTGCGCCTCCCTCCGCGGCTCCCTCCTCTGCAGATCGACGCCGCCGTCTGCTCGCCATGGAGGCCGCGCCCCTCCTCTTCTCTAGCGGCCTCTACCTCGCCTCCTCGCGCCTACACCTCTGTCCGTGCGCCGCGCCTCTGCCTCCTCACCGGCGCGCCAAGACCGCTGCTGCCCTTGTCTCCTTGCTGCTGTTTTGTTGCCTTGTTGCTGCGTTTGGTATCTAAGACAGGCAAGCTCATCTCCGGGTCGAGACCGACGCCAAGTACCTATCAGATGCATCAAGTTCCTCTCCGATACGTCAAGTACCCCTACACCCGGTCATGCCAAGACCACGGCCCCGACAAGTACCACGACCAAGTACCACGACGACCGAACGACTACGATGACTTGAACTTCTACGATACGAGAATGCCGACACAAGACGACGCGACAAGTACCTCTTCGAAAACGGAAACGCCAACGTGTACGACTACCATCGCCCCGGAGACGAGGGATTCGCCAAGTTCCTCTCCGAAACGAGAACGTCTACTTCCACTACTTCCACTACGTCCCTCGACGACCTCGAACCCCTCCGAGAACGTTTGTTCCGAAGGTATAACCCCGAGACGATGACCCATGGATGAATGTTGTGTTGTATGAGATGCTCCACTTGTGTGCTCCGTGCCCGTATCATCTTTTGTCGTGCTCCTCAGTTACCTCGTCGCCGACTCGTGGGAACCCGGCAACGGGATCGCCCCCATCTTCTTGCATGACACACTTCGCCACCCTTTCTTTTGCACCGGTCTCTCAACGAGTTACCGGAACCAAGATGTTGCCGTTGCATCATTTTCGGATCGTTGCCGTGGCACCCTTTCTTCCACCACGGTGACAAGTGCTTCATATCTCTCTTGTCAACCTTTAATTAATAAATTGCATAAACTTGAACATGTCATCCGCATCATGTTAACAACATTTAAAATGTGTGAATTGTTGTCGCTTAAAAATTGCTAAACATGCTCATGGGGATTTTCCGGATTTGTTGTTGTTATTTTCCGGCCTCATTTAAAATGCTTAAATAGTGTAGTTTTATTATGCTTCACCTCTTGCCATGTTAAAAACATTTAATCTTGTCTTGTAAATAAACGAGAGTCAATTAAATAATTAATGTGGTGTTTCGTCAATATGGAACTCGTTGCATATTGAGCTCCACTTAACTTGTAGTACTTGTTTGTGCACTTTGCCATGCCATGCATATTTAAACCGGACATGCATCATACTTGTTTGTGCATCGTATGCCTTGCGTATGATTGTGTGTTTACCATGTTGTTTGCTTCTTTCCGGTTGCTTCTCTTGTTAGCTTCGGTTTCGTTCCGGAGTTGTGAGGATTTGCTAGATGGTGTTGCTCCGTCTACGTCATGGATCCGTTCTTCTTCCTTGCGGAATCCCAGGAAAGATGATCATACCCTTGGATACCTTTACTACCATTGCCATGCTTAGTTGTCGCGATGCTATCATTACATGTCGCGCTACCCATCTTTTATGTGAGCCTATCGTTGTTGCCATGAAACCTCTAACCTTGACACCTTCCTAGCAAAACCACTGTTTGGCTATGTTAGCCGCTTGCTCAGCCCCTCTTATAGCGTTGTTAGTTGCAGGTGAAGATGAAGTTCGTTCCAGGAGGGAACTTGTTGTTGGAATATCACAATATCTATAATTATTATTAACACACCTATATACTGGGCATGGGTGGAAGGCTTGGCCTTTTGCTCGGTGTTTTGTTCCACTCATGCCACCTTAGGCGCCGATAAACCGGCATTATGTTCCTTGATTTTGCGTTCCTTACACGATGGGTGGATGGGGACCCCTTGACAGTTCGACTTTGAATAAAACTCCTCCAGCAAGGCCCAACATTGGTTTTAATTTGCCTCATAATAACAACTTAATTATTTAATTAAAATTGCATAGGGGGTCGCATCCCCGGGTTCTTAATTCTACATAGCAGGGGGGGGCAGTGCTGATGGTGTTGGTCCCAAACGGGGGTCCTGCAGGGCCGCCTTGGGGAAACCCGAGGTATCTGGTATAACCTGTAGCATAGCCCATCCGGTCGTGGCCTGAGACGAGATACGCGCGGCTACTATCAGGGTGTCGACACACCGGGAGGTCTTGCTGGACTTGTTTTACCATTGTCGAAATGTCTTGTGCTACCGGGATGCCGAGCCTGATCGGATTTCCCTAAGATAAGGGGTGATGATATTATATTTATCACTTCAGCTAATCGTGAGAGCTTGTGATGGGCTAAGTTGGAACACCCCTGCAGGTTATGATCTTTCGAAAGCCGTGCCCGCGGTTATGTGGCAGATTGGAATTTGTTAATGTCCGGTTGTAGAAAACTTGACACAGGATCCGAAGTAAAACACACAATTGTGTGAGTAACCATGACTGTCTCTTTTCACTTTGAGAAGAGAACACAGTGGGGTTATGTTTGATTCGTATGTAGTTTAGGATCTTTAGCGATCATTGCTAGTTGCGACCGTTTGCGTAGCGTCTCATCTTATTCTGGTACTCGTAAGCTAGCCACCCTATTATGCTTAGCCGCTGCTGCAACCTCACCACTTTTACCTCCTCCTACCCACAAAGCTTTGCCAGTCTTGATACCCATGGTTATGGGATTGCTGAGTCCTCGTGCCTCATAGATACTACAACACCAGATGCAGGTTCAGCCGAGTTTGAAGCAGGAGATGGATCAGTACTTCGCTGGGAGCTCGATGAAGAGAGTGGCCGTATGCTTGTGTCGTTTCGACGATCAGTAGTGGTTTCTACTAGGATTCGATCTAGACCTGTGGCTTTATGTTGTTTTGGTATCTTTCTTTTGGATCTTCGCCCGTAGTCGGGTTGTGATGTTTTGAATGATGTTTTGCTTATGTAATGTATTGTGTGAAGTGGCGAGTGTAAGTCAACTATCTCCTTTTGCAATTTAATCCCTCTTTTACATGAGTCGTGCAAAGATACCAAACTTGCGATCATTCCAGAATGGGCTTATATTTTTAAGCCGTGCCTCGACACGTAGGAGATATAGTCCCTTCCTGGGCATTACATTATTATCCCTTAGTTTTAATTAAGACCTCACAGCCACAGGAGGGTAGAACAAAAGATGTCATGCAAGTTCTTTTCCATAAGCACGTGTGACTATATACATAATACATGCCTACATTATATTGATGAATTGGAACTAGTTCTGTGTCAACCTAGGTTATAATTGCTACATGATGAATATCATCCGACATATATCATCACCGATCCATTGCCTATGAGTTCGTCTAATGTTCATCTTTGCTAGGTTACTTCTGTTACTGTTGCTGTTACAATCACTACAAAACTCCTATAGTTACTTTTGCTACCGTTACCGTTACTTCCATATTACTTTGCTACTAAGTACTTTTCTACAGATATTAAGTATTTCAGGCGTGGTTGAATTGAAAAATCAGCTGCTAATACTCATGAATACTCTTTGGCTCCCCTTGATTTGAATCAATAAATTTGGGTTTAATACTCTACCCTCGAAAACTGTTGTGATCCCCTATACTTGTAGGTCATCAAGAACCTTTTTCTGGCGCCGTTGCCGTGGAGCATAGCTATTTTTGCTGGGTCACTTAGGATTTATATCTATTGATCACTATGAAGAATATGAGAGATGATAGAACCAAGATCGTTCCCTGTAGGACGAGGGGAGGTAAGGAACTGCCATCTAGCTCTGCACTTGATTCCCCTTCTGTTATGAGTAAGTTTGCGACACCACCACCTGCTATTAATCCTGACATGTCACAATTAATGGATGATACTACTTCTACTATGAATGATACTTATATGATGCTAGTACTTTGCTTGATGATGTGCCACTAGGTGAATTTCTTGATGAACAACTTGCTAGAGTTAAAATATTGAGAATGCTGAAACTGCTGAAACTGCTGAAGTCTTTGAAACTGAAAATTATGATACACTATTAGATCTAGCACTCCTAGATATGAATTGCCTGATATACCTGAAGGTTATGTTCTGGAGGGAGAGGTAGCCACATACTTTCTTGCTTGTAAGGATAGAGATGATATGAAGAAATTGTTATGCAAGTGGAAGGAAAAAACTTTAAATTCTAGTACGAAATATAATCATGAGTTTGCTACTTCACCTATTCATGTTACTAATAATGATTATCAGTCCCCTGTCGATCCTGAGATAATTACTTTAGTTGAATCTGATCATTTCCATGGTTATGAAATTGAAACTGTTGTGGCACATCTTACCAAACTAAATGATATAGCCACCCTATTTGCTCAAGAGGAAAAAATCCGCTACTATTACATCCTTAAGTAGTTTCCTTTCTCGCTAAAGGGTGATGCTAAGATATGGTTTAATTCTCTTGCTCCTGGTTGTGTGTGTAGTCCACAAGATATGGTATACTACTTCTCTGAAAAATATTTCCCCGCGCATAAGAGCCCCAAGATTTGACCAAAACAACATAATTGAAAGCTCTCGTCTCAGACGCTCGCCTAAGAAAAGGTATCGTGTTGCTCCGTGATGACAAATAAGCAACCCAGGGCTCTTACAAGAAATATTTAACTTTGTGTAAACTGAAGAAGAGAGTCTCCCACAAGCTTGGGGAGGCTTCTCCATTTACTTAATGCTTTGCCTGATCATCCTCCCAAGAAAAATGAAATACTTGATATCTTTTATAGTGGACTAACTGATGCTTCTATGGACCACCTAGATAGTTGTGCTGGTTGTGTTTTCAGGGAACGAACTATTGGACAAGCTGAAGAAATACTGAATTATATATTAAGAAATGATAATGAGTGGACTCTTCCTGAACCTCCTAAGCCAACTCCAAAGAAGAGAGGAATTCTATTTCTAAGTCCTGAATATATGCAAGAAGTAAAGAAATCAATGAAGGAAAAATGTTTTAAAGCCGAATATGTTAATAATTTACCACCTATTGAAGAAATACATGGTCTCAACACCTCGACATAGGTAGTAAAGGTAAATTCTCTTTATAGATTTGATGAAGGTGATATTCCTCATAATAAATCTACTAGTCAATGCATGGATGAATTTGATAACTTTATTGTGAAATTAGAAAACTTCAATGCATATGTTAGTAGACAGTTGAAATGAAATGCTTTTATGGTTGATCACTTGAGTGACTACATTTCTAGAGTTAAAGATGATCTTAAGCTTGTTGGTAAATATGATTCCATGATAAAAACTCAGGTAGAACAAGTTCTCAAAGCACAAAATGATTTGATTAATGAGATGAACAATAAGAAAAATGATCATGCTGTTAGAGTTATCACTAGAACTAGTAAAATGACTCAGGAACCTTTGTATCTTGAAGGTCATCCTAAAAGAGTTGAACAAGACTCTCAAAGGATTAATGTTGATGCACCTAGTTCGTCTAGAAAGAAAAATGATAAGACTTTGCATGCTTCTAGTGAACCTACTATAGACACACCTGAGAATCCCAATGCCATTTCTATTTCTGATGCTGAAACACTATCCGATAATGAAGATGAACCTAGTAATGATGATAATGATGATGTTCATGTTGATGCTCAACCTAGTAATGATAATGATGTTGTCGGTGTACTAGAGTAGGGGTACCCTAGTATTCCGAACTTGTGCACGGGCAGTCGCAGCATCCCGCGGCAAGGCTTGCCGGGTGACCGCCAAGGTCCTCCGTGGTTCCTTTGGAGCCATTCAAGAACAAAGTATTCAAGCCAAGGAGACAAGACCCCGGCAAGAGGAGCTTGCTGGGAAGGCCAACCAAGGCATCTCAAGGAACTTGCCGCGACGCGCCACGCGTCCCTGCAAGGCCCGGTGAGCGGCAAGCTCCCGGACGCGACAAGACAACGACCGCGGCAAGGCGCTTGCCGCGGAAAGCTACCACTATGTACCCACGCTCCAGCGCATCCACCAACGTGTCGCTCTGGGACCCTTCCAGGCGTACGTGGCGGGAGGCTGTGCAGCCAGCGGTGCGCTGTGGCAAGCGGTGCTGACAAGATTGCCATCGTGGCGAGCGGTGGCGTCCCTGACAGTCCCCTTTTGCACTATTTGGGCGACGCAGACGGGCATTCAATGCCTTTGTCCCCTGCCGTCAGGGTTAGGTATGATACACTGTACAGGTAGTTATACCAACCGCAACACCTTTCCATTTTTACCCTTGTCTACGTTGCCACCTGTCGGTGACCCCTTGAGCATATAAAAGGAGGCCCATGCACAACGTAGGGGAGGGGGGAACGAGGGAGGAGAACATTCACGCTCGGTCTCGTTAGCTCCTGGTGTGTACTGTAGCACTCAGCGCTCCCGAGCAAGAACTCAATACAAACCACAAAGCAGGAGTAGGGTTTTACGCATCCGTGCGGCCCAAACCTGGGTAAACTCCTCGTGTGCTTCGCCTCGATCTGCTCTTCCTGCGATCTTTGCCCCCGCCGAACCGAAAGGGACTCGGTCCGCCGATCCCATAGGTGCTCGTGGATCAGTTTCCCCGACATCTTTGGCGCGCCAGGTAGGGGGCGTCGAGGTTGTGTGAACCTGATCCGGCGTTCACACGAGCTAGATCTTCATCGTCTTCATCGACATGCCACCGAAGAAGAAGGCTTCGGAGGCGGCTGCTCCGTCCGCGCCGAACCCACCACCGCCGGAGCAAACGGCTGGTGGGGTAGACGCCGGCGGAAGAACGGGCGTCGACGAGGGAGCTCACGGTGCTGCCAGGTCCAAGGACAAGGCTGCGCTGCCCATCGGCGGCGTAGTCGGCTCCCACAACGACCGGGCGCACTCCAAGACCCCGGTGTCCGTACATGCACCGCGCCCATCTCAGGAGGCGCGGGACCGGCAGCGTCATGGTACTCACGGTACCATACGTTTGCTGGACCAAGATCGAGCTGGTGGATCTCGGAGTGCTCAAGACCAGCATGCACGCCAACATGCTGGCACGAGCGAGGCACGGTCGCTTGGACGGGATACTGCTCCTTCTAACATAGTTAGAAGTCCGAGCATATCCCGCTCCTCACACCGTTCGCCACCGCTACCCGCCACTTCAACAGAAGCTTTGGCGCGAGCTCAACTGCTCTTAGACTACCCTCCAACGGCAAACAAGATCGACGACTGGAGGGCCACCATTCAGAGTCTCATCGGCTTCGCCAACAGCGACACTCCACGGCAGCCGAGTACATCGCAGCCGTGGCAAGTCAGCCAGGCGCGAGCCGATGGCGACAAGACCGGTGGGGGTGCAACCACCGTGCACTCTCCTCCCCAAAGACCAAGATCGCCGACTCGCTGGATCCACCTCGACAGCGACTCCACCGCGTCATCAGATCCACGAGCTCGTTGCGATCAGCGCCAAGTTCTTCACGAACGACAGCAAGAAGACGCTCATACTCGCATCGAGCGCCGAAAAGAAGCGCGGCGTCAACCGGACCAGCGTGCTGGGCCCTTTGTCGACATGCATGCACCAGGGGAACCAGGCGACTTGCCGTACGCGGTAGGTTGCCCTGCGTTTACTCGTGAGCTGCGGCAAGTCCAGTGGTCCAGCACGAAGAATTTCAAGCCAGACGTACCAGAGAAGTACGACGGTAAGTCACATCCGTTGGAGTTCCTCAGCATCTACACCATCGCGGTGCAAGCTGTCGGGGGGCGGGACGACAAGATCCTTGCCAACTACTTTCCCCTGGTGCTCAAGCCCAACGTCAGGTCCTGGCTCATGCACTTGCCGGACAACTCCATATCCTCCTGGGCAGACCTATGCCATCAGTTTGTCGGCGCCTTTACAGGCGGCCACAAACCTCATGGCCAAGAGAGTGACCTTCATCTGCTCGCCCAGAAGGAAGGAGAGCCCCTGCGCAAGTACATTCAGAGATTCAACCGTGTACAGCACAACATCCCAGATGTCCACCCTGCCGCGGTCATCAGTGCGTTCCATCAGAACGTACGTAACCGCAGGATGCTGGAGTAGATGGCTATGTGCAAGATCAGAGACGTCAGTGAGCTGTATGCCCTGGCCGACAAGTGTGCACATGCTGAGGAAGGGAGGAAACTCCCCGGAGAGAATACAGGAGCAGGAGGATCTGACAGCGAGGATGCTGCCCCGGCAAAGAAAAACCGGCGGCGGAACAACAGGAAGAAGAAAGGCAAAGATGTGCTAGTCATTGAGCAGTCCGGCAACGAAGGTGGCGCCAAGAAAGCCAAAGTTGGTAGCTCTGGCAAGGAGATTGCCGCATGCACCAACTGCCAGGCTGTGGCGGTCGCCGACAAGCAGGACGACACCAACAAGCAGTACTGCAAGATCCACCACACCAAGGGCCATGACCTCCAGAGCTGCAAGAAGGTCGAGCAGCTTGTCGAGCAGCGCTGAATACGAGCGACGTGACAAGGAGAAGGCCCAAGGAGGTGCTGAAAGATCCGGCCAGAAGCGCACCGGCCGGGGAGGACGCCGCGGCAAGGCCAAGCAGCGGCAAGGAGACAGACCTCCACGCGGCCGCGACAAGGATGAAGATGACGACGACGATGAAGACATGGATGATGTCGAGAACAGTGAGCAGGAGTTCCAGAAAGCCACAGAGGTCTTGTGTGTTGACGGCGGTGCTTCTCTGCATACTTCACACCGCCAACTCAAGCAGTGGGTGCGGGAAGTCAATGCGGCAGAACCACCTGTCGAGTCATGCAAGCTTCTGAAATGGTCTAGCACGCCTATCATCTCTGATATTGAGGACCACCCTGATCGCACAACTGCGGTCCGGTGCTTGCCGATGTTGGTTTCACTAACTATCCGCAACCTCAAGGTCACTAAGATGCTAGTTGATGGCGGGGCCGGCTTGAACCTGATCTCGTCCACTGTACTCCAGAAACTCCAGATCCCTGACAACGAGCTCGAAGAGACCGGCACATTCCAAGGAATCAACCCGGGAAGGAGCAAGCCGAAGGGGAAGGTCGCGTTGCCGGTGACATTTGGCAGCGAGTTGAACTTCAGGACTGAGAGGGTCACTTTTGACGTTGCCGATTTTCCATTGCCTTACAATGGGATACTCGGCCGTCCAGCACTCGCCAAGTTCATGGCAGCCTCTCACTACGCATACAATATGCTGAAGATGCCAGGCCCGATAAGCGTCATCTCTGTCCCTGGCGACAAGAAGGATGCTCTTATCTGCGCCGACAAGATCTACCGGGAAGCAGCAGCCGCAACAGATCGCAAGGCACCTGCCGTTGAAGCTCCCGGGGGGAAGTAGAAGACCAAGTCCGGCAAGAGTTCTGATGCCCACTCCGACAAGCGCACCTCTTCGGAGTGCTGCGCTACCGTCGAGGACGCACCATCGAGCTCCACCGGCAAGTGTAAGAAGACAATGGCAGCTCCGCCAGAGACCAAGAAGGTGTCCGCCAAGGAGGACGGCACTGGTGGTACCTTCACCATCAGTGCCACTCTTGACCCTAAATAGGAAAGCGCGCTCATTGCTTTCCTGCGGGCGAACGTCGACGTGTTTGCGTGGCAACCGTCCGACATCCCCGGTGTTCCCAGGAAAGTAATTGAGCACCATCTTGCCGTCTGTCCTCATGCGCGGCCCGTAAAGCAGAAGGCCAGGAAGCAAGCAGTGGAGCGCCAAGAATTCATCGAAGAAGAGATCAAGAAGTTGGAAGCAGCAGGCATTGTCAGAGGAGTGCTCCATCCTATGTGGTTGGCCAATACTGTAGTCGTGCGCAAAGCAAACGAGAAATGGAGGCTTTGTATCGACTTTACCGATGTTAACAAAGCTTGTCCCAAAGATCCATTTCCCTTGCCGCGCATTGACCAGATTGTTGACTCCACGGCCGGATGTGACTTGCTTTCATTTCTTGACGCATACTCGAGATACCATCAGATCTTCATGGCAGAAGAGGATGAGGAGAAGACCGCATTCATCACTCCATGTGGCACGTACTGTTTCATACGGATGCCTTTCGGTTTAAAGAATGCTGGTTCAACATTTGCAAGGGTAGTCCATGTCGATTTTGAGCCACAAATACACAGAAATGTGGAAGCCTACATGGATGACATAGTGGTCAAGAGCAAGGACAAGGCAACTCTGATCCAAGATTTAGACGAGACCTTTGCAAATCTGCGCAAGATCAGCCTCAAGCTCAACCCCGAGAAGTGTGTGTTTGGAGTCCCTTCCGGCAAGCTTCTCGGGTTTTTCGTGTCTCAGCGGGGAATTGAAGCCAATCCTGACAAGATCGGGGCCTTTGAGCAGATTGAAGCACCAAAGCGTGTCAAGGATGTACGAAGACTTGCCGGTTGCGTGGCTGCTCTCAGCAGGTTTATCTCTAAGTCTGCTGAGCGCGCCCTGCCGTTTTTCAAAATATTGAAGAAGGCAGGTCCAATGAAATGGACTCCGGAAGTGGAGGCTGCGCTGCAAGACTTGAAGAGATACCTGTCCTCCACTCCAATACTTGTCGCACCTATGCCACAAGAGAAGTTGCTGCTGTATATAGCGGCGACCAATCAAGTGGTTAGTGCTGCCTTATTAGCGGATAGGGAGGTAGATGATGAGCCAGCAACCACGGCAGGCGCATCCAGCGACAAGCAGGGGGCTTCCCCGACAAGCTCTGGTCCCGATAAAGATGGATCTGCGTAGGCGCGCGAGGAGATATAGAAGAGAATGGTGCAGCGCCCAGTTTACTTTGTCAGTTCCCTTCTGCAGGGGGCTAGGTCAAGGTACTCTGGTGTGCAGAAATTGCTTTTCGGCCTTCTCATGGCCTCGAGAAAGCTGCGCCATTACTTCCAAGCACACGAGATCACAGTTGTCACTCGTTTTCCGCTGAAGAGGATACTGCAGAATCCAGAAGCAACAGACAGGATTGTTGAGTGGGCACTAGAACTGTCAAGCTTTGGCCTCAAGTTTGAGAGCACTTCAACTATCCAAAGCAGAGCATTGGCAGAATTCATAGCAGAGTGGACGTCAACACCAGATGAAGAAATTCCAGAAACGAGCATCCCCGTTAAGGAAGCAAGCAAAGAGTGGCTTATGTACTTTGATGGTGCCTTCTCGCTACAAGGCGCCGGTGCTGGCGTGCTGCTTGTTGCAACCACCGGAGAGCACCTCAAGTACGTAGTCCAGATGCACTTTCCCAACGAGAAAGCAACAAACAATACCGCAGAGTATGAAGGTTTGCTTGCCGGCCTGAGGATCGCGGCAGACCTTGGGATCAAGAAGCTCATTGTCAGGGGTGACTCGCAGCTTGTCGTCCGCCAAGTGAACAAGAGTTATCAGAGTCCGTTGATGGAAGCCTATGTTGATGAAGTGAGAAAGCTAGAAGAGCACTTTGACGGCCTACAAATGGAGCATGTTCCAAGAGCTCGGAACGACATTGCTGATGGCCTGTCGAAGTGCGCTGCACTTAAGTTACCTGTGGAACCAGGGATTTTTGTGCTCAAGCTGACTCAACCGTCTGTAACGCCGTCAACTGGACAGAGCAAGAAGAGGAAGTTGATTTCTGGTGACTATTTTCTGGCAGAGCTTCCCGAAGCCGCCGCCAAGAAGGTCCCCATGATCAACACCAAGAGTGCTGAGGAGCAGTCTGCTCCGGCAAGCCCTAGGGTTTGTTCCGTTGAAGCAGAGGCTCCCGACAAGTTTTGCTCCGGCAAGCTTGCCGGGGAACGTCAAGCTCCGGCTGAGCCGGAGGTTCTCGCCGTAGAAGCGGATGTTCCCACAACAGCAGATGTGCCTTTAGTCCTTGTTGTCGAGCCACAAGCTCCAGCATGGGCACAGCAGATTGTCCGTTTCCTTCAGACATGAGAACTTCCCGAAGAGCAAGAAGAAGCGGAAAGAGTAGCCCGTCAGTCAAGTATGTACCAGTTTGTCGAAAACACACTGTACAGAAGAAGACTCAACGGTGTGAAATTGAAGTGTATTCACCGGGAAGACGGACAAAAGCTGTTGGCAGAGATACATGGAGGCATATGTGGTCACCACATTGGCGCAAGAGCACTCGCCGGCAAAGCATTCAGGCAAGGTTTCTTTTGGCCGACAGCCCTCCAGGATGCAACTGCACAAGTTACCAAGTGTGAAGCGTGCCAGTTCCATTCCAAGCAGATACACCAGCCAGCTCAAACTCTCCAGACGATCCCTTTATCCTGGCCATTTTCGGTCTGGGGGCTTGACATCCTCGGCCCTTTTCCCCGAGTAGTCGGGGGCTTTGAGTACTTGTACATTGCAATCGACAAGTTCACAAAGTGGCCGGAAGTGGAAGCAGTGAGGAAGGTGACATCATAGTCAGCAGTCAAGTTCTTCAGGTCGATTGTTTGCCGCTTCGGGATCCCTAACAGGATCATCACCGACAACGGTACGCAATTCACGAGCCGCACCTTCATGCAGTACGTCCAAGATCTTGGCGCCAAGGTCTGCTTCGCTTCTGTTGCTCACCCGAAAAGCAACGGTCAAGCGGAGAGGGCAAATGCTGAAGTGCTGCGCGGGCTCAAGACCAGGACTTTCGACAGGCTGCGCAAGTGCGGAAGAAACTGGATTGAGGAGCTGCCAGTGGTTCTTTGGTCGATCAGGACGACGCCAAATCGAGCCACTGGCCAGACACCTTTTGCACTAGTCTATAGAGCGGAGGCAGTTCTCCCCACGGAACTCGTATACGGGTCACCTCGAGTGCTCGCTTATGATGAGCTTGAGCAAGAGCAGCTGCGACAAGATGACGCGCTACTCCTTGAGGAAGACCGTATTCAGGCTGTTGTGCGACCTGCTCGCTACCAGCAAGCTTTGCGCCGCTACCATAGCCGCAAAGTTAACGCCAGAAGTCTCAAGGAAGGCGACCTTGTTCTTCGGCGCGTTCAGTCCGCCAAGAATTCCAACAAGTTGATGCCGAAGTGGGAAGGCCCTTACCGGGTGAAACGAGTCACTAGGCCTGGCGCTGTCCTCCTTGAGACCGAAGATGGCATTCCGGTGAGCAACTCCTGGAACATTGAACATCTTCATAAGTTTTACCCATAAGGCGCGGTTGCCGGAACCAGTTCCGGCAACCACCTTTTGTACAAGTCTTGCCGCAATTGCATGTAATCCTTTGTACAAAGCCGGGCGCAGACCCCGTGCATAAGTAAAGCTCATGTGCTCCGCACATCTTGTCAATTTCATGCTTTCTATTTTTTGAATGTGTTGTCTAACACTTTGTGCAGCACCTACCCCCGGTATGCAATAACGAACCGTAAGGCTCCATATCTTTATTTTCTCTTCTTTCTTTTTCTCAAGAAAATGAAGGTTCCCTTGACCACAAGTTTGCCCGGGGGGGATGAGAAGATATTGGTATGGACCAGGCGTCGTTCAAGAAAGTTTCGCCATTGCCGGGAAGCAAACAACAGAAAAGCTAAGTTGCCAAAGTTTGAGCAATCAGATTTTTAAAATTTTTAAGTTATTTTCCTTGAACGACCGCACTTTGTATGGAAAACCTGTGCACGGAGGAACCAACTCGTAGCTAGTTGCGCCCTTACTTTGTTTCGAGTACGCTCAACAACTTAAGCGTGCTGCGACTAGTTGCGACAAGGTTTCTTGTCGGTAACGGCACCGCCAGCAGGCTACTGACGTCCCGCACTCAGCGCTCGCGGCCAAGGTGCCTGCGCCGGCAAGTTCCCAAAAAGCGTAGGGCAAAAACATACAAAGGAAGGAATCAAGTAAAGGAAATAACATTGCAATTATTACCCAAAATAGAGTTATATTACAAGGTAGCTTGTCGCGGCTCTAACAGATTATTCTCATAACATGACCAGCAGCGACAAGAAAAGAAGAAAACGGGCGGCCTAGTCTGCGCGGTCGCCCTCAATCCTCTTGATCCCGCTCACCTTGTCCACAATGGGTGCGACAAGGGTCTTGAGCGCTTCCAGATCAGCATCCGGCGGCAGGGACTTGAGGACATTGGTGAGGTTGAGGCCCGGGTTGCGGAAGGCCACCTTCACCAACACCTTTTGAAGAGCTCCTGTGCAGATCTTGCGCGACTCGTCGGCCAGCTGCTTTGGGATCTTCTCCCGGAGTCGCTGGAGGGCCGTTGCCACGCCTTTGAAGAACAAGGTGAGCTTGGCGCTGGGTTGGAGGTTCTCATCGGAGGGATACCAGAGATCCTCCATCCCCAGCTGCGCCAGCTCCCTTTCAATATCTGCGGCAGCATTCACGAGACCCTACGTCCAGTGCTTCAGATTCTCCCTAAAAGTGTTCTGGGCGGCAGCAGCACTCGCCAGCAGCGCCTTGTCGGCCTTTATCTCCTCCTTCAAGGCCACCTCGCGCTCCCTGGCGCCGTCCAGCGTCTTGGTCAAAGTAGTCAGCTTCAACTCAAGATCTGCGTTGGAGTCCTTGGCGGCGACAAGTTCCTTGCCCCTCTCGGCGAGACGAACCTGCAGCTCTGAGTTGCTGTGGGCGTCCTTCTTCCGCTCACGCTTGAGTGCGGCAAGCTCTTCACCGCTCGCCTTGAGATCGGCCTCCAGCCGCGCCACCTTCGTCTCCAGCTCCTTCTTGGCGGCCTCGGCAGCTGCGGTAACATCCTCTGCTTGCTTGAGGGCTCCGCCGAATGATTGCTCGCGCGCGGTAAGCTCCTCCTCGTGGCTGTCAAGGTTAACCTTCCGCTGTGCCAGCTCGCCCTCCTGCGCAGACAGCTTCTCAGCGGAAAGCCGCTGTTGCTGTTCGACTTCATCCTTCTTGAGGAGGAAGGCCTTCTGCTCCTCGGCGAGTTGCTCCCGCTCCTCTGCTAGGGACCCCAGAGCTTCCTGGTTGAGACCCCGGAGCTCCTCCGCGCGCTTCTCGATGTCCGCTCCCGCCTTCGCGACAAGCGCCTCCCGGGACTCCAGCTTGGCCTGCCAAGCACGATAGAGCGACACCAGCTTCCGCAGCAGCCGCTCCTCCTCAGGCCCGCCGCTGCTGCTGCTCGGCGCATCAACCAGCGTCAGACCAGCGGAGGAGAGCACCTCTCCATCAAAGCTCTCTCCTTCGACCGGCGCCCTGGAGCTTGACGCCCAGGGGAGGTTGATGAAGACATTTCCGCCAGCCTTCAAGTAGACGCCTGGCTGGGGCTCTTCGGAGCCTGGCGCTGCGGCAGCGGCGGAAGGGTCGGCGGTCGGCGTAGCGCCTGGCGCTCCTGCGGCCTCAGGGCCGTCAGTGCGATCGCCAGACCCCTCGCCAGCTGCTGCGGCGGCAGCTTTGGCGGCCTCTTCACCGGCGGGATCATCAGCGCCGGCTGCTTCTTCGGTGGCAGCGGCATCGTCGGCAGCAACCTCGGTCTCCATCGGCTCCGCAGCAGATGGGTCTGTCGGCCGGAAAAGGGAGAAAAGTCAAGCAAATATCCAAAAAGAAGATCAAAAGAAGAAGAACCCAAGGGAAGTTTTGAAGCGAGAGGATTACCTGCACCGGGTTCTGCGGTCGTAGTCTCCGCCGCCGGGGGGGGGGGGCGCTGGTGCTCTCCCTTGCCGGAGAACTCTCCCTTGCCGGAGAACTCTCCCTTGCCGGAGAACTCTCCCCTGCCGGAGAGCTCTCCCTTGCCGGAGAACTCCCCCTTGCAGGAGAACTCTCCCTTGCCGGAGAACTCTCCCTTGGCATGTCGGGGGCAGCCTCCGGGCGCTTCTAGTGGGGCTGCTCTGCTCCTACACAAACCAACAATCAAGATATCAGCAAAGAAAGAGCATCTATGCGCACCTAACAGCGGAAAGCGAACCGTATACTTACGCTGGGGGTTGCGCTGGGGGCTGCTCTGGAGAATAGTTGTCGGGTCTGGCAAGGTGATCTCGGGCGCACTCTGCTGTCGCGGTGGGTTCGTCCTCGACGATAATCACCTCTCTCCTCGCCGGGACCTTGGCTCTCTTCGCCGCTCTCTGGGACAGAGTCCTGAAAAGGAACAAGTTCGGAGTAAAGCAAATGAGATACAAGACAAAACAGCAAGAATTGAAGAACTACAAGTACAGCAAGGAATCTTACTCTTCTTCTTCCTCGTCGGAGCTGAACGCGGAGAAGTCGAAATCCGGCTCACGTCCGGCGCGAGGAGGCGGAGGAGTAGGTTCCCTTGGCCGCTTGGCGGGAGCAGTGGCGGTGGTCCGAGACGACCCCACTCCGGCTGCCGCCGCGGCGTGAGAAGCGGCAGGAGCAGAAGCGGTGGTCCGGGAGGATCCCGCTCCAGTTGCCGCAGCAGCGTGAGGTGCTCCCGCGGCAACAGTACTTGCCGCGGTGGAGCGTGTCGCGCGGCACATCAACTGTCGACTCGCCTGCCGCTCCGCTACGTCCCCGGCCTTGCGGAGACGCCTTCTTGGTGGAGCTGGGGGCTCTTCTTGCGGTGAGCTGTCTGAAGATGAGGAGGAAGAGGAGTTGATCTCCAAGGAGCCGCTCGTATCCTCGACGGGCTCGCTCGACTCGACATCATGCCCGGCAAGCTCCTCCTCGCCGGCAAGCTCCTCTCGCTCGGCACGGCTTGCCGCCTCTGCTGCCTCTGCCCCCTCCACGGTGAATCCAAACTCGCCCGGGGCGGCGGCTGCCGCCACCTCTTCCAGCCTAGTGGCGATGCATTTCATCTCCGCATCGGTGGTGTCGCGAGTGAGGCTTTTCTTTTCGTCGGAGCGGACCGGCACTTCTACCAAGCCGTCAAAGAACTCCTGCACGACGACGTCTTCAGGCTCTTGCCAAGTTGGGACAATTCCATGCGAATCGCGCAGCGGCATCATCGCACGGATACGGTCGAGCGCGGAGTTGTTGCACAGCGGAACGACGCCCTTCGGCAACCTGAACACTTCGGGATGTTGAGGGTCGTACTTGAACAGCTCCTGGAGCATCGCGTTAAGTTCCAGAACAGTGAAGTTGAAGTTGAGGCCCGGGCGCAGCCTCATGATGTCCGCCGCATTCTTGAATTCCCAGGCGGTTCTCCTCCGCTCCTGCAGGGGGGCGATGCGGCGGCGAAGAAAATCTGCGCCAACCGCACCTACAGTGAGCCCGGCAAGCCTGAGGCGTTGGATCCGAGCGACGGCAATCTTTAGCCTATCGTCTTCCGGGGCCACGTTGCTCCAATCGCTGCCGCGCGCTACTGGGGCTTGGCGCCCGGCGGTAAACGGCTGTGGGTTCTCCTCGACAATCCAGCACCAGTCTGCTCTCCATTCCTCCCACTTGCCACGGAACTCTCTCTCCAGATAAGCGTCCTTCTTGCCGGCCCTCGAGATCCAGGTGATTCCACCGGATAAAGGCTCTCCTCTCTCAACTCGGGGCATAAAGAAGTGGCGAAAAAGGGCTACATTTGGATAGACTCCGACAAAGTTTTCGCAGAGATGTGCGAAAACTGCCATGGTCAGAACAGCATTGGGGGTGAAGTCAAGGAGGCGGAACCCGTAGGTGTTCATAATATCGCAGAAAAACTCAGAGAAAGGCGGGCAGAGCCCGCAGTAGAAGAACAAGGCGAAGAAGGGATATCCATTTGGAGCCATTTTCCAAGCGACGACTGGAAGTACCTTCGTGCGTGGATGCGCTCGCGTCTCCGTCGACCAGAAGAGGTAGTAATACTCCCTCAGCTCCTTCGCGGCGAGCTTGGGGGGGAAGATTGCCCGCTCCTTTCGCAGCTCCGCGAGCCGCTGCGCCTCGGCCGACTTCACGACCTTCCCCTTTTCGGCTTTCGGAGCCATGGAGGAAGTGGTGAGGGAGGTCGACGACGTTGGTGGTGCTGGTGGCGATGGGGGGCAGAGCGCTGCTCTCTTTCAGTTTTGGGAATAAGGGGGAGCGGCGGAGGTTTCCGAGATTGGAATAGCAACTGGCGAATGGGCGAACTGCCCCTGTCTCCCCTGCTTATAAGTAGGGAGGGGGAGGACGTTCCGCCTTTCCGAATAAAGAAACCACCCACGATCTCTCCCACGACACCGCATTCAACGCGTGTCGTTGGGGGAGGGCGCGGTGGATATGGAGAGAGATACGGCGTAACCCCGGCCGCGCGTGCCCGTGCCTTGCTTTGGGCCTGGCCCAACAGCGCTCGGCACCGTGTATGGCCCAGGCCCGGGGGTTCCTGTCGGTGTACTAGAGTAGGGGTACCCTAGTATCCCGAACTTGTGCACGGGCAGTCGCAGCATCCCGCGGCAAGGCTTGCCGGGTGACCGCCAAGGTCCTCCGTGGTTCCTTTGGAGCCATTCAAGAACAAAGTATTCAAGCCAAGGAGACAAGACCCCGGCAAGAGGAGCTTGCCGGGAAGGCCAACCAAGGCATCTCAAGGAACTTTCCGCGACGCGCCACGCGTCCCGGCAAGGCTCGGTGAGCGGCAAGCTACCACTCTGTAACCACGCTCCAGCGCATCCACCAACGTGTCGCTCTGGAACCCTTCCAGGCGTACGTGGCGGGAGGCTGTGCAGCCAGCGGTGCGCGGTGGCAAGCGGTGCTGACAAGATTGCCATCGTGGCGAGCGGTGGCGTCCCTGACGGACCCCTTTTGCACTATTTGGGCGACGCAGACGGGCATGCAATGCCTTTGTCCCCTGCCGTCAGGGTTAGGTATGATACACTGTACAGGTAGTTGTACCAACCGCAACACCTTTCCATTTTTATCCTTGTCTACGTTGCCACCTGTCGGTGACCCCTTGAGCATATGAAAGGAGGCCCATGCGCAACGTAGGGTGGGGGGGGGGACGAGGGAGGAGAACATTCACGCTCGGTCTCGTTAGCTGCTGGTGTGTACTGTAGCACTCAGCGCTCCCGAGCAAGAACTCAATACAAACCACAAAGCAGGAGTAGGGTTTTACGCATCCTTGCGGCCCGAACCTGGGTAAACTGCTCGTGTGCTTCGCCTCGATCTGCTCTTCGTGCGATCTTCGCCCCCGCCGAACCGAAAGGGACTCGGTCCGCCGGTCCCATAGGTCCTCGTGGATCAGTTTCCCCGACAGATGTGGAGATAGAACCTGCTGTTGATCTTGATGACCCACAACCTAAGAACAAAAGGTATGAGAAAATAGACTCCGTTGCTAGGAAACATGGTAGGGAGAGAGAACCATGGTTTCAGTAACCCATGCCCCCTAAAGCTTCTAAGAATAAAAATGATGAGGAATTTGAGCACTTTTGTGAAATGCTTAGACCTGTCTTTTTGCGCTTGCGTTTGACCGATATCTTGAAAATGTCCCCCTATGCTAAGTATATGAAAGATATTGTTACTAATAAAAGAAAGCTACCGGAAGCTGAAATTTCCACTATGTGTCGGGGGTTTGTTGCGACATATGTCAAAGGATGGCTTATCATGGAGGGGGTCAATAGAACGTCGTTGGGTCCTGGAAGCGGGATAAGGTGATATCTCAAACGCCTACGGGATTTAGTTCGAGGGTCTCCGTGGAGATAACATCCCTAGTCCTGCTCTGCAGGGGCTCCGTGTCATGACTATCGTCAATAGAGTGGCTACAAGGATGCTCCTTGAGCTGTTCTGGGTAGAGGAAGAAGAAGAGCAAGGCTAGATCCAGCTCCTTCTTCTCTAGACGAGGGTTTGTGGGGCTAATGTTCTGAACCCCTTGCATGGGGAGACCTGGGGGGTTTATATAGGCCTACCCCCAAGGGTACAATAGTAATCCGGCCAGGTGTAGGTCCCGACGGTAAGTGTCTCTGAGTGCCGGCTTCTCTGCCGGCTGCTGGGGACCGCCGCTTGTTGGGTCCCGCCGACTGCCGGAGACTCAGCAGATAGATGGGGCTCGCCACCTGCGGACCCCGCTGTCTGCTTTATACTGTAGCCTCGCCCCTGATGGCGGGGGCTTTGTCGGGGAGAGCGTGGCTACGATCCTGCCGCCTGGCGAGCGCTCACTGTAGTCACACCCCATCCCATCTGGTCTATGGCGCGTAGACTCCAAGGGAGAGAAGGGCTGCCTGCCAACAATCGGCCCACCCTGGTTGCCGCTGGCTTGGGGTTAACCGCCTTCTGGTGGCTCGCGAAGAGGTAGGGCCCGCCGCCTACGGGCTGTACCGACCGCCCATCGTGGGAGCGTGGCTCTCTCCGGCGTGGGAGATGTCACGGGCTGCGTGGCTACAGTGCCGTGCCGGGCGAGGGTTGTACGCTTGATACTCCCACAGTGTGGCCACGCTCGTCCCTAGATTCGGGGGTGGTGGTCTGCACTATAGCCACGTCCCGTCTCGCCGTGGTAATGGAGTGCTAACTTTGAGGGGGCGAGGGGCCGCCTGCCAGGAGTCGGCCCCCTCGTGGCCTGTCTGTTGTAGCTTCACCACCTTCTAGCAGCCAGCCTCTGGGACCAGTCGGCCCAAGAAGGCGGTCATGCTATCGGTAGTCGTGAGGGGCGCAGCTTGCCCCGATGTCTTGAAACAACATAGGGTGCTGGTGAGGATACCTGTGGTCATTTACTCCGACAGTAGTCCCTAAAGCTGGTGGGGTTATGTGGCTAGAAATCGAGGAGCCTCAGCAGCTTCCCATTCTGAGTGCTTGAGTAAACTTGTCTTGTCCGTCTCTTCGAAGAAGCCGACTGCCAAAAGTCGGCCAAGGAGCTGCCGGCCGCCTGGCGAATTTGAACCGTCGCAGTGGAAGCCGGGTGTCAAAACAGCTGGGCGCCAGACTTGCCGCCGTTGTCCACCCGCCATGTGGCTCTCGCAGGACAGGCCGGACTGCCAGCCCACGTGTGCAATGAGACGTCATCGCAGGCCGAGGCACGCCACTACAGGGCCTCGGCACGCGTGCAGATCCACTGCGGCCGAGGCATGCGGTTGAGCTTCCCATGTGTGGTTAATACACGCCATTATGGCGCGATAAACGCGGGGTCATGGGGGGAGTGGGCGCATTAAATCTCGCGCCCCCCATGTCTCGCCCCCTCAGCTCCACCGCCAGGGGGATGCAAGTAGGGGGAGGAGGGGGCGGCAGAATGCACGCGCGCCCTCGTCTCTCTTCGTCTTGCTTTTCCCCTTCCTCTTGCTCCTGTTGCCGACGCGCCCTCTCATCTAGTCGGAGTGCCACGGCTGCCTGATGACCCACAAGAGTAGGGGATCTATCGTAGTCCTTTCGATAAGTAAGAGTGTCGAACCCAACGAGGAGCAGAAGGAAATGATAGGCAGTTTTCAGAAAGATATTTTTCGCAAACACTGAAATTATCGGTAACAGATAGTTTTGTGATAAGGTAATTGGTAACAAGTGACAAATAGTAAAAGTAAATAAGGTGCAGCAAGATGGCCCTATCCTTTTTCTAGCAAAGGACAAGCCTAACAAAATCTTATATGAAGGAAAGCGCTCTCGAGGACACGTGGGAATTATCGTCAAGCTAGTTTTCATCACGTTCATATGATTCGCGTTCGTTACTTCGATAATTTGGTATGTGGGTGGACCAGTGCTCGGGTGCTGCCCTTACTTGGACAAGCATCCCACTTATGATTAACCTCTATTGCAAGCATCCGCAACTACAAAAGAAGTATTAAGGTAAACCTAACCATAGCATGAAACAAGTGGATTCAAATCAGCCCCTTACGAAGCAACGCATAAACTAGGGATTAAGCTTCTGTCACTCTAGCAACCCATCATCTACTTATTACTTCCCAATGCCTTCCTCTAGGCCCAAACAATGGTGAAGTGTCATGTAGTCGATGTTCACATGACACCACTAGAGGAAAGACAACATATATCTCATCAAAATATCGAACGAATACCAAATTCACATGACTACTTATAGCAAGACTTCCCCCTTGTCCTCAGGAACAAACGTAACTACTCACAAAGAAAATTCATGTTCATAATCAGAGGAGTATTAATATGCATAATGGATCTGAACATATGATCTTCCACCAAGTAAACCGACTAGCATCAACTACAAGAAGTAATCAACACTACTAGCAACCTACAGGTACCAATCTGAGGTTTTGATACAAAGATTGGATACAAGAGATGAACTAGGGTTTGAGAGGAGATAGTGATGGTGAAGATGTTGATGAATATAACCTTCCCCAAGATGGGAGAGTTGTTGGTGATGACGGTGGTGACGATTCCCCCCCCCCCCCCGGAGGGAAGTATCCCCGACAGAACAGCTCCGCCAGGGCCCTAGATTGGTTCCGCCAAGGTTTCGCCTCGAGACGACGGCGTTTTGTCCCGAAAGCCTCCTTATGATTTTTCCCAGGTCAAAACACCCCATATAGGAGAAGATGGGCATCAGGGAGTGTCGGGGAAACTGATCGCCCACGAACACCTATGGGACCGGAGCCCCTTTTCGGTACGTCAGGGGGCGGAGAAAGCACGAAGAGCAGATCGAGGCGAGCACACGAGCAGTTTACCCAGGTTCGGGCCACACGGATGCATAAAACCCTACTCCTGCTTTGGTTTGTATTGAGTTCTTGCTCAGGAGCGAAGAGAGCTACAGTACACTCTAACCGCTAGCAAGACCGAGCGTGAGAATGATCGATCCCCCCTCCACGTTGCACATGGGCCTCCTTTTATACGCTCAAGGGGTCACCGACAGGTGGCAACGCAGATGAGGGTAAAAGTGTAAAAAGAGTGGTAGTTGGAACAGTGTTCCATACCTAACTCTGACGGCAGGGGACAAGGGCATTAAATGCCCATCGCCGTCGCCCAAACAGTGCAAAAAGTGACCGTCAGGGGCGCCACTATCCGCCATGACGGTAGTCTCGTCATCGCTGCTTGCCACCGTGTACCCCTGGCTGCACAGCCATCCGCCACGTGCGCCTGGAAGGGTCCCAGAGCGACACGTGGGTGGATGCGCTGGAGCGCGAGTACTGAGTGGAAGCTTGCCGCGGCAAGCGCCTTGCCGCGGTTACTATCTTGTCGCTTCCGGGAGCTTGTCGCTCACCGGGCCTTGCCGGGACGAGTGGCGCGTCGCGACAAGTTTCTTGAGATACCTTGAGTGGCCTTCCCGGCAAGCTCCTCTTGCCAGGGCCTTGTCTCCTTGATTTAAATACTTTGTTCTTGAATGGCTCCAGAGGAACCACAGAGGATCTTGGCGGTCGCCCGGCAAGCCTTGCCGCGGGACGCTGCGACTGCCCGTGCACAAGTTCGAGATACTAAGGTACCCCTACTTTAGTACACCGACAGGAGCCCCCTGGCCTGGGCCATACGTGGTGCCGAGCGCTGTTGGGCCAGGCCCAAAACAGTGCACGGGCACGCGCGGCCTGGGACGTGCCGTATCTTTCTCCATCTCCACCGCGCCCTCCCTTAACGACACGCGTTTAGTGCGGCGTCGTGGGAGAGATCGTGGGTGGTTTCTTTAATTGGAAATGCGGAACGTCCGCCCCCTCCCCCCTTATAAGCAGGGGAAACAGGGGCAGTTCGTCCATCCGCCCGTTGCTTCCTTCAATCCTCAGAAACCTCCGCCGCTCCCCTCCTTCCCGAAGGCCGAAAGAGAGCAGCGCTTCGCCCCCCATCGCCACCAGCACCACCAGCGCCGTCGGTCTCACCCACCGCCTCCACCATGGCTCCGAAAGGCGAGAAGGGGAAGTCCGCAAAGTCGGCCGAGGCGCTGCGGCTCGCGGCGCTGCAGAAGAAGAAGGCTGTCTTCCCCCCCCAAGCTTGACGCGAAGGAGCTGAGGGAGGCCTTCTACCTTTTCTGGGCGAGGGAGACGCGGGCGCATCCGCGCCCCAAGGTACTCCCGACCATTGCTTGCGAAATGTTCCCGGGCGGATATGCGTTCTTCGCCCTGTTCTTCTACTGCGGGCTCTGCCCGCCCTATTCTGAGTTCTTCTGTGCTATCATGAACACCTACGGGTTCCACCTCCTTGACTTCACCCCCAACGCCGTTCTGACCATGGCCGTTTTCGCACACCTCTGCGAGAACTTTGTCAGAGTCTTCCCAAACGTAGCCCTTTTCCGCCACTACTTCACGCCTCGAGTTGAGGGAGGAGAGCCTCTGTCCGGCGGGATCTCCTGGGTCTCGAGGACCCACAGGAAGGAGGCGTACCTAAAGGGAGAGCTCCGCGGCAAATGGGATGAGTGGAGAGCCAATTGGTGTTGGATTGTAGAGGAGAATCCGCAGCCATTCACTGCCCGGCGCCAAGCCCCAGTAGTACGCGGCAACGACTGAAGCGACTTAGCCCCGGAGGATAGCAGACTGAAGATTGCCACTGCCCGGATCCTTCGCCTCAGGCTTGCCGGACTGACTGTAGGATCAGTTGGCGCGGACTTTCTCTGCCGCCGCATCGCCCCCCTGCAGGAGTGGAAGAGGCCTGCCTAGGAGTTCGAGAACGCGGCAGATGTTATGAGGCTGCGCTCGGGCCTCAATTATAATTTCACTGTCCTGGAGCTCAACGGGATGCTGCAGGAGCTGTTCAAGTACGACCTCGACCATCCCGAATGGTTCAGGTTGCCGCGCGGCGTCGTCCCGCTGTGCAACAATTCTGCGCTCAGCTGTATCCGTGCAATGATGCCGCTGTGCGACTCGCACGAGATCGACCCAACTTGGCAAGAGCCCACCGACGAAGCCGTGCAGCAGTTCTTTGACAATGTAGAAGAAACGCCAGTCAACTACAACGAGAAGAAAGGCCTCACCCGCGACACGACTGACCAGGAGATGGCGTATATCGCCACCAGGCTGGAAGAGGCGGCGGCAGCCGCGGCCGCGTGCGAGTTCGGATACACCGTGGAGGAGGCGGAGGCAGCGGAGGCGGCAAGCCTTGCCGAGCGAGAAGAGTTTTTCATAGCGGGGAAGCTGCCGGGCAAGATGCCGAGCCAAGCGAGCCCGCCGAGCAGGGCGTCGAGTCAAGCAGGCCCGCCGAGCAGGGCGCCGAGTCGAGCGGGCCCATTGAGGACACGAGCGGCTCGCTGGAGATCGGCTCCTCTTCCTCCTCATCCTCTGGCAGCTCGCCACCTCCAGCATAGCCTCCAGCTCCACCAAGGAGGCATCTCCACAAGGCCGGGGACGTGACGGAGCGGCAGATGGGCCAACAGCCGCCGCGCCGCACACGCGCCACCGCGGCAAGCACTGTTGCCGCGGGGGCGCCTCGAGCTTCTGCAACAACTGGAGCGGGGTCTTCTCGGACCTCTGCTTCTGCCCCTGCCGCTCCCCACGCCTCGGCGGCAGCCGGTGCGGGGTCGTCTCAGACCACCGTCCCTGCTCCCGCCAAGCGGCCAAGGGAGCCTACACCTCCGCCTCCTCGCGCCGGGGCGCGTGAGCCAAACTTCAACTTCTCTGCCTCAGCTCCGATGAGGAAGAAGAAGAGTAAGACTTTGTTGTTTTTGTATTTCTTCAATTTTTGCTGTTTTAGTCTTGCGTCTCTTTTGCCTCACTCTGAACCTGTTCCTTTTTATTTCAGAACTCTGGCCCAGAGGGCGGCAAAGAGGGCCAAGGTCCCGGTGATTGTCATCGAGGACGAGTCCGCCGCGACAGCAGGGGGTGCTCCTGAGACAAGCTTGCCGGACCCGGCGACTGATCTTCAGAGCAGCCCCCAGCGCAGCCCCCAGCGTAAGTGTCTAGTTTATCTCCTGCTGTTAGGCGCGCGTGGGAGCTTCTTCTTTACTGACGTCTTGTTCGTTGATTCGTGTAGGAGCAGAGAAGCAGCACCAGGAGCGCCAGGAGACCGCCCCTGACGTGCCGCACGCTTCGACCACACCGCCAAGGGGAAGCTCTCTGGCAAGGGAGAGTCCTCCGCCAAGGACAAATTCTCCGCCAAGGGCGAATACCCCGCCAAGGGCGAGTACTCCGCCAAGGGAGAGTTCTCCGGCGAGGGATAGCACTAGCGGCCCTCCGCCGGCGGGAGCTACAACCACGCCGCCGAGGGAGAGCTCCCCGGCAAGGAACCTCACCGAGATGCCGGCCCGCGCAGGTAATCCCTTTGCTTGTAAAAACTCCACTTGGACTTTTCTTCTTTAGATTCTTATTTTTTTGGATATTTGCTTGACTGTTTTTCTTTCCTTTTCTTCCGTCATACCCATCCGTAGCTGAGCCAATGGAGACGGAGGTCGCTGCTGACGATGCCGCCGTCGTCGAAGAAATGGTCGGCACAGATGATCCCGCCGGCGCAGAGGCCGCCAAGGCTGCCGCCGCAGCAGCCAGCGAAGGGCTTGGCGATCGCACTGACGGCCCCGAGGCCGCAGGAGCGCCAGGCGCTACACCGACCGCCGCGCTCTTCCGCCACCGCTGCAGCCCCCAGCTCCGACGAGCCCGAACCGGGCGCCTACTTAAAGGCCGGCGACGACGTCTTCATCAAGGTCCCTTGGGCGTCCATGTCCAGGGCGCTGATCGAGGGAGAGGTCTTCGACGGAGAGGTGCTTGCCTCCGCCGGGATGAAACTTGTCGACGCGCCGAGCAGCAGCGGCGAGTCGGAGGAGGAGCGGCTGCTGCGCAAACTGCTGTCACTCTACCGCACCCGGCAAGCCAAGCTGGAGTCCCGCGAAGCGCTGGCCGCCTAGATGGGAGTCGATATGGAGAAGCGCGCAGAGGAGCTCCGGGGTCTTCACCAAGCAGCTCTCCGATCCTTGGCAGAGGAGCGGGAACAACTTGCCGGGGAGCAGCAGGCCTTCATCCTTGAGAAGGCTGAAGTGGAGGAACAGCAACGGCTTGCCGCTGAGAAGCTGTCCACGCTGGAGGGTGAGCTGTCGCAGCGGAAGGTCAACCTTGACAGCCACGAGGAAGAGCTTGCCGCGCGTGAGCAGTCACTTGGCGGAGCTCTCCAGGAAGCAAAGGCCGTTGCCGCGGCCGCTGAGACCGCCAAGAAGGAACTGGAGGTGAAGGTGGCGCAGCTCGAGGCCGACCTTAAGGCGAGAGGCGAGGAAATTGCCACGCTCAAGGTCAAGCGGGAGAATGACGCCCACAGCCACTCGGAGCTGCAGGTGCGCCTCGCCGAGAAGGGCAAGGAACTCACCGCCGCCAAGGACTCCAATGTGGACCTGCAGTTGAAGCTGACCACCCTAACCCAGACACTGACGGCGCCAAGGAGCGTGAGGTGACCCTGAACGAGGAGATCAGGGCCGAGAAGGCATTGCTGGCGAGTGCTGCCGTCACTCAGAATAACTTTAGGCAGACAGTCGAGCATTGGACGGAAGGTCTCGTCAACGCCGCCGCAGACATCGACAAGGAGTTGGAGCAGCTGGGGGCGGAGTATCTCGGGTACTCCACCAATGAGAACCTCCACCCCAGCACCAAGCTCACTCTGTTCTTCAGAGGCGTGGTGACGGCCCTCCGGCAACTCCGGGAGAAGATCCCAAAGCAGCTGGCGGATGAGTCGCGCAAGCTCTGCGCAGGCGCCCTGCAAAAGGTGTTGGTGAAGGTGGCCTTCCGCAATCCGGGCCTCAACCTCACCAATGTCCTCAGGTCCTTGCCGCCGGACGCCGACCAGGAGGCGCTCAAGGCCCTTGTCGCAGCCATTGTGGACAAGGTGAGCGGGATCAAGAGGGTCGAGGGCGATCGTGCAGATTAGGCTGCCCATTTTTCTTCTTTCATTGTCGCTGCTAGTCATGTTAGGAGAAAAGTCTGTTAGAGCTGCGACAAGCTATCTTTGTAACATAACTCTATTTTGGGTAGTAATTGCGATGTTATTCCCTTTACTTGACTCCCTTTGCTTTGTATGTTTTTGCCCTTACGCTTTTAGGGAACTTGCCGGCGTAGGCACCTTTGCCGCGAGCGCCGAGTGCGGAACTTCAGCAGCCTGCTGGCGGTGCCGTTGCCGACAAGAAACCTTGTCGCAACCAGTTGCAGCACACTTAAGTTGTTGAGCGGGCTCGGAAACAAAGTAAGGGCGCGACACTAGTCGCAGCACACTTAAGCTGTTGAGCGAACTCGAAACAAAGTAAGGGCGCAACTAGCCATGAGTTGGTTCCTCCGTGCACAGGTTTTCCATACAAAGCGTGGTCGTTCAATGAAGATAACTTAAAATTTTAAAAAATTTGATTGCTCAAACTTTGGCAACTTAGCTTTTGTGTCGTTTGCTTCCCGGCAAGGCGAAACTTTCTTGAACGGCGCTTGGTCCATACCACTATCTTCTCCTCCCCCTGGCAAACTTGTGCGCGAGGGAACCTTCCTTTGCTTGAGAAAAAAGAAGGAAGAGAAAATATAGATATGGAGCCTTTGGGCTCATTATTGCTTACCGGGGGTAGGTGCTGCACAAAGTGTCAGATAATACATGCAAGAAAATAGAAAGCATGAAATGACAAGATGTGCGGGGCACATAAGCTTTATTGATGCACGGGGTCTGCGCCCGGCTTTGTACAAAGGATTACATGCAACAGCGGCAAGACTTGTACAAAAGGTGGTTGCCGGAGCGGGTCACGACAACCGCGCCTTACGAGTAAAACTTACGAAGATGCTCTATGTTCCAGGAGTTGCCCACCGGAAAGCCATCTTCGGTCTCAAGGCGGACAGCTCCAGGCCTAGTGACTCGTTTCACCCGATAAGGGCCTTCCCACTTGGGCGTCAACTTGTTGGAATTCTTGGCGGACTGAACGCGCCGAAGAACAAGGTCGCCTTCCTCGAGACTTCTGGCGTTAACTTTGCGGCTATGGTAGCGGCGCAAAGCTTGCTGGTAGCGAGCTGCTCGTACACCAGCCTGAAGACGGTCTTCCTCAAGGAGCAGCGCGTCATCTTGTCGCAGCTGCTCTTGCTCGAGCTCATCACAAGCGAGCACTCGAGGTGACCCGTATATGAGTTCCGTGGGGAGAACTGCCTCCGCTCCATAGACTAGAGCGAAGGGTGTCTGTCCAGTGGCTCGATTTGGCGTTGTTCTGATCGACCAAAGAGCCACCGGCCGGTCCTCGATACAGTTTCTTCCGCACTTGTGCAACCTGTCGAAAGTTCTGGTCTTGAGGCCTCGCAGCACTTCAATATTTGCCCTCTCCGCTTGACCGTTGCTTCTCGGGTGAGCAACAGAAGCGAAGCAGACCTTCGCGCCAAGATCTTGGACGTACTGCATGAAGGTGCGGCTCATGAATTGCGTACCGTTGTCGGTGATGATCTTGTTAGGGATCCCGAATCGGCAAACAATCGATCTGAAGAACTTGACTGCTGACTGTGCGGTCACCTTTCTCACTGGCTCCACTTCTGGCCACTTTGTGAACTTGTCGATCGCAACGTACAAGTACTCAAAGCCCCCGGCTGCGCGGGGAAAGGTGCCGAGGATGTCGAGCCCCCAGACCGAAAATGGCCAGGATAAAGGGATCGTCTGGAGAGCTTGAGCTGGATGGTGTATCTGCTTGGAATGGAACTGGCACGCTTCACACTTGGTTACTTGTGCAGTTGCATCCTGGAGGGCTTCTGGCCAAAAGAAACCTTGCCGGAATGCTTTGCCGGCAAGTGCTTTTGCGCCAATGTGGTGACCACATATGCCTCCGTGTATCTCTGCCAACAGCTTCTGTCCATCTTCCCGGGGAATACACTTCAATTTCACACCGTTGAGTCTTGTTCTGTACAGTGTGTTGTCGACAAACTTGTACATACATGACTGCCGGGCTACTCTCTCTACTTCTTCTTGCTCTTCGGGAAGCTCTCCTGTCTGAAGGAAACAGACAATCTGCTGTGCCCATGCTGGAGCTTGTGGCTCGACAACAAGGACTAAAGGCACATCTGCTGCTGCGGGAACATCCGCTTCTACGGCGAGAACTTGTGTCTCAGCCGGAGCTTGATGTTCCCCGGCAAGCTTGCCGGAGCAAAACTTGTCGGGAGTGTCTGCTTCAACTGTACAAACCTTAGGGCTTGCAGGAGCAGACTGCTCCTCAGCACTCTTAGTGTTGATCTTGGGGACCTTGTTGGCGGCGGCTTCGGGAAGCTCTGCCGGAAGATAGTCGCTAGAGATCAACTTCCTCTTCTTGCTCTGCCCAGTCGATGGTGTTACAGATGGTTGAGTTAGCTTGAGCACAAAGATCCCTGGTTCCATAGGTAACTTAAGTGCGGCACACTTTGACAGGCCGTCGGCGATGTCGTTTTGAGCTCTTGGAACACGCTCCATCTGTAGGCCGTCTAAGTGTTCTTCAAGCTTCCTCACTTCATCAACGTAAGCTTCCATCAACGGGCTCTGATAATTCTTGTTCACTTGGTGGACGACAAGCTGCGAGTCACCCCTGACAATCAGCTTCTTAATCCCAAGGTTTGCCGCGATCCTGAGACCGGCAAGCAAACCTTCATACTCTGCAGTATTGTTTGTCGCTTGCTCCTTGGCAAAGTGCATCTGGACTACGTACTTGAGGTGCTCTCCGGTCGGTGCGACAAGCAGCACACCAGCCCCGGCGCCTTGCAGCGAAAAGGCACCATCAAAGTACATCAGCCACTCTTTGCTTGCTTGCTTCCATGACGGACACCTTCTTGGTCTCTGGCGGAGCCGCCATCGTCTTCTTACACTTGCTGGTGGAGCTCGATGGTGCGTCCTCGACGGCAGCGCAGCACTCCGAAGAGGTGCGTTTGCCGGAGTGGGCCCCAGAGCTCTTGCCGGACTTGGTTTTCTCCTTCCCCCCGGGAGCTTCAGCGGCAAGTATCTTGCGATCTGTTGCGGCTGCTGCTTCCCGGTAGATCTTGTCGGCGCAGATAAGGGCATCTTTCTTGTCACCGGGAACAGAGATGATGCTTATCGGGCCTGGCATCTTGAGCATGTTGTAGGCATAGTGAGAGGCTGCCATGAACTTGGCGAGTGCGGGACGGCCAAGTATCCCATTTTAAGGCAATGGGAAATCGGCAACGTCAAAAGTGACCCTCTCGGTTCTGAAGTTCAGCTCCCCGCCAAACGTCACTGGCAGCGTGATTTTCCCCTTCGGCTTGCTCCTTCCCGGGTTGATTCCTTGGAATGTACCGGTCTCTTCGATCTCGCTATCAGGGATCTGGAGTTTGTGGAGCACAGTGGAGGAGATTAGGTTCAAGCCGGCCCCGTCGTCAACTAACATCTTAGTGACCTTGAGGTTGCGGATGGTTGGTGAAACCAACATCGGCAAGCACCCGACCGCAGTTGTGCGATCAGGGTGGTCCTCAATGTCAAAGACGATAGGCGTGCTGGACCACTTCAGAAGTTTGCGCGATTCGATAGGTGGTTCCGCCGCATTGACTTCCCGCACCCATTGTTTGAGTTAGCGGTCTGAAGTATGCACAGAAGCACCGCCGTCAATGCACAAAACCTCTGTGGCTTTCTGAAACTCCTGCTCACTGGTCTCACCATCATCCATGTCTTCGTCGTCATCGTCGTCTTCGTCCTTGTCGCGGCCGCGGGGAGGTCTGTCTCCTTGTCGCTGCTTGGCCTTGCCGCGGCGTCCTCCCCGACCATTGAAAGGCCGCTTCTTGCCAGACCCTCCATCACCTCCTCGGGCCTTCTCTTTGTCGCGCCGCTCGTACTCAGCCTTCTGCTGTTCGACAAGCTGCTCAACTCTTTTGCAGTTCTAGAGATCGTGGCCCTTGGTGCGGTGGATCTTGCAGTACTGCTTGTCGGTGCCGTCCTGCTTGCCGGCGGCCGCCACAGCCTGGCAGTTGGTCCATGCGGCAGTCTCCTTTTCGAAGCTATCAACTTGGGCTTTCTTGGCGCCAGCCTCCTTGCCGGACTGCTCAACTACTAGCACTTCCTTGTTCTTCTTCTTCCTGTTGTTCCGCCGCCGGTTTTTCTTTGCCGGGGCGGCATCCTCGCTGTCAGATCCCCCAGCCCCCGTATCCTCTCCGGGGAGTTTCCTCCCTTCTTCAGCGCGTGCACACTTGTCGGCCAGGGCATAAAGCTCACTGACGTCTCGGTGTTGCACATCGCCATCTCCTCCCTCATCCTGCGGTTACGCACATTCTGGTGGAACGCGCTGATAACCGTGGCAGGGTGGACGTCTGGGATGTTATGCTGTACGTGGCTGAATCTCTGGATATACTTGCGCAGGGGTTCTCCTTCCTTCTGGGCGAGCAGGTGAAGGTCACTCTCCTGGCCATGAGGTTTGTGGCCGCCTGTAAAGGCACCGACAAACTGATGGCAGAGATCTGCCCAAGAAGAAATGGAGTCGTCCGGCAAGTGCATGAGCCAGGACCTGACGTTGGGTTTGAGTACCAGAGGGAAGTAGTTGGCAAGGATCTTCTCGTCTTGCCCCCCAGCAGCTTGCACCGCAATGGTGTAGATGTTGAGGAACTCCGACGGGTGCGTCTTGCCGTCGTACTTCTCCGGCACGTCTGGCTTGAAATTTTTCATGCTGGGCCACTGGACTTGCCGCTGCTCACGGGTGAACGCAGGGCAACCTACCGCGTACGGTAAGTCGCCTGGTCCCCCTGGCGCTTGCATGTCGACAGTGGGCCCAGCGCGCTGGTCTGACTGACGCCGCGCTTCTCTTCGGCGCTCGATGCGAGTACGAGCGTCTTCGTGTCGGTGATCTTGAAGAACTTGGCGCTGATCGCGACGAGCTCGCGGATCCGACGACGCGGTGGAGTCGCTGTCGAGGTTGACCCGGCGAGTCGGTGATCTTGGCCTTTGGGGCGGAGAGTGCACGGTGGTTGCACCCCCACCGGTCTTGTCGCCATCAGCCCGCGCCTGGCTGACTTGCCGCGGCCGTGACGTGCTCGGCTACTGCGGAGTGTCGCCGTTGGCGAAGGCGATGAGACTCTGAATAGTGGCCCTCCGGTCGTCGTCCTTGTCTGCCGCTGGAGGGAAGTCTAGGAGCAGTTCAGCTCATGCTAGAGCTTCTGCTGGAGTGGCGGGTAGCGGTGGCGAATGGTGCGAGGAGCGGGATATGCTCGGACTTCTAACCGTGTTAGAAGGAGCAACATCCCGTCCAGGCGACCGTGCCTTGCTTGTGCCGGCATGTTGGTGCGGATGCTGGCCTTGAGCGTCCCGAGATCCGCCAGCTTAGCCTTGGCCCAGCAAACGTATGGTACCGTGGGTACCATGACGCTGCCGGTCCCGCACCTGCTGAGACGGGCGCGGTGCATGTACGAACGCCGAGGTCTTGGAGTGCGCCCGGTCGTCTGCCTTGTCCTTGGACTTGGCAGCACCATGGGTTCTCTCGTCGACGTCCGTTCTTCCGCCGGTGTCTTCCCCACCAGCCGTTGGCTCCGGCGGTGGTGGGATCGACGTGGACGGACCTGCTGCCTCTGAAGCTTTCTTCTTCGGCGGCATGTTGATGAAGAAGGTGAAGATCTCGCCCGTGTGCAGGCCGGATCAGGTTTACACAACCTCGACGCTTCCCCCTACCTGGCGCGACAAAGACGTCGCGGAAACTGATCGCCCACGAACATATATGGGACCGGAGCCCCTTTTCGGTACGGCAGGGGGCGGAGAAAGCACGAAGAGCAGATCGAGGCAAGCACACGAGCAGTTTACCTAGGTTCGGGCCGCACGGATGCGTAAAACCCTACTCCTGCTTCGGTTTGTATTGAGTTCTTGCTCGGGAGTGAAGAGAGCTACAGTACACTCTAACCGCTAGCAAGACCGAGCGTGAGAATGATCGATCCCCCCTCCACGTTGCGCATGGGCCTCCTTTTATACGCTCAAGGGGTCACCGACAGGTGGCAACGCAGATGACGGTAAAAGTGTAAAAAGAGTGGTAGTTGGAACAGTGTTCCATACCTAACTCTGATGGCAGGGGACAAGGGCATTAAATGCCCATCGCCGTCGCCCAAACAGTGCAAAAAGTGACCGTCAGGGGCGCCACTGTCCGCCACGACGGTAGTCTCGTCATCGCCCCTTGCCACCGTGTACCCCTGGCTGCACAGCCTTCCGCCAAGTGCGCCTGGAAGGGTCCTAGAGCGACACGTGGGTGGATGCGCTGGAGCGCGGGTACTGAGTGGAAGCTTGCCGCGGCAAGCGCCTTGCCGCGGTTACTATCTTGTCGCTTCCGGGAGCTTGTCGCTCACCGGGCCTTGCCGGGACGCGTGGCACGTCGCGGCAAGTTTCTTGAGATACCTTGAGTGGCCTTCCCGGCAAGCTCCTCTTGCCAGGGCCTTGTCTCCTTGGTTTAAATACTTTGTTCTTGAATGGCTCCAGAGGAACCACGGAGGATCTTGGCGGTTGCCCGGCAAGCCTTGCCGCGGGACGCTGTGACTGCCCGTGCACAAGTTCGGGATACTAAGGTACCCCTACTTTAGTACACTGACAGGGAGTCACCAGGTGGCCCACGAGGCAAGGGCGCGCCCAGGGGGCGCCCCCACCCTCGTGGACAGGTGGTGGCCCCCCTGACGTATCTCTTTCGCCAGATATTTTTAATATTTTCTGAAACGGTCTTTTGTGGAGTTTCGGGGCTTTTTGAGTTGTGCAGAATAGGTCTTCAGTGTTTGCTCCTTTTCCAGCCCAGAATTCCAGCTGCCGGCATTCTCCCTCTTCATGTAAACCTTGTAAAATAAGAGAGAAAATGCATAAGTATTGTGACATAATGTGTAATAACATCCCATAGTGCAATAAATATCAACATAAAAGCATGATGCAAAATGGACGTATCACAGCCCATCGTCACCGGACCTCCTTGTGCCACAGCCACCTCGCACTGCTGCCGAGCACGGAGCCCATGGTGCAAAGCGGCCGATCAGGTGACTAGGACGGCTTCAACTTCTTTGACGAGCACTTGGAGTTCCTTCGCGAGACGTGGAGGCTTCCCCATGCGTTGAGCATCAAGGTGCGCATCCCCCCGACAAGGAGATCTCGCCGACGCCGGAAGATGGCGAGCGCATCGTCTTCCGCTCACATTTCCTTCTGGCATCGGCCTTCCAGCGAGCGGATTCCTCCGCTCGATTTTGGATTTCCACGGAGTGCAGCCCCACCACCTCACTCCGAATACGGTGGTGCTGCTCTCCGCCTTTGTCATCCTATGCGAAGGGTATTTCGGTGTGCTCCCCACAATTGAGCTGTGGGGAGAACTCTTCTACCTCAAGATCGTCATCGCCGTCAAGAAAGAGCCGGCCCAGTGCAGGGCCTGCGTCGCGGTGCGGTGCACCGGATCCGGTGTCCGCTTCCTGGCCTTTGCCCTGCTGCAGTCGGTCAAACTATGGTAGAAGTCGTATTTCTACGTCAAGAACGCCCATCCGACGTGGGACTATGTCCACCAGCCGGCTTACAAAGCCGGACTGCCTACTGAGCCCTGCGGCACCTGGAAATTTCGGCCGAAGACTCTGTCGGCCGCCTCCTTCACCGCTCTCACCTGGCTGCCTTCGTGGAGCACTGGGTGCTGCCTCTTTAGTCCCGGCCTCATATAATCAGCGACATGAGCCGGCGCCGAGACCCGAGCCGGCTGAGCACCAAGGTGATGCCGGTCGTGGAGGTGGTCCGCGTGGTGAACTTTTTTTCCGAGTGCAAGCTGCCACAGACGGAGTGGAGGTTCGGCAAGCCGCCATATAGCTGCGACAACCCGCCGCCTATGGTAAGTTTTCCTGATTTCCTTTTCCGTCTTCGCTTTTCCGGGCTCCTTCTTCCCTCCTGACCAGTCGGCCATGGGGCAGCGCTTCTCGGGCCAGGCGGAACCCGGCTCAGGGTCCTAGGTCGTCCGATACTGGCAGACCGGATGGAAAGCAACACGAGCGACCCCGGTCTGGGGGCGGCCGCCATGGAGGAAGACGACGCCACGGGCGGTGGCGCCGGGCGAACATGTGGCTCATCAGGAGGCGGCCTCGGGGATGATGAGGAGGAGGACGACGTGCCGCACCGCACCCGTGGTGCCGACAAGGCGGGTGCCAGCTCCTTGGCCGCGCCGACTGAAGAAGGAGGCGCACCGAAGCGTCGGGCCGACGCCGAGTTGTTTGACAGTCGGCCCAAGAAGCCCAAGGCCTCGGCTGCCGCCACCAAGCGGCATGAGGCTGCTGCAAAGGCGACCCTCTTCCAGAAATGCCCCAAGCAACGACCGATGGTGTCCGCGTAAGTACTTTGATATTCCTTGCGCTCGTTTTTCTTCTTTTCTTGCAAGCCTTTTAGCAGTTTTTCTTGATTTTCTTTGATAGGGCTCCACTCTCTCTCTTGCGGACCCCTTCTGCTTCAGTGATTGGGCCATTAGATAGCTCCGCTAACCCCCGCCGCATGGATCTACTCGCCGCTCTCCGGGAAGCGACAGAGAGGAACGCGCGGGAGGCGCGAGAGGAGCGGGAAGCCGCAGTCCGGGAGGAGGCAGAGGCGACCAAGGCGGCGCAGGTGGAGGCCGTCACAGCAGCCAATGCACATGCGGATGTGGCGACCAAGGGATAGACAGAAGCGGCCGCCAGGGCGCGGGAAGAGGAGGCGTCCCGCCACCGGGCTCTAGAATCCACCGACTCACAGCTGCAAGCGCTAGAAGGCCAAGGGCCGACTGGCAGAGTCGGTGTAGACCAGCCAGCCCTAGAGAGGGGAGGGAGCGGCCCCGCTAACTTGGAGGTGGAAGTGGCTCCCCACGCGCCGGCTACTGGCATGCAAGGCAGTCGGCTCGAGGCACCGATGGCGCCGCCATCTGGGAGCGGGCTGGTGGTGGGTTCGATTCCCACTGCTCGAGTTCCCGCGCGCCAGCGCCTTGCGAAGGCGACCTCGGCGCCGAGGCCGGTTGAGGTCGGGACCGCCAGCTCGTCGGCGCCAGACACCGAACCCACCAGTGCCGCCCACAGGACTGGTCATCTGGGGGCGGCACAGGAGTCCTGAATGTGGCCGTGCGGGACATCCTGGCCCAATTCAATACTCAGGGCGCCACCCTCCAGCAATCCTTACAGGATTTCTTGGCGATGTGGACGGTCGTCCGTGTATATTATCTTGCTTCCGGTTTTTTTTATTCTTGCAATCTTCCGTGGGGGCGCACCAGCGCACCCACTAGGTGTAGTCCCCGACTTTGGGTCGGCTGCTGGAGGCCGTGCCCTAGAGCATGAGCGAAGCGTACTTGACGACAACGGGATTGTTGCCGTTTGCTATGTTGACAGCGGTGGAGTAGTCGACTAGCCAGTACTCCAGCTTTACGGAGCCATTGTACTTGGGAGTGTCTCGGGGGAGAGAGAACCCTTTCAGGAAGGGCTTGTCACGAATACGGGGGCCGAAGCAAGGCGGACCGATTGCATCTTCTTCTTCTAGCGTGAAGGATCGATCGAGCCGATTGACCGGATGTCAGGCGTCATTTTCTCCGACAACCTCCCGGTGGCCCAACCGGGCTCCGAGAGTCGGATGGTCAACATGCGGCAGGGAAGCACACCTTTCCTGGCTGGGGGAGGAGGTCGGTGATCGCTCCGTCGTTCCACTACTCGTGGGCAGTCGTCTTGGTCGCGCTTGATCGTGATGTGGGTGCACCGACTGCGGCTGGCAGCTGGCTCGTGGTCTTGCCGACTGGGGGTCCCGCCTATTGGGGTTCGAGAGCAAGCCCCTTGCTCGGGGCGGGGAGGAAGGTTCTCTGCCCGAGCGCCGGAATCCAGCATGCGGCGGAGAGTCTCCTGCTGCCCGGCAGCCGCGTTGAGGAGCTGCTGGACGCGCGCCGTCATGTAACGGCGCTCGTCGCCCTACAGGTGGTCTAGCTCGTCAGGTGCCGCCTACGCGGCGCGTAGGTTTTCCATTTGGGTGGCATAGACTGGGCACTCGGACCCCATTATGCTGGCGATGGTAGCGGCCCGCTATCCGACTGCGCCGGCCCAGCTTGGCTCGCCCGCAGCCGGCGTGCAACCAATAGCATGGTCGATCTCGCGCTCGTAGGATTCAGTGAGGTGCCTCATGGTCGCCACCTTGCTTGTGCTATCGAGGAGCGAGACACAGAGCGTTTCCAATGTCGCGCCGTCGGCCCCCGCGGTAATAGGGGCGGACAGATCCCGAACTGCCGCCTGCAGCAGGTCTGGGCCAGCGGCTTTAAAGGCTCCACTGTGGCTGGTGACCATCACCTTTGTGATGGTGCTGGCACTAGCATCGCTGATCGCAGGAAGGAGCGGGTCGTCGATGACCACCACATGGTCGGGGAATGCGTCAGTTGGCGCCATGCCGAAGTCGATAAGCATGTCGACAGGTGGGTTAGTGGAGACAACAGATTCCAGGTCGGAGGCAGACTCGTTGATGAGGTGGAGCTTGTCGAGGAGATCGATGAGGCAGCTCTTGGTGCTGGTAGCTCCCGCATTGGGCGCGGGCTCGTCCACGATGCGGAGTTTGTCGAGGATGTCGACAAGGTGGTGCTCGAAGCCAACTGCATCTGCGTTAGCCATGGGCTCGTCAGGGAGGTGGATCCCCTGAGGAGATCGGCGAGGCTGCTTGACGCACAAGCGGCTTCCACGCCACGAAGCGCGTCGGCGCCAACGCCGTCGGGCGTAGCCGGGTGGCTGCGATCGCTAGGGAGGAAAAGGGTTCCTGTCCAGAATATGTTTCCGAACGACGGTGCACCTTGCCCCACGGTGGGCGCCAAATGTCGGGGGTTTGGTGCGACATATACCAAAGGATGGCTTATCATGGAGGGGGTCAATAGAACGTCGTTGGGTCCTAGAAGAGGGATAAGGAAGTATCTCAAAGGCCTACGGGATTTACCCAGGTTCGGGGCTCTCCGTGGAGATAACACCCCTAGTCCTGCTTTGCAGGGACTCCGCGTTATGACTATCGTGAATAGAGTGGCTACAAGGATGCTCCTTGACCTGTTCTGGCTAGAGGAAGAAGAAGGGCAAAGCTAGCTCCAACTCCTTCTTCTCTAGACGAGGGTATGGGGGGCTAATGTTCTGAACCCGTTGCATTGGGAGACCTGGGGGGTTCATATAGGCATAGCCCCCTAGGGTACAATAGTCATCTGGCCAGGTGTATGTCCTGACCGTCAGTGTCTCTGGGTACCGGCTTCTTCGCCTACTGTTGGGGCCCACTTCTTGGTTGGTCCCGCCAACTGCCGGAGGCTCGGCCGATAGATGGGGCCTGCCGCCTGCGGACTTCGCTAACTGCGTTATATTGTAGCCTCGCCTTGATGAGGGGGGATTTGTCGGGGAGAGCGTGGCTACAGTCCCGCCGCCTGGCGAGCGCCCATTGTAGACACACCCCATACCATCTGGTTGATGGCGTGCAGACTCCAAGGGAGAGAAGGGCCGCCTGACAACAATCGGCCCACCCTGGTTGCCGTCAGCTTTGGGTACGCCGCCTTCTAGTGGCTAACGGTCAGGTAGGGCCCGCCACCTGCGGGCCGTACTGACCACCCATCGTGGGAGCGTGGCTCTCTCCGGCATGGGTGATGTCACGGGCCACATGGCTACAGTGCCGTGCCGAGCGAGGGTTATCCGCTTGATACTCCCGCACTGTGGACATGCTCGTCCCTAGATTCAGGGGTGGTGGTCTGCACTGTTGCCACGTCCCATCTCGTCGTGGTAATGGAGTGCTAACTTTGAGGGGGCGAGGGGCCGCCAGCCAGGAGTTGGCCCCCTCGTGGCTGCCTGTTGTAGCTTCACCACCTTCTAGCAGCCGGCCTCTTGGACCAGTCGGCCCTAGAAGGCGATTGTGCTATCGGGAGTCATGAGGGGCGCAGCTTGCCTTGATGTCTTGAAACATCATAGGGTACTGTTGAGGATAGCCATGGTCATTTACTCTGACACTATGCTTGCAAACTATACATAAGGGTGGAATACATAAGAAACTAGGAGATCGCGGAATACCAACCATACTATGCTCCATTAAAAGAAACTATGTTAAAACTGTTTTATGTGATTTAGGAGCTGGTGTTAGTGTTATGCCTTTCTCTCTGTATCGAAGACTTGATTTGAATACGTTGACACCAACTGAAATCTCTTTGCAAATGGCTGATAAATCAAGTGCTTTATCCATTGGTATTTTTGAGGATGTACCTGTCGTAGGTGCAAATGTTACTATCTTAACAGACTTCGTTATTCTTGATATACCTAAGGACGACAATATGTCGATTATCCTTGGTAGACGTTTTTTGAATACTACAGGGGATGTTATTGAGTGCAATAAAGGCAATGGCACTTTTCATGTCAATGGTAATGACCATACGGTACACTTTCCGAAGAAACAACCTCAAGTGAATAGCATCAATACTATTGGCAAAATTTCAATAATTGCTATTGGAGGTTTTGAATTCCTTTTTCCTACTGTCAAAAAGAAGTATGATATTCTTATTGCTGGGGACATGCATATCCCCATTGAGGTAACCGGAGAACATTGAGGTAACCTAGTGTTATACGAAGATTCTCCGGTTTCATGTCAATTGAAAGAAGTTTGTTAATAAGACAAGATCAACCTTATTAATTGATTCCTTTTGACGAACATGAGATGGATGAATTTAGTAAATAGAACTTTCTGTACCCACTTTTTATGCCCTGTTACTTAGAATTAATAAAGCAAAAATAGTATTATTTTCCTATTTTCTATTTTATCCATGCAATAAAAAATGACCATAAAATAAAAGTTCTCCAAATACCCTGAAAATTTAGTATGATTTTTTCCGGAATATTTAAGAATTTCTGGCACTGAATACACCTTAGGGGCGGTGAACCAGTGGGCCACAAGCCCACAGGGCGCGCCCACCCCCTTGGGCGTGCACCTTGGCTTGTAGGTCCCATGTGGGACCCGCTCACATATTCCAGCACCCATCCACTTCGTCTTCCTCCAGAAAAATCAATACATTGTTCAAACCCATGTTCTTGCTCATCTTGCTGCCATTTTCGATCTACATGCTCATTGCTTTAATTCCAAAACTGTTTTGGGAGATTGTTCATTCGTATGTGACTCCTCCATTCACTACAAAAAAAGACACATCCGTGACATTTTGGCCCGAGCGAATATTTTTCCTATCATGCTTATGACACTTCTATGACGATAACTATGAAAAAAACACGTATCATCATAGATGTGGTGGGCTCCTACTTCTATGACAAAAAATCATTACAGAAAATGGGCTTTTCATCCTGGGCGGCCCGGGGACGCACCTACATGACATTCTTTGGGCCGTCCATGACGGAAAAAAGTTGTCACAACCCTAGAATTGCTTGTAATTAGTTGCATCTGTGAGCATCCATGCACCATGTTTAAGTTGAAAGGAATTTGAAATGGGGGTGTTTAAACCCTAGCACCAAATGGAATTCAACTAGGCTCAATTTGAAATCATTTCAGTTTACCAAAAATTTCGTTTAAAAATGTTCATGATCTAGGGAAAAGGGTGGAAACCCTATCGAGTGGTGATGCATATTTTTCATTCGCATTTTTTGTCTTTGAATAGAGTCACTAAGTATTTGAATTGGGTCTATGCATTTCTATAAATAATTCTCTAGCCCTAATAATTCTGAAACTTTGTGTGGGGCCCTGGAATAATTATATTAGCATCCACAAAAAGTTTCAGCATTTAAAAAATTGATTTGGTTCAGTAACCAAATTCAAACAACCATGCAAATAGAAAACAGGAAAAAAATAGAAATAAGAGAGAGAGAGAGAGAGAGAGAGAGAGAGAGAGAGAGAGAACAACTTACCTGGCCCAGCTCCTGTAGTAGCCCAGCCCACCAGAGCCGGCCCGATCCACCACCGCACCGTCTCCTACCTCCTGCCTGTAGGAGCACGTGCATGTCACGTGCCCGCTCGGCCTCGGCCACCTCCTGCTTCATGCTGGAGGGTCATCCTCCTCCTTATCCACGCGCCTAGAGACGCCCTCGATCCACTCGTCCTCTCCCATCTCTCTCTGGTCGTTCTCCCTCCCCCTCGTGTTCCTGCAGCCACCCGAGAGCCAGCCGTCGCTGTCGTAGTACTTCCTCATGGCCACCATCAACCTGTCGCTGTCCAAGCATGTCCAGAAGCTCCGCTGAGCTCCGCTTCATCTCCAAGCCGAAGTACACAATCGCGGATGCCCTGCAGCGTCGCCATCGACCTCATCCTCGTCCTCTTCATCCAGTGACTGTCGCCGTCGATTCGCCGTCCCTCCCGCCTCGCCGAGCCGGATGAGCTCTGCCTCGACTCCGCTGTGAGCTCCTCCGTCTTTTCCCCTACTCCTCGAGCTCCTCTACATCCTCTAACAACCTGAGCCACCAGACCCGAGAGGTCTCGCCACCATGGTGCCTCACCGCCGTGGTCAGGGCCACGGTAGCTGACCCTTGAGCACGTCACTGTGCTCTATGAACCCCCAGGAGCACGTAGCACCCGTCTGTTTCTCCCCTAGTGCACCATAGCGTCGACTCCGTCCACAGCCGCACACCGACCGCCGCTGCGAGCTTGATTCTGGCGAGCTCCGGCCACCCTACGCCCAACCGCAGCCAACACGAGATGTGCGCGAGCACCAGGAACACATAGGTGGTCTCCGTCGTCGTTCTGGTCGCCGAGGAGCTAACCCGAGCCCCTCCGCCGCACCTGCCGTCGCCGTCATCGAGTCGCCGGGGTGCTTGACCGTTTTGACTAGAGGTTTAACCTCCCCTGGGTCAATGATAGGTGGGGCCCGTCCTGTTAATTACTTTAGTTTAGGTTTAAACTTAATTATTTTAGCCCTGTTAGACTGACACACGGACCCCACGCGTCAGGGTTGACACCGGCCGCCCCGTTGTCTTGATGATGTTATGATGATGCAGTGCTGACGCAGTAAAGATTTTTTGTGATTTTAATCAATGTTGAGGATATCGCTTATCGTTAGCGTCTCGGTCAGCTGGGGATTGGAGATTAATCGGAAATCAGACGATTAATCGATTTTATCGGTCGACTATTAATCGGCCATTTTTGTGCAAATCCCAAGTCCCCAACACTAAAATATGTTATATTCAATACCAAAACAATATTGGACAAAAGTGTTACTTTGATTCCTAACTTTTGAATCCTTGTATGATGACGTACAAAAAAGGACAACAGTACATATTGCATAACAAGGTCCACAAAACACAAATAAACATAGTTTTTGCAAACATAGTGCTATGAATGGGCTTGATTTATCGGTAGATTCCCGATAAATCGCTTGTCATAGTGATAAATCGGCCCAAATGAATAACGGTGAAGATAAGGCATAATCTTTTCGGTCACCCCAAGAGTAGCGATAAATCGGACGATAAATCGCTGAATCGGAAGATTTCATGAACAGTGATTTTAATAAATCATAAATGATTTATTTATATCAGAAAATAGTTAAAACTTCTAAAAATCATAGAAAATAATCTGTAACTCCAAATGAAATAATTTATATATGAAACATTATTAGAAAAATATGAAGAATCTGTTTACGGCATTGTCATGCATGTTTGAACAACTTGAAGTTGCTGTATATGACAATTTGATTAAATGTCATTTGAAGTGCGTTACATGGAGTTTGAATTTGGATCTTGCGTTCAAACAAACTCCATTTAAATTGTTTCTAGCTACATTAGCTCAAATCACAACATGTTGCCATGTCATGATCATGCATCATATTGTTGCATTGCATTGATTGTGTTCTTTCTTTGTTTGCCAGTATTGTCCCCTCACAGTGGACGTAGTTCCGACGATGAGTTTGATGACACCGATGAAGAGTATTACTATCTTCAGAAGTGCCAGGCAAGCAACCTCCATTGAACATTATGATACAATCCCACTCTCTCACTCTTGCTCTCTTCTACTGCATTAGGACAACAACGATTCAACTGCTATTTGCTGCGGTTGCCGAACCCCTTTCCTCTGCATGACCTGTCATTGCCAGAGTAAATAGTTGAACCCACTAGCATGAGTAGGAGTTGTTTAAGCCATGTTGTGCCTAATCATTCATGCTTGCTTGTTATGCCTACTACTGCTTAGAGTTGAGTCGGGTATGATTCATCGGGGGTGAATTGGAATGTCATGAACATGTCCTACTGTTGAGAGCTAGGTGTGTGAACACGATTTGGTAAAGGTAGCGATGAGAGGCCATGTAGGAGTACATGGTGGGTTGTCTCATTGAAGCCATCCTCAGGAACTGAGTTATGTGTTTTCGATCCAAGACAATTACTACCACACATTGGAATGCTTAAGTGCCCCTCTCGACTTATTAATCGCCTTGATCTCTGTCCAGGACTTGCAACTAGTTTTTGGTGTTTGTAGGATATGTGTTGGAGGCCGTGCGTAGAACTGATCCTACGGGTGGGCTATGAGGCGGTAGATACACCATGGCACGGTGTACCGAGTTGCCCGTTTGGTGGCTCGGGAACCATATACACATCATTTGGGGCCATGAGCAAAACCTCAGCCGGATCTCCTTGCGATGGAACCCGAATAGACGATAAACCTGGACTAGAGGCTCGTGTGGTTAGTCTGGTCGCGGCCGACAACCTTGCCAGGCTTTCGCTTGAAGGTTTCCGAGATACATGATGTGCACATGGCGGTAAGTGGCGAGAGCTTGTGTGAAGAAGTACACCCCTCCAGGGTTAACATGATCTATTCGAATAGCCACGTCCGCGGTAATGGACTATTGGGTTGCCTATGCAGTTCATAGACAAGTGGAAGTGGATACTCTAAAATGCGCAAGATAAGCGTGAGTGCTATGAATGGCCTTCTTATAGGGAGACATGGCGGATCCATAGTGGTGTATTAATATGGTGAATATGTGGAGTTGTGTGCGCCACCTCAAAAGAGTTACTTACAGTCATAGTATAGGTTAGCCACCGAGTCAAAGTTGGCTTGCAGTATTTAAATCCCACAACCCCCTTTGTTTATAATGATGCGTATGTAGCTAGTTTTGATGTCAGTCTTGTTGAGTACCTTTGTACTCACGTTTTCTTAATTTATGTTTTTGCAGAGGAGACTTCAGTCTCACTAGTAGTTCTGCATGGACTTCGACGTTTAGCTTGTTACCTCAGCTACGATCTTGTACCCTCGGGAGGGTCTTGTAGATAGTCAGGCTTCAGAGCCTTTTTCATTTGTAGTTGTCTATACCTAGACATGTCATGCTTCTGTTGCTTGTATGCTCTGTATGTTGGCTCATGAGACCCATGTTTGTAATATTTGGCTCCTCGGAGCCTATTGAATAACTACTTTGATTCATAGAGTGTTGTTGTGATGCCATGTTGTATTTCCACATATCGAGTATATTGTGCGTATGTTGTTGAAATGCTTGGTATGTGTGGGATCTGACACCTAGTTGTTTACCCTTGGTAGCCTATCTTATGGGCAAATTCCTCCTAGTGCTTCCACTGAGCCTTGGTAGCTTGCTACTGCTCCGGAATAGATGGATTGACCGGCATGTGTCCTTCCTTGCTCCTGTGTCTATCCCCTCTGGGGAAATGTCACGTGGTGTATCACTACAAAAAAAGACACATCCGTGACATTTTGGGCCTAACAAAACTTTTTTCTGTCATACTTATGACACTTGGATGACAATAATTGTGACAAAACATAGTATCATCATAGATGTGGTGGGGTCCTACTTCTATGACAAGAAATCATGACAGAAAATGGGCTTTTCATCCTGAGCGGGCCGGAGACGCAGCTGCATGACATTCTTTGGGCCGTCCATGACGGAAAAAACCGTGGTAGAAGCGAGGGCGTTGAAAATATTGGGGTGTTCCTGGTTACGGTGGGTGGTCGGGGCCGAGCGATGCATGCTTCACTTGTAAACGCACACACGTGGGTGCGAGGCGTTGGGCTCTAACTGAACCCGAGCGAGGCATTGGGCTCTAACTGAAACCGAGCGATTGTACTGCAGGGTACGCATTACTGAACCCAAGCGATCGATCGATGGCTGTTAACTGAACCCGATTGAGCGATTCCTTCGCTACTACTGCTAACTGAAGCCGATCGATGATGGCTCTGCATGAACAGTGAGCGTTGCTGGGCG
>LR738712.1:217043798-217056602 GCA_902687465.1 Secale cereale
AGGACCCCGTGGTGTTGCCTCTGCATGAACATGACCCCGTTCGATCGAGCCGGTTGGGGCTGCATGAACAGGACCCCGTGGAGGGCTGCATGAACAGGACCACCCCATGGAGGGTTGCATGAACAGTAGTGTAGGATCGAAAGTAGGTCTAGAGGGGGGGTGATTAGACTACTTGACAATATAAAAAATCTGCCTTTAGATCATGCAATGTTTTTGGCAGTTTCACAATTAAGAACAATTCAAGTATCACCCTACACATGCAATTCTAGAGTATATGCAGCGGAAAGTAAATTACACATGTAAAAGAGAGGTGGAGAAGATCAAACGCAGTTTGGTGACACGAAGATTTTTGTCGTGGTTCCGATAGGTGGTGCTATCGTACATCCACGTTGATGGAGACTTCAACCCACGGAGGGTAACGGCTGCGCGAGTCCACGAAGAGCTCCACCCACGAAGGGTCCACGAAGAAGCAACCTTGTCTATTCCATCACGGCCTACGCCCACGGAGGACTAGCCTTACTCGGGGTAGATCTTCACGAAGTAGGCGATCTCCTTGCCCTTACAAACTTCTTGGTTCAACTCCACATCTCGAAGACGGAGGCTCCCAAGCGACACCTAACCAATCTAGGAGGCACCACCCCCCAAAAGGTAATAGACGGTGTTGATGATGATGAACTCCTTGCTCTTGTGCTTCAGATGATAATCTCCCCAACACTCAACTCTCTTCACTGATATGGCTGTGGTGGAAGAAGGGTTTGAGTGGAAAGCAACTTGGGAAGCCTAGAGATCAAGTTTCATATGGTAGGAATGGAATGGCTTGATCTCAACACAAGGGTAGGTGGTTCACTTCTCAGAAAGTGTATGGTAGAAGTGGTGGTACTTTCTGATGGCTCTCCTCACGAATGAAGAGGGGGTGGAGGGGTATATATAGCCTCCACACAAAATCCAACCGTTACACACACATTTGACCAATCTCGGTGAGACCGAAGTGAAAACTCGGTCAGACCGAAAGTTCAAATATAGTGAACGTTGGGATTTTCGGTGGGACCGAAAATACCATCTCGGTGTGTCCGAAGTGAGTCAAAGGTTAGGGTTTGCTATCTCAGTGTGACCGAAAACAACAACTCGGATATTCCGAAATGCTGTCAATTGGTTACAGAAGGTTGGCAGACCATTTTCGGTGAGACCGAAACTCAGAATCGGATGGACCGAGAAATTAGGGTTTGGGGAAATAACTGAAGTGGTTCATCTCGGTGGGACTGAGTTTGCAGAATCGGTTTGTCCGAGATTACTTATGAGTGTGTTGATAGTGAAGAGTGCTGATAGTTGAGGGAGCTAGATCACCAAGCACTTGAGCAACAAGAACATTAACACAACCTCATCCCCTTTTAATAGTATTGGCTTTTCCTATGGACTCAATGTGATCTTTGATCACTAAACCAAAAATAGAGTCTTGAGCTTTTGCCAATGCTTGTCTTAGCATTTTGAGGGGTCCACTTCTTCAGACATTTCCATACCCATATCATCGAACTTTTCTGAAATGATTCTCAAGTGAATATTAGTTCAATGATATATATGTTGTTATTAATTACCAAAACCACCCGGGGATTAGTTGCACTTTCAATCTCCCCCTTTTTGGTAATTGATGACAACATATAGATCAAAGCTTCGACAAAAGATATAATCAAGGAATAATATCGTCGCTTTGAGAAGTATGTGATAAACAAGAGCTCCCCCTAAATTTGTGCATTATTTAAAATTTGCGTTTGAATGCAAATGCACAATTGATTAGGATTATGGGTCACTCTTCCATGTCACATACATCTTGGTGGAGCGCACAAAATGATAAGAATGAATAACATACACTCAATCACCAAGACAAGAGTAAATAGCCATACAAAGAGGAATAGCATATGATAAGCAATAAGCACACATTAAGGCATAGTATGACTAAGCACTCATTAAGGTAGCATCAAACGTAGTAGCAAGCACACTTAAAGTATCAGGAACCAAAAGAAACCAATGTATCTCAACGAAAAACCGGCAAAAGAAGTACTTGCTCTTATGAGATAGCATGTTCTTCTTTTGTAGTTACACAAAAATTGAGCAACATTAAGTTTGGTTGTCCTTTTGTGCAGTTCCACTAAAATAAAGTGCCATTGTGGTGACAGTGATCTTGCAAAGACTAATAAAATGTTGCACGAGATTACCAGCATAATTTGGTGGAGATTTTGGAAACTCCAATCACCATTTTGTGCAGTTCCACCAAAATTGAGCGATGTTGCCCACGTGACATTTTAGTTGAACTGCACAAGACACTCATTCTAAAAAAAGTGTTTTGTGCAGTTCACCAAAAGGTCACATTAGCAACAAGGTGAAATGGATATCCCTATCTGCACAAAAAGATACTAGAAAGTAAAGAGTTGCTGGTCAATAAGAATATACGAAACATATACGAAATGAAAAGAAGCATCTTAATTATGTTCATGGCAATCACGCAAGGACAGTAGAAAATTTAAAACATCCGCAATGCTTCATGTTACCAGAAGCATTACGATCAACAATGAGATTCCTCAAATATGGGATTACTTTAATGGTGGCATTGCTTGTTTACCAGATACAGTAAATCAACAGCAGCTAAAGAGTTGGTTTAAGGGCATGGGACCATGGGGACACCAGGACACTCAGCAGCGTAAAGGAGCAACTTACTTATCATACTGGGGAAAACAGCAGGAGTGCCATTTGTAACACAGTTTAATTGCATCTTATCACTGGAGGCATTAGATTAACAATAACACTAGTTAGACATGTCCCTAAGGTAACAGTGTGATCGTTCATTTCACATGCGCCCTTACATTAACAACAGCAAAAGGTTGGTATAAGGACATGCGATAGTGGACACATCAGCACAATGTACCTACAAGGAGGCATAAAGTGGTGATGCCGAGTTTGTTCATGCTATGTGAGGGCAGCAAATATAAACCTGGAGATCTTGTACTATGTGACGGCAGCAAACCTAATCCAGGAGACTTTGTACTATGTGAGGGCAGCAAATCTAATCCTGGAGACCTTTTACTATGTGAGGGCAGCAAACCTAATCATGGAGACCTTTTACTATGTGAGGGCAGCAAATCTAATCCTAGGACCTTTTACTATGTGAGGGCATCAATTCTAATCCTGGAGACCTTTTACTATGTGAGGGCAGCAAATCTAATCCTGAGACCTTTTACTCTGTTGACTTGTCCACCAGCCGCCACTTTCTATCCTTTTTCCAACCAATAATAGATCTGTTCCTTATCCAGTTTGTACTGCGTTTTCCCATTATTTCCCTTTTCAACCAAGAGACCGGTTGGGTATCCGGTCTATACTACTTTCACCATATTATTTCCTCTTTGAATCAAGTCCTAGATTCATGCTACAATTTTCCCCCCTTTCTTCGTTGTTTGAACAAAGCCCTAGATTCGAATGCATGAAGTAGCTTTACCTCCAATAATACTAAAAATTTAGGTGGCTTTCGAAGAGCTGATGGGAGTAGAAAAAGATGCACATGCAGACACGTGGGGAGCTGGGGCAGTAGAGTAAGGCCACTTTCGAAGAACTTATACCTGAGGGTCATCGGGATGTCGGCGGCGGCAGGTCGGATCTGCGGACAATACGGCAGGGAGGAAGAAGGGTCGGAGGACCTCCCAAGCCGGCGCTGTGTCGGAGGAAACGACACGGGCAGAGGATCGGGCCCCTCCGGCAGCTGTGGGTTTCCTCCCTCACCGACGATGACAACGTGAACGATGCACCTTTTAGTCCTGTACACACACCAGCCGAAGGGATCTGGCCGGAGCTGTGACCAGCGGTGAGCAGAGAGAAAATGTCGCTACCACTGTCTTGTTTAGATCTGGAGAGGATGAGAGAATGAAGAGAGTAACGCTAGTAAAGCAAGCGCTCAGGCCCCTGCGTACATATATAGCGGAGTGATTACCTTTTTCTCCCCATAACAAGCATTTCAGTTTGTGTACGTGGCATTAAAGAAAAGAAACTATGTATTTAAGGTGACTACCTATACGACTCCTACTTACTACTAGTAGTAGTATTGTTCACTTGTGCTCCCCGACCCTCCATTCATTGAACAACCCCACGGGTGAATAAACATACAGTACTAGTATTTATATAGAACGAACAAGCTCGAATTATTTTCGCGTAGTTAAAAGTTGAGGCGGAGCTTTTCCAGGGCAGTACGCGCGGCAGTTTTTGCGTAGGCGGTTTGACAGAGAGGCGAGGAGGGTGAGGGAGTAGCGGATTCAACTTACTTACTGTTGGAAAGGTCGAACTGTGCGATTTCACGGTGTGTTACTGTTTGGATCCATGTGTTAGAGTTAGTTTGGGTTAGTTTGAACTCAACTAACCCAAAAATATCCAAACAGGAGGGTTAGTTTGGGTTACTGTTTGGATCCATGTGTTAGAGTTAGTTTGGGTTACTTTGAACTCAACTAACCCAAAAAAATCTAACTCTAACCTTTAACTGATTTGGAGTATCCAAATAAGGCCAGGCGGTATGACCGGGGTGATGCCCCCCTTCCGTTCCACACTCTAATCTGGTGCATGACACGTATTTCGTCGACCCGGATGCTGTTGGCTGTCCCACATGTCGGCGAATTAGTACGTAGTAATTAGAAGAAGCAAAGAATCATGCGGTATAAGTCTTTCTAGAGATTCCAACAATTGACTACACCGCGTGTAGTATCTCAAATCTCAAATCGCAAATCTCCCTTCCAGTTTATAGGGCTCAAATCTCAAATCTCATCAACCAAGGCATTTTGCGATTGGAGGAATGTATCTCGTACTTTACAAAACCACCCTAATTAAACTCATGCATTAATTACGTAGTTCTCTCGTTTTCCTCTCCGCCTTGGTCGCGGTGCACAATATTGACCACTCCTATATGACTAGCCACTCTATCTACATGCGGGACATCAAAGCATCCGGGCCCGCGTGCCATCCACCAAATCACAGCGAGGTGCTAAAGTCGAAACTCACCGGTTACCCCGGTGCGGCCGTCATGACCCGTCATATCACAAAACCCACACCTTTACCAGCAGTGGTAAAGTGGCCTCGAAGTTGTACTGGACGAAGCAACCATCATTTCACTGGAACGCTCCCCGTTCTTGAAGAAAACCTCACTCCAGGCTACTCACTTCTGCCATTTTTCTTTTGTACCGACGAGGGAAAGGTGGCCAAATCAGTGATGCTGCTATATTTTCATTCCAAGAATCTTCTTTTTGCGAAGCACCGACCAATTCTTACAGCCTATTCTTTTCCCGTTTTCATTGCGATTGTGGTTTCCTTTCGATTGCTTTTTGTTTGTCAGTTCATCGATTGATCCTTGAGCACTAGGCAAAGAGTTGTCGGCGGACAACCCACTGGAGACAGTGATCTCCAGGAAGCGAGTACCGACCAACGAGTTGACCATGTTGGTGGGCCAACCCATGGAGATGAAGAATTCCAAGAAACAAGCACTGGCCAAAGAGTTGACGACGTTGGTGGGCGAACTCCTCAAAGAAGGTTGGAACAACAACAAGGGCCCCACCGTGCCTACCCCAGAAACTCGGATGGCCACGTAGGCGAGGCTCAAGGACGAGGTTGAGGAGATAGTTGCCGTTGAGAAGCAGTATTCCCCTGGCAAGGTGATGGCCCCATCGAGGACGAGGAGATGGCCCCCGGAGGGATGGGATCCCCGGGTGAGCTGCACAAGGTAAAAAATAATGGCTTATTATCGAAAGTTATGGTTTTTGACTGTTTGCAATGTGCTTGCTAATATGTTAGGGTTGTGCAGGTGCCGGTGGACGTCCTTGATGATTCCGATGTCGTGGCCCGTCCTGTCAACAACGCCCCAGAGATTGTTTTCGATGTCGCGGTCCATCATGTTGGCATCGCCTCAGAGATCGATTCTGATGCCGTTGTCCATCCTGTGGACATCGCCCCAGAGAACGATTCCGATGTCGCGGTCAGTCCTGTGGACATCGCCCCAGAGATCGATTCCCATACCGTTGTCCGTGCTGTGGTCATTGCCTGAGAGATCGATGACAAGAAATAGTTGGTCGCACTAATCCTTCAGGGTAGTTTGCATTGCCATGTGTTTAATTACCAGAACGATGCGTGTTATCAAAGCATCTTAGGGCTAGTGCACTGTCTTGTGTGGATGGTACTTGCTACTTTTGTTTGATAGTGAATCATGCGAACCCTCTCCGAGTTATGGAAACATATGTATCCTCGCCAGCTTTTGATGTAATATATGGCATGCTTAGATGTAAGTATGAACTATTTATCATATCATCAGGGCTTATTTGATGATTCATGCTTTTAGTATGTGCCCTAGATTTGATCGGTTCATCTGCTATGCTAGTTAGCATGCTTAGTACACTACTAGGAAAAGGCCTATTAATGGCGCACCTAATTTGGCCATTAATGGCGCATTAGTGGTGCGCCATTACTAGCACGCCATTAGTATTTGATACTAATGGCGCACCTCTGGTGCGCCATTAGTATCTGGTATACTAATGGCGCACCACAGATGCGCCATTAGTGTGCACCGTAGTGCGCCATTAGTATGCCTCCCAGGGGCCATGTGTACCCAAGTGCTTTGGCATGCTAATGGCGCACTAAGTATGATGCGCCATTAGTAGTGTCCGCATAGTAATGGCGCACTGGCTGATAATGCGCCATTAGTATGCTTTGGCATACTAATGGCGCACTGTTCTCTGATGCGCCATTAGTTTGAATATTAGGTTTTTTAAATATTATTTTTCTCTTTTTTTGCATAGATTACAAAATGTATAATTGCACAGAATATAGACAGCACACATCAACAACACATTCATCGAATACAATAGAAGATTAATCTCTGAATACAATTCATCATATTAGTCTCCGGATACAATTCATCATATTAGTCTCCGAATACAATTCATCATATTAGTCTCCGAATTGAAAAGACCGAACAAAGATAGAACAATATATTACAAGTCTCGAGACCGCGAGTAGCGAGTTTGTCTTCACATTACAAGTCGATATCGATCATCTAAACTACCATCACATAGAAGAGAGCTGCGGTCGTCACGATGAGCATCATCACGACGAAACTCGTTTTCATCCGGTTCCTCCAACGCTCCCTCCCCTCTCCCGCTAGATAGCGGGCGTGTCTAGATTCGGCCTCGGCCCTAGTGGTGTACCCTTTGTAACTGTTATCGCTGAATCGGTGAACCTGTCTCCGACACTCCTCCCAGTCGTCGTAGACTCCGGGAACCTTACCCTTGTACACGACATACGACGGCATCGCTATATATGCCCTAGCCAAACGAAACGTTAGTATCAATTCACAGACAATTCATAAGCAATATATAAGTATGCAACAGAACGATCGAAAGAGAAAAGCAAGACATTAATAGCATCGATTACATCTAAGTTGAACGACTCTCGAAACCAAAGAGACATACTACAAGTTCATTAAAGTTTAATTACAACAAGAGCCAATCGATGTTTCAGAACTAGACACAGCATCACTGCTTTCGACTCGACTCAATGCACCGGAGCGTGGATGAAGCCGCCGTCTATCGTGGGAGTCATGAAATCACGGGCGTTGTGAGCCTGCATTTGTAGCATTGTGTCGATGTCACTGTTCGACGGTTTATTTCTGAGGTAGAACTGCCCCGAGGTACGAATGACATCTTGATGGATGATTTTCGCAAACTCCGACTGGATGCGAAAGAAATCTTGTCTGATGTCCGCGTCCTGGATTGCCGACACGCGCGCGGCCCAATCTTTGAGCTTACTCGATAGCAGAAGTTGATGATGGTCCCGTACGATCGCCCGCATGTGATGGATGGCGTAGTAGGCACCCTTCTGACCGCCAGGCGGCTGCTTGACGCAGCAGAACGTCGTGTTGTGAGAGAACACGTGCTTGCTGTACTTACGAGTTGTCCTGGTGAAGGTGCCTCCAGATTTGGCGTAGTCGGCGAGAACATCATCAAGAACCTTCTTGACATTTGTGTAGTCTACAGCCGACTTACGGTCCGGGTCGAAATACGTGGCCATGGAATATTTGGGGCTTAGTAGGATGAGCGTGCACTGTGTGTCACTGCGGAAAACACGGAATGTTAAAAGAAGAACGATCGAAATCTAAGAATTCATATGTTACGGGGCGGTTGAGGCGGAGGACTTACTCGGGAAAGTAAGGCACGAGGAAGTTATCCTTATCTCGGTTTGCCAGAATGACGCCTTGGAGGTAAGAACTCGCGACTTGCCGGTCCCCAGCGCTGCCCAAGATCTTGGCACGCATGTAGAAGGGGTCGACTATCACGATGTCCGGGGTCTTGTCGCGAATGATCCGCATCTCCATACTCAGCGAAAATAGCCGAACGAAGGTGTAGTGCAGCGGATGAAGGTTCAACATAGCGTATGATGTCATCAAACAGCAGCACGATCGTACCCCCGATGGAGTTATCCACAAACCCTTGCCCTCCGGCACCTTGGCCGCGAAAAACGGGTAAGCCACATCCTTCTCTCTGAGACGCCACTTCTCCAAAGAAAGAACACTGTCATGCAGACTCCGCATGGCACCGGTTGCAGCATGGAGCATATTTGTTGGTAGCATCGGCCTACCCGCCACATGCACCCTCCTCATTACATCCTCAGGTGAAGGTGGCCCGTCCTGAGCACGGATCGTACTCGGTGCCGGCTGGCTCGCACCCTTGTTAGTTTTTCTTTTGCGTGCCTTCTTCTTGATCTCCTGAATTGGGACCGAGTTCTGCTCAGAGACCGCCTTCTTTAGTGTGTTGGGGCTGATCATATTTCGCACCTCGCCTATCTCAGGCTCGGTGAAGTCGGCAGCAAGAGGCGTCTCCTAAGAGCTGAACGGCAGACGACGCCTGTTGCAACTTGGCTTCTCCGCGGTACCGGCTTGATCGCGCACGTCTTTTGTTGGGTTGGGTTCTTGAGAAGGAGCCCCCATGAAGTCGTCACCGTACCCATGATCGGCAAAGTAATGACCGACGTTGGCAAATGTATCGTCGTCGTCGTCGTTCTGATCCTGTGCCATATGCATGTTTGGATCCAGTGGCATAGGGATCTCCGGCACCGTTGCGGCGGACTTGCCATGGGGACGACTTGGCGCGGCATGACTGGCGGTGTTGTCTTTGGTGTGGTTTCCCCCGCCCCCAAACGAATCTGGCTCTTCGGCCAAAGCAGGGGCCAGCTCAGGCAGGCGCTGAGGGTCATGACGTCATCATCGTCGGCCCCGACGGGTCGAATCGGAGGTAACACGTCATCGCAGCCTGGCAGCACCCGAACCAGTTGAACCCCAAACAAGTTGGGTGGCATCTGGGTACCGTGGAACAAGGGCTGGCCCGGTTGAACGATTTTGCCCTTGGCGACATCGACCAACTCGTTGTTCACGAAGTGCAGGAGAGTGCACGGAATGTCGGCGGCGCCCTGCGAAAACATGTAGGGCGTCAGGGATGCCCAGTCAAAGGCAAGGAGATGAAGTCCTCGGCCGAGAGAGGCTTAATTAGTTACCGTGATGATGGCGTCGAGCTCGGCTAATGTCGAGGCACCGCCAACGGCGGGCGTGCAGTTGACGGAGGGCCGCTTGCTGCAGAGGTGCCGGCCGGCGTACACACGGGTGCATTAAGCTCCCGTGCCGGCGTCGGAGACACCAATGCTGCCTCCGCCGGAGACACCAATGGCCCCGCCATCGCGTTCTGCGAGTTGCTGGCCGTGAAGCTAGGAATCGGGGGCGGCCCCTGTTGGCCGCCAGCAATCCACGCCTGCAACCCCTCGATCAAGCTAGGCACAATGGCGGTGATCGTCGCTCCGATCTGTTGTTGCACTTGCTCTTGGACAATCTCCGGAATCCGTGCCACCTGTGCCTTGAGTTCTTGAACCTCGCGCGCCTGGCTTTCCGAGCTGGTCTTTTTCTCCTTTCGCCCACCAGCGTTATAGTATGACGACCATTTTGTCGACAAGCCTTTGCCGGCCACACGACCAGCTGACGTCGGCTTCTCAAGCTTATCCTTGTTCTTCATTACATTCAACGCCCTATTTAGAGTCGTGTCCCAAGGGCCACTCTTAGTCGACCCCGCGCTACTGCTTTCAGTCGCCTGCGGAATGAATGTGAATCATTTAGAAATTTGGCTTCATTAATTAGAATGCAACCATATGGAGCTAATTACGCGGGGGTGTATTCCTTACCAGAAAAAGCTCAAGCGCCCTGGTCTTCGAATCCGTGGTCAGCTCCTTTGTTTTCGGGTCCTTCTTGTACCGGCCCCTGATAAAGCTCCTGGTCTGCTTGTCACCGTATTTATCGAAGAGGGGCGGTAGGCCTTGCTCGGCACGGTCTGCCTCCTCCTTGTCCCATTTAGGTCCGCCACTCTGTAACCGCCGGGACCGAGTGTGTGTTCCCCTAAGTTGAGCTCCCGCATTTCTTTCCCCCACTGACTTGATTCGGAGTGTGCGGCGCTCGAGCAAGTGATCTTGAATTCGTTGTAGTCATCTTCGGTGATCGAAGGATGTTTCTCCTTGATCGTCTCATAACTCTCACCTTTCTTGATCATTGTCTTCACATTGGTTTTCCAAGTAGACAGGGCCTTGCTCATCTTCGTGAGGGCAGCATTGTTCACTTTATTCCCTTTGAGGCTTGTGTTATCAAATTGAGCGGGGAACTTGTATCGTTCGTGCAGCTTCGTGAAGAGGAGGTTGCGGTAATTCCCATTGTCAGGATGCCTCAGGTTCTCGCTGTTGATCGAGACGGTGCTCCGGAGAATGCACCCGAGCTGAAGCGAGTACCCCTTGACTACTCGTTCGGGCGCCGTTGGATTCCCGTCGTCGTCCACTTCAGTAACTTCCTCCTTGAGGGTGCGGAGCACGGTCGGGCGCCGGTCCTTCCGTTGCCTCTTCGGTTGGCTGCCATCTATGCGTGCGCCGCCATCATCAGTGGTGGCATTCTCGGCGGCACCATCAGTGGTGGCATCAATGGGGTCATCCTCCGCGGTACCATCAGTGGTCTCAGGATCGGTGTGGAAGGCGGCGTCCTCATACAAGTGAGGTTGTTCCTCCATCTCCTGGGACAGCTCCCAGAATGCCTTCCCGCCCGAATCGCCGGCCTCATCGTTGTTGGCCATGTTTCTCTCTAAATAGGAACAAAGTTTGGTCAAAAAGTTGGTTATTGTCAAGGAACAAGATCATGGTCTCATCATTTAGGGTTTGTCGACACCGAGGCATCCTAAAAGCTAAGCTTTTATAATTGAGGGTTTTTCGACGCCCAGGCACCCTAAAAGCCTAAGCTTTCATCATTTCGGTTTTTATCGACACCGAGGCACCCTAAAAGCCAAGGTTTCATAATTTATGGTTTGTCGACACCGAGGCATCCTAAAAGCTAAGCTAGGAAGGAGAATTGTAAGTTGGGCCTAATCACTTGGCTCTATTGCCGCCTATGGTTTAATGCAGCTAGAATAAAGGGGCACTTGATCCTACCTAATTAACCACTAAGATACCCCGGCCCATGCATTAGTCACAAGTACCCTATATGTCCTATTTTTAGCAAAGTCATGCTAAAATTCACGGAAAATTTCAGCATGACCTTTGCTGAAAATAGGACATATGGAGTACCCGAATTTTCCGGAACGGAAGTTAATCAACATTCCAGCAAACTCAAGGGCCTCTTGGGGTACCTGCAAAACTATCACAATGTGATCACAAGTCTTTCTCAATGTGATCATCATCTTTACAAGTCTTTCTCAATGTGATCACAAGCATCACAAGGCATTAGTAGTTCAGTACATGAACATGTTTTACAACAAAAGCTGTAAGCCAGAGTTGGCAAACTTAAAACACATGTTGTAGAAAAATTTAAACTATGGCTTAGCAGAAAAATTAGTCTAACTAGTGTAACTAGTCTAACTACTGAAACTAGTCTAACTAGTCTAACTACTGAAACTACTGAAACTAGTCTAACTAGTCTAACTACTGAAACTAGTCTAACTAGTCTAACTACTGAAACTACTGAAACTAGTCTAACTACTGAAACTACTGAAACTAGTCTAACTAGTCTAACCTAAGAATGTACTTTGGTTCGTCCAATTAGTCATTAACAAATATCCATAGCAAAACATGTTCCAACTCCTGTAGCGGCACCCTCGCAGGGGCGTAAATTTTTTGAGGTGGCTCCCTTTACTGCTATGCCTGTTTCGTAGAATTAGTTCATCTACAAAATGTAGCTATGGCCGACAACATGTACTGATGTAAGATTATGTGTGTGATTTCAGTTATAATTTTCTAGTCCTTGTAGTTTTTGTTCCTCCAGGTGCATTTTTATTTTTTTCTGGTGCTCTTATTTGAGGTCAGTTAACCGATGACAGTATAGAACACATTAAAAAAAAGTTGCATTCAACAAATGTGGTCTAGACTGTCAACCAACTCCTACCGAAGCGGGAACCTGACGACGCCCTAGTTAGCTTTCTTTACAGCAGCGGCAGATCGCAAAAGACAAATCCCCGAAATGATTTGACTTAAGCAGTAACTAACCAGTCCATGGCATATTAGTAGGAACTCCAGTCCTACATTCTCCATTTTTTCACCTAGCCGCCGGCTTGCAACCAGCGCAGCCGCTAGAGAGATTGTGGGGTTTGCGGGGAGGGAGTTGGGGGACGACGGTAACTACTGAAACTATTGAACATGTTTTACTAGAACTAGCAGTTGAAATTTCAGAAACATGGAGGTAGGGGAAGGAGGGAGGGAGGGAGGGGGAGGAAGGAATGGGGG
>LR738712.1:217057224-217067547 GCA_902687465.1 Secale cereale
CGGTGGCGGCGGTTGAGTAGGGGAGGGGTACGGGGTGTCGGCGGCGGCGGTTGAGTAGGGGCCGGCGGCGGCGGCCGGTGGACCGGGGGGTGCTCTCGGCGACGAGGGGGATCGAGATCGAGTGTCCATGAAATTAAAAATATTCATGATAGTTCAAAAAGTGCCCATGAAATACAATCGAGAAATGAAGGCTACGATTTAAATACAAACGATCTTAGCTAGCTAGCTATCTGTTCACAATCTTCTTGCCCTTCTTTTTCGCAAATGGAGTTCTTCTATGGAACGGACGTCCTTTAGGTAGGGTGGTCCTGCTTCTTCTTGTGGTGTATGCTGCTACTTCATTATCGTCGTCATGTTCGATCCTCCGGTCGCCGTACTTGTCGAAGTCTTGCTCATTGGCTACTCCATCCATTCCGATGATCTTCCTTTTGCCTCTCCTCACGACAACACGACTGGGCTTTGACGGGTCGGTAATGAAGAAGCATTGGTCAACTTGGGAAGCCAGTACCCATGACTCATTTTTCGCGGTGACGTTTGCGCCCGCGGTCTTGGATTTGGCTTCGGGTATAACCATGGTGGTGAAATACCGGTCTTCTTTTAGGACGCTCTTGGCCCATCTGACACGGAACATCGGGACCTTCTCTCCAGCGTAGCTCAGCTCCCAGATCTCCTCGATCCTTCCGTAGTATATGTCCTTGTCATTACCGGTGTAGGATTCCGTCGTTACCCCTGAGTTCTGATAACCATCGCTCTTCATGTCCTTGGCCTCGGTGTAGAATGTATAGCCGTTGATATCGTACGCCTCATAGGTCATCAGGTTGTGCTCGGCGCCCTGTGACAAGGCGAATATGAGTTGTTCTTCCGCGGAAGAATCATCTTGTAAAGGGTATGACAGAAGCTTCTGCTTGAACCAACGCGTGAAACATGAGTTGTGCTCTTTGATTATATCTCCGTCCATCCTCTGTTGGCCTCGGTCATTGTATGTCTTCTCAATAAAGGTTTTGTGCTGAACCACCCAAGGATCGACCACGTCTATGTGTTGTAGCGCGACTAGGTTTGCTCTTTCAAAGTCGACGAGTCGACCCTCGAAGTCGACATGCATTTCGCGGCGACCCTCACGGTGACCCCATCCAGCGAGCCTGCCGAGGTGCCTGTTGACGGGCAGACCAATGGGGTTCTCGATGCCTAGATAATTCGTGCAGTAGGAGATGCACTCTTCGGTCAGAAAGCCCCTGGCTATGCTTCCCTCTGGACGTGACATGTTGCGAACGTATCCTTTGATGACACCATTCATCCTTTCGAACGGCATCATGCTGTGCAGGAACGTCGGCCCGAGTTGGATGATATCGTCCACGATATGGACCAGCAGATGCACCATAACGTCGAAGAATGCGGGCGGGAAGTACATCTCAAGCTCGCATAGTATCACCACGATCTCTTCCTGTAGCCTTCTGAGTTGCCTCACGCCAACAGACTTCCGAGAGATGACGTCGAAAAAGTTGCATAGGCCAAATAGGGTTTCACGAACGTGCGTGTCCATGATACCACGGATTGCAACTGGAAGTATCTGCGTCATCAGCACGTGACAGTCGTGAGACTTCATCCCGCTGAACTTCAGCATCGCCCGGTCTAGGTATCTGCTTATCTTCCCCGCGTAACCGTAAGGAAGTTGTACTCCTACGAGGTAGGTGAAAAACTGCTCGATCTCGTCCTGACTTAGAGTGAAGCACGCAGGAGGGCAGTCATTTCCGGTCTTCTTGGCCTTTTTGCCTTTGCGACGACTTTCCGTGTCCTGCTTCGCCTCATCATCATCATCATCATCATCATCATCATCATCATATATAGCGTGAAGCTCCTGCCTGATGCCCATTGATTTCAAGTCTGCCCTTGCTTTCGGCCCATCTTTGGTCCTCTCTGGCATGTTGAGCAGGGTACCAAGCAGACTCTCGCACACGTTCTTCGTGATATGCATTACATCAAGGCTGTGAGGCACACGGTGGATCTTCCAGTACGGCAAGTCCCAGAAAACAGACCTCGTTTTCCATACCTTCAGCAGCGGCTCTGGCGCCTTTCGCTTCTTTCCCGGCTCTGGCGCCTTTTGCTTCTTTCCCGGCAGTGGGCAATCTTTCCAATTTTTCAATAGCTCGTCTATTTCCTCGCCGCTCCTCGTACGCGGGCGTCCTCGGGGTTCAGTTTCACCATCGAACAGATCCTTGCGTTTTCTCCACAGGTCATCGTCGCGAAGCCACCTTCGATGTCCCATGAACACGGTTTTCGAAGACCCGGGATCTCTATCTAGCTGGCGATACGTTGTGTCATCCATGCACCTGACGCATCCAGAAAATCCGTGGACCACCTGCCCCGCGACATATCCGTAACCGAGATAGTCGTGCACCGTCGTGAGCAGCGCGGCTCTCATAGGGAAATATTCTTTCTTTGCGGCGTCCCACGTATTGGCTGGTGTTTTCCACAGCGTGTCTAGCTCCTCTTTCAGCAGCCCCAGATACAGATTGATGTCGTTCCCTGGTTGTTTCGGTCCTTCAATTAGCATACTCATGTGAATGTACTTCCTCTTCATGCACAACCAGGGGGGAAGGTTTTACATCCACACAAACACAGGCCAGGTGCTATGTGTGCTTCTCTGGCTGCCAAACGGGTTGACTCCATCGGTGCTCGCGCCCAGCACGATGTTCCTTGGATCGTTCCCAAATTCTAGGTCTTCGAAGTTCAACGCTTGCCACTGGCTCGCATCCTTAGGGTGACTCAGCATCTTGTATTTTTTATCTATCTCCGGATCATTTGCGTCATCTTCTCGCTTCTTCTCCTCCCTATCCGCGTGCCAACGCAGAAGCTTTGCTACCTTAGGGTCCGTGAAATACCGTTGCAGACGAGGAGTGATCGGAAAGTACCACACCACTTTTCGAGGAGCTTTCTTCCTCTTCTTGTATCGAGTGACGCCGCACACCGGACATATGGTAGACTCCGCGTGCTCATCCCGATAAATGATGCAATTGTTCATGCACACATGGTATTTCACGTGCGGTAAATCCAGAGGACACACGATTTTCTTCGCCTCCTCCAAACTGGTGGGGCACTTGTTCCCCTTGGGAAGACGTTCGTGCCAGAATGACATGTTCTCGTCGAAGCATGCGTCGGTATTTTTGTGTTTTACCTTCATCTCCAGAGCCATGAGCGTTACTTTCAGGCGGGTATCCTCGGGCCTGCATCCTTCGTACAATGGAGTAACCGCGTCTAACTCAAGTTGATCCATCTTGGCTTTCTCTCGGGCGGCAGCTCTTGCGTTATCGGTCTGCTTGAGAAGCAGCTCTTGAATATGAGGGTCCTGCACCCAGCCCATCGATGGTTCAGCGTCGTCTGCTCCGCCGGCATCATCATCTTCATGATCATGCCCGTCGTCTGCTCCGGCATCTTCCTCATCATCATGTCCTGCATCTTCTAAATGATGACTGTGTACAGCATCACCGTCGTGATCATCTCCTGGGGATTCTTCGTCTTCTCGCCCGCCCGAGCCGCGGTGGTTGTCTTGCTGCCCTTCCTCATTTCTTGCCCGGCCCCCATGGACGACTTCGTAGTCATCTTCATCACCTTGCCACCGATAGCCATCCATGAAACCACGCAAGAGCAGGTGGTCCCGCACCTCCCCGGAATCCGGGTCCGCAATAAGGCTCTTCAGCTTGCATCTTCGACACGGACAGTTTATCTCCGTCTCGTTCTTTTGAAGCATCTCGGCCTTCGCGGACCTCAAAAACCTATTCACGATGCCTTCGGTCATCGTGCGCACCATGGTCGCCCTGCGGGGTAGAGCAAAACGATATTTTAGAACCAAGAAAAAATTTGCCATGACTTTCCCTAAAAATAGGACAAAAATGAATGCTTAATGCCAAAATTCTCACCGAAACGGAAATGAATCAACATTCCGGGAAAATATTGGCAACTATCGCATTTCAAATACCAGTACACCTCCAAACACAAACACATATGCAACACAACAAACCTATGCAACACCACAAACATACATAGATCTAGCTAGGCCATAAAAGTGCATGTGCACATTGTTGTATGGAGAACAACATAAATATAGCTTCCCCCCATACTTACCTACCAAAACAAGGTAATTTAACCACTTAATTTGAATGAATATATGGTGGAAATGAGGTGAAAAAGAGGAGGGACCCGAGAGAAGAGGAGGTGGAGAGAATGAAGAAGTGGGGGGGGGGGGAAGTGAGTGTGGTAGAGAGGCAGTCCAAAATATCTTGTTGCTGCCCGCATACTAATGGCACACCAACTACAAATGCGCCATTAGTAATCAAGGTTACTAATGGCGCATTTATAGTTGGTGCGCCATTACAAGTTTTGGAGAAAAAAAACATACTAATGGCGCACTGTCGCATAGTGCGCCATTACTAGTTCAAACTAGTAATGGCGCACTCTGGGACAGTGCGCCATTAGTAGTTTTGTAAAAAAAGAATAAAAATATCATAAAAAAAGAGCATTAATGGCGCACTTTACTGCAGGTGCGCCATTACTATTTACAACTAGTAATGGCGCACTATGCACGGATGCGCCATTAGTATGTTTGGACAGGCGCGCTAGTTAAAAAAAACTTCTTGATACTAATGGCGCACTCCGGGCATGGTGCGCCACTAGTACTTCGAACTCTAATGGCGTATCTGTTGCTGGTGCGTCATTACTATGTACTAATGGCGCACTGCCTGTCTGGTGCGCCATTAGTATCAATTCCATCTATAGCCCTTTTCCTAGTAGTGGTACAATCTGTGTTAATGCTGTCAAGATTTATTTCTTGTTTATTCGGATTAAATATCATAGTAATTTGCTCATATTTCCAATAGAACCATCATGCCTTCGTTGAATTCCGCTTCTTCATGAAAACTGGACGGCACTGTACCACATCATATCACTAAAACCCACTAGGGAAAACTAGCCCGCCTAGGATATGTACTCCCTCCGTTTCAAAGTTAGTAGTACAAAGTTGACTCATCTACTTGGAAGTGGTGCGGACTCCCGCATGGCCCACCTCACATTATAACCATATATTTCTTGGAGTCCATGCACGGCGGGCGGGTGATCTCTTCTCCCTCCCCCGTCTCTCTCCTCTCAGCCGACGCCCGTCGAGCAATTAGATTTGGGTTAACGACGGTTTATTCAATTGCAGTCCCACATGTCAGTGAAAATGCACGACAACGCGTGTCCCCTCTGGTGAGCGGCGTGCGAGCCAGACTGTTGGGGGTGCGACGTGAACGCGACGCGTACGAGTTGTAAGTGCCGCCTTTTCCTTTTGAACTTGCAAAGCGTAACATTTTCGTGCGATCGATTGATAGATATCTAGAAGAAAATGACGAGGGCGGTGCTTTCCCGCGCGTTAGGCGGGCTAGTTTGAGTGATATGACGTGCTACACTGCCGTCCACTTGCTCCATTTTTATGTAAGCACGAGTCTACAGTCTTACGCGGGAGGAGTGCGAAACACGGCGGATCTAATTTTGATCGAGGGATAACTATTCCCTGCGAAATAATGGAGCATTGTTAGTGATTATAGCATGATAGTTAGGGCATCTCCAGCGCTGGCCCTCAAATTTACACCGGCATCTGTCCGAGGACACTAATGGATGTCATCCAGTGCTGCCCGCATACCTTTCAACAACTATATGAACTAACCGGACGAAATTCGTGCAAACAAAGCAAATTTCAAATTGACCGGATGAAATTCATTACATTTCGAGAACTTTTCCTAAAAGCTGGACGAAATTCATTACATATTTCTCACAAACCGTACTAAAACCTACTGTAAACCTAATCTAAACGATCGCCGGGCCCCGACCACCATGTTCAGCCATGAACCCAAGAAAGCCGGCCAGTGCATTTGCCTCCTCCTTATCCGCCTCGATAACCTCCTCCTCCTGAGCACAAGGTTATGAAGATTTCCGCCTCCATGTCGCCATCAGGCGTCAAATCAGCGACAGATTTGTATCCCACCAAGCTTGGTGTCGAGTGGAGGAGTGGTGGTGACCTACCGTGTACTACTCTTCCTCGCTGCCGGGTGCGCCCGCGCACGCGCGCCGACTTCGTGGTCGTGGCGGCGGAGGGCGGCCCGGGGGGGGGGGGAGCCGCCGATATCCTTTGTCTGCTCCTGCGAGAGTACGTCCAAGAGAGCTTTGGAGCGCGCCCGGAGCGGAGCCACCGATGTCCTTCGTCTGCTCCTGCGACAGTACGTCCAAGAGAGCTTTGGAGTGCCCGGAGGCCATGGTTTGAGTGGTGCCAACAGAAGGAAGGCATTGGAGGAGAATGATTGTGGGTTATTGGCTATGGCTGGGAGCTGGAGCTCAAGTTAATATAGCGGGCCAATGGCAATGAGCCGCGGCAGACGGATGGACGGCTGGCACCGGAATAGGTTCGTCGGTAGCCGTGGTGTCATTAACGCGGAGCAGTCGCTTGCACCGGGATGCCGCGCGGGTGGCGCTCTCTCGGTCGTCGCGCTGCTGCAATGCCGACGCCAGTGAGAGGTCGCGTCCGGCGTGAATGCGGACGCTGCTTCAGTGGCTTAACCGCAGGTGCGTTGTCTCACTGACATGTAGGCCCAACGGGCATCAGGCCCGCATGTCAGTGACACACCAACTGCACCTGTTGTTAAGGCCGATGAATGTGCCATTGATGTTCTGGAGACACGGTGATCGTTTCAGGCGGGAAGCGCGCGCTAGCGATGGAAGGGGTTTCGGTAGGCCAGGGCGGTCAGACGCTGGCGTGGTCGGAAAATGTGAACTCATAGATGACGAGCCTTTGAAGCGTATGCGACACATATTGACAAACAGGCGTCCATGCAACCGCTCTTGTCGCCAGCTAGCATTCGACGACCACCACACAACCATACATAACTTACGAATAATGGACGAATCGATCAGACACACACTCGTGTGCAGTGGCACCATGATTGGTTGCTCACGATGGTACATGGAGTACTACGCACCATAGTACCCTCTCTAGCTACGTTGTTTTATAGATTGTCGTTGTGATGGACGATATACATGAGCAAGGCGCCGAGTCACGAGTATGACCATTGGTGTTGAGTCAGGTGAATACATGCTCTGTGTTCGTGGAGGCCTCCAGCAAACGTCTAAATAGTAATGTCACATACGTCTAATATTGGTTATTACTTCTTTCTCCGCTGACAGGTAGGCCCGCATAGATAGATAGATAAAGAACACGAGCTGATGAGGCGCATGCGGACTGTTTGACTGGTCAACCAGACAAATACGAAGCTATACACTGAGCCCGTGACCGTATAAGCACCATATCTCGTATACAATGATCAAAGTGAGCTATCAAGACAAGTTCAATGACCGCCAATGCATTTTACTCAGTAATAAATGACCAGGATTGTAGGGGAATCCAAATTTCCTTCGTCTTGTGTCCTTGAGCTCTTGACAAACCAATGCACTTTACGGTTGTCCGACCACTCCACCCCAGAGCTGTCATCAAGCGTCATTCATGCCACCGCATCGCACACTAATAGGGAAGGAAGCGATGGCATCCCGCCGCGCCGAGTTCCTCGCCGCCCATGACCGCACACAGAATGTTAGGCAAGCGGTGGCATCCCGCCGTGCCGAGTTCATCGCCGCTTGCTACCTCACACCTATGTGGGTGGAATTTGAAGCTGCCAAGGCCGAATGGGCGGTAGAGCAAGAGGTCGCCAAAGCCGCACGGAGGGAGCGGAAACGTCAGAAAAATCACAAGAAAAGAGAGGCCCGCCGCCGCAAGAAAGAAGAGGACGCACACGCTGCTGCGGAGTGGTCGGCGAAGATCCAAGCCCGGTGGTGTGTCACCGACAAAGCCGGGAAGGAGAACGACGGCGTCTGGCCAACACGTGAGAAGTAGTAGTACTATTAGTTAGTGTGTGTGTCTGTGTCCCCCGCACGTTTGTTTAATTAATTACGAGCATGTAAAAGTACTACAATTACTACTTTAGTTTTTAGAGCAAATTACCAGTACATTAGCCAAGACTAAATGGAAAAATTCATATCCCATGCATCAAATGGCATCTGTTTATCTATATGAATTGAGTTTGAGATGCATGTCATCTCACTTCCTATGATTTTCATATTCCTATAAAATTCCTATCATATATGAACCAAAGGAGGCCTCTACTGGTAACTACTGTAGCTAGCAGTACTGCTGGTACAGTAGTTTTCTTCAAGAAGAGGAATTCAATGAAGTCATGATGGTTCCTTCGTTCGAGCAACTTCACAATGGGTAAGGTTGGGCATGTGATTTGACATCTCATTAATAATTACTGTGGCGCGACGACCGGGGTGACTCTCCCTTGGAGTTCTGCGGGTATGGCAAGTGGACCAGGATGGCCGACGTCCCACATGTCGGCGAGTGGAGGTATTCTTTCCGATATCGAGTAGCAAGGAAACCGCGTGGTATAGTATCACTGGTGATTTATATTTAGTTTTTATTTCTAATGAATGCTAGCGTGTCAACTCTTACGACGACGGAGTGCCAAACACATGGCACATGCTAGATGTCGCACACGTCAGTGAAAGGAGTGGGACATGAACATCGTGGTAGAGCGTCTCCACATCTGGGTCGGAGACCACACATAGTAGTACTACTGTACTAGTGGTATGAAAGATACAAAGTGCGACCCGGAGAGAAAGACACGTCTAGTTGGAAGCTCTCGGGGCATACATGTAAACAAATATAAAACCTAGTATGTGCCTGCAATTAATATAGTAGTAGTAGAGTACTTAGTCACGTACTCCATAACATCACTGGGCATTGCACATACAACATTTAGTGGTATTAAGAGACAAATGCCTATATGCCAAGCATGTTCATTCTATTTGTGCCTTTCTACTTCACTTACTGCGCTACGTTACACAGGTTCGCACGTCCACTCCTGGGTACATGTCCATCTCGTAGTTCCAGTCCCACGTGTTCTTCATATAGATGGAACAATCCTTGCCTGACATGTGCACCTTGATGCTAGATGTGTCGCGTGTTGGCAAAAGGATGAACAAAGCTCACGTAAAAAATAGAGTGCAAGAAAAAAGATTCCCGACGACCGAGAAGGAGCAAGGAACCTCGGGGTGGAGCGTCTTCACTCATAATACTTTATATTATTCAGCGATATAAAATCAACCAATCATCTCCACAGTGGACTGGAAGAGTACGAAACACGGCAGCCCAGTGTAGTTACATCATACTAGTACATGGCTAACCCAGGCTATCACCATATATCTTGGCATCCGTGCGACGGCGACCGAAGAAGAGGCGGCGGGAGGGGAATGAATGCAGCTACTGTTTGGATTCGCCATCCGGCTTACATAAATGCGTAGCATCACGTGTACCCGCGGGTGCACAAATTGTAACATATGTGTCTGCTTAAGTGGGCATCACGTAACTGGTGTGTGTGTGTGTGTGTGTGTGTGTGTGCGAGAGAGAGAGAGAGAGAGAGATTCTGAGAGACAGAGTTTATGTGTGCGACTCTACTCTTTGGACATGTACTCAACCTTTTGCATCGGGATATAAGTATAATGGTATTTACTTTAGCTGGTGATCTACGTGGCCATGTTTTTTTGCGGGTGATTTACGTGGCCATGTTAACGTGGTTGTGTAAAAAAAATGTCCCTTCCTGCTCGTGATTTGCGCTATATAATTACAAGCAAGATGCTTGTGCATTGCACGGAACATCAATATGCATTTTTTTTACAAAACACATGTTGTGATTTACCCATGGAGGAGTAATCCCATGTGTAAAAACTAATGATATTTCGATAATTTTATCGGAAACTGGTATCTCGAGAATGTCATCGAAACAATGGAAGATGAGAGATAAGGTGCAGAGGAGTGGAGCGTGGTGGTGACTGGTGGTCGGAATGGGCGGATGCATGGGGATGGACGACATCGGCAGGCGGCAGCGGCCACCATGCTAGATTGTTCCGGAGTCTTTCTTTTTTAATTACTTAGCAATGAGGTGTGGGAGATAAGGATGTGGAGAGAGGTGCGACTATCTTTTGTAAAATTATCATAGTTAGCTTTCTATCCGTCAGATATAGATCAAACGGTCTATATTACAAGATGGCAGGCACACCATTATCGCCAACTCATTTTTTATAAGGGTGCAGATGATAAGTTTACTAACTACTAAAGTAAAGTGGAATTTGTACATGTTATACAGGTAAATTATGGTGATTGTTTATCATACGGGAAAGGGTGGATGAAGGGTGGTAGGAATAAATGCTCCGCCTAGAGCATGTGTGTGTGAGATGGAGTCTCAGTGTGTG
>LR738712.1:217071112-217107232 GCA_902687465.1 Secale cereale
GGTGGGGGCGGGGGCGGTGGGCGGGGTGGTGGAGGAACACAGGCGGTGGGGGCCGGTGGACCAGCCGGCGGCCCGTGCGGTGTTCTGTATGGGAAGAATCAGAGACGAGGAAGAAGTAGGGTTAGGAGACGTAGGATCTTCATCCAACCGCCTAAAATGGTCGGCTGACCCAAATGACAAATGTCATGTGACTTGGATGCAGACATGCCTTTATATTCAGTACCATCATTGTACCTGCTTAGCACTGCTCCTGAATCCATCAAGCTAAACAACGTGCCACTCATAATTCCAAACTTGTTGCTCAAGTACGAATCTGATATGATTCTGATATTACTAAAAGAGATTACATTTAATTGGTCAGCTAATGTTCCTACTTTACTTTCAAAAAAGCACGTGCACCACATATAGAGAGACAACAGGGAGTTGCTTTCTTAATGCGCTCTGGTTCATCATGTGTGGGCACTGCGCAACGAACATTTTATTATCCAAAATCTGCTTGCTCTTCTTTAGCATGTTCCTCTTCCATTCTTCTTTAATAAGTACTCTCTCCGTTCCTAAATACAAGTCTTTGTATAGATTCCATCATGGACTACATATGGAGCAAAATGAGTGAATCTACACTCGAAAATGTAACTAGATACATCTGTATGTGATCCATAGTGGAAATCTCTACCAAGACTTATATTTTGGAATGGAGGGAGTATGATAGTAGTATAGTATGTTTCTTGTAGTGAAGATGAGCAGGGACATTTGCAGTGTAGAGGTCTATACGGTCAGTTGGTATGGACACTTTGAACTCTTCGGGCCTCTTCGATTCGTAGGATTTTGTAAACATGGGAATAGGATTTGTAGTGGCCTGCCCACATGAATCCTATAAGAATAGCAAGGAAATGCGGGGAGTTGTGTCGCCTTTGAGAGTTACACTGATATTAACAGTACCGCACGTTTAGTTGAAGAGAGCTGGTATCCGAAGCCTTTCTAACCGTACCGGCAATACTAGCACTTATATTCCAGCAAGTTCCACTTTGCTGATTTTACTCTGATGCTTACGGTTTTCCCGTTATATCTACACTATGATCTGTGTAGCTGCTTTGTGTCGCACTAGCAGCAGTACACTCTTGAAGCTAAACACCGCAATGACTTACAAAATTGGCACCAAGACATTGAGTGCCATTCTGGATGCAATGAAACTCATACGATCCCCACCTGTTGACTCTTGTTCAGAATATGATCCTAATGACTCTTGTTCAAAATTGCCACATATAGAGAGACAACATGGAATTGCATTTATTTGGACGCTGTGATTCATCATGAGTGGGCAACCAACATTGTATGCAATTAAGAGGAACCTCAAGAATATGCTTCCTCTTCTGTTCTTTAACATGTTCCTCTTTTGTTATTCTGTATTTAGTACGTACAGTATGTTCCTTGTTAGGAAGAGGAGCAGGGACATCTGCAGTCAACGGCTGATAGAGCTAGCATGTACTTGATTGGTAGGCTTTCAATTACTAGCGGAAGTACAACACCATATTTTCAAGCCAGTTCCACTTTCCCGATTTATATATTGTGGTTATGATGTACCCCTTTTATGTACACTATGATATGCCTAGTTGATGTGTGCTCTTGTTATCATGGTTTGTCAATAAACTCTCTACACAGTATATTTTGAACCTACCATCTGCCAACTATCCTTACTTCTGGAGCCTATTTTTGTGTGTACTTGTGCCAGATTATATAAATGCACGCACCATATTATAGCACACATGACCTCTCTCATCAGAATCCAGTGATAGTACACAAGTGTTTACAGGGGCGCCCCTATATTAGAATATCCTCTACATTACAAAGATAACCTCACAATTATTTATGTTTTCATGGTTCTCAGATATTATACGTAATTACAGTGAATATCAGAATCCGCGCATCAGAAGAATATTGTGGAACACTGCAATGACTTACAAAATTGGCACCAAGGCATTGAGTGCCATTCTAGATGCAATGAAACTCATATGCTCCCCACCTGTAGATTCTTGTTCAGAATATGATCCTAATGACTATTCTAACCTCGAGGAGTCAAAGGAAGATGGCCTGTCATGTTCACCCATCAAGGTGACTGCTCTAATTTGGCAAGGTTTTATTGATTGCGCGTATCTTGCATACATTGTCTTGCATTTCTTCTACTTTGTTGCACCGCCATCTGCTTAGTTTACTCATCATATATTTCGAGATGCCATGGCCATCCATCATCAATACATATTCCATCTGTCATCATACCATGTTTTTTTACTCAAATGATGTTCTTGTGCATCAGACATCAAAAAGGAATAGGGTAATTGCCGAACCTGAAGGAGCACCAGCAAAGTCCTTGAAAAACGTGGTTGTGCTGGAGAAATCAGACATCACCCCACTTATATTGGATGTACAACCAGTGACACAAAACGTAGGACCGACTCCAGCAGACTGTATCCATACTTCACTGGCCACACTACTAGCCCCACCACACAGGACCTGCACTCCAGCAAAAGGTATGCCGATTTCAGTTGCCATAGCACCAGCTGTACCACAGAAAAATCCCACTCCAGCAAAAAGTAAGTCCACCGGCCGAAGACCTATCCCAACTGCAGAGACGACCAATTCCGGCAGATTGGAACCCCATTCAAGTTATTCCCAATTTAAAACACAATGCTTTCAATGTTGTTAGGGGCTACGTGCATATATTCCCATCATTGGAAGATTAGAGTGAAGACAAACATCATTTTCACATCTTCCTGTCCCACTTACATGTAAGTGCTATTATTCATGGTGATTATTTTCGTGTTTTCTGCTCATTGAACACATCAATGATTTACATTACATGATTGTAAGTAGGCGAGGGTCAATCTAGATAGTCATGACGAGCAAAGCTTGCTTGCGCTTTTCAAGGAAGCATTGCAGAAGTATTGGTGTTACCTGAGGAAATCACACTTTGATGGCAAGTCCATAAACGAATTTCTGGTGAAGTCTCATGTGCTAAATTTAGAAGACATTGGATGGAAAGACCGTGTTATGCACTCGTCTCGTTCCGAGGATGAGGTACTGTCTATGATATCGCATGACATTTTGAACTTCTACTTTTCCACATGTGCCTTATGGATCTTTTTTGCAGGAAATCTGCTCGAAAAAGAATTCCGGTTTGAAAAGAACGACAGGATATCTCAAATATGATGCCCGCGGCTTTGCTCTTGTTAGTACCTGTTGTCCTGTATCACTGTACTTGCATACATACCTGGTTCATTATGTGATAGCAGTATGCATGATAGCTTGCTTATCATTTGTTCGCTCCAAACTATCTGATCTGTATGAATGGTTACATTAGTGTAGAATATATCCAATGCGAATGAATTTTTTTAGCTCTGCATTGTTCTTGTAAGTACCCGCTGTCCTTTATCAGTGTACTTATATTAACAGGTAGTTGTTCATGTACCATCACTCTGCAGCTTATTTTCCTTTGCCCTCCATTTTTTACACATAAGATCTATATTTACTCTTACCATAAGTTTGGATAACACCGATGGTACTGAAGAAGTTTAGCTCTGCATTGCTCTTGGCTGTACCTTTTGCCTATATCGATGTACTTACATTTATAGCTACTTGGTTATGTAGCATCACTCTTCATCTTATCTTAAATATTCTCCATTTTTTCTTATATTGTCACATCTATATTTACTCTTAACAAAATGTAGAATAAAGGCAATGCTTATGAAGAAGATTATGTGGTAAACTTCTTGAATTGCCCCCCCCCCATCAGAGTGGACAAGGGCTTTATAGAGCCTGCCTTCACCAATAATGTAAGTTTGTCCTTCTCAAGCCTTCAAACTTTGATGTGTATATTTGGTTAGGCATGACTACAATAGCTGTTTATTTTTTATGTTTGCATCAAATTGCATGTTAACAGTTTATTATGTACTCCAGTTCATAAACAAAAGTTTGTCCTTCTCAATTTAAGTTTTCAGTTGTACAACCAAGTTCCTTCTTCATACCATGTAAATTAAACTCTATAAAGCAAGTGATCTTATTTTGACAATCTGAAATGGGATAAATTGACAGCACACTAACCATCGATACTTATGAGTTCTTGATCTATAATCCAGTGGTGTCGTGAAGCTGCCAACTCCTTCACAATGTCATTTCCTGCCATGTCTTGACCTGAACAATACCATATTGTGTTAATGCTATTTTAAACTATGTCACTTTATTCGTCAGTATGAAATGTGATGAATTGTCAGCACTGGTACTTATATGTGCAGAACATGTCATCTGTCTGCTTGCTTATCTTACAGAGTGAGGAGGATATAAGTCTCAAACAAGTGCAGTCTCACCAGCTTGCTCAGCTGCTTGCGCTGCAGCTCCCGAGCAGGGCTAACCTTTCTTGAACTCTACTGAAGTGTTGTCGGTTTTGTATATTATTTTGTCGGCATGTTTAGTTGCACTGGTGGCGATCTTTGATGCCCAGTGTATGTAATCTACTGTCTTCTTTTGCTTTATTATCATAGTGGCGAACTTTGATGCCTAGTGGATGTAATATGTCATAATTTATTTATTGTACAGTCTAGGTTTTTTTCTTATTCATGATGCTGTAGTTATTTTACTGTATATATATCCTGTCTTCGCAGTAAACCGGCCAAACCGTAAAATTATGGTACATAATCAGGCCGTCATGCAAATCACCATGTATGATCCGCATCATGGGCCCCATCATCTTGGTCCGTTAACAGACCTAAATTTAAACTGGCCCACTAGTAGATTCGGGCCTTTAATAGGCCGAGTAAGCCGCCGGCCCTATTTTCCCAAGAAAACTCAATGGGCCTTTAGGAGGCTGAAAAGTAGGTTGGGCCTGAATCATGCCGAACAGCTCACAGGCCGGCAGCAGGCCGAAATCGACCCCGGCCCATGAATGCGCCAATCAAATCATGGGCGTATAACAGGCCAAAATTGTCTCGGTCCTTGTTTGGCCCAATCAGATTATCGGCCGCGAGCAGGCCGGATGCAAACCAGGCCGTAGTTAGGTCCAACTATATGATGGACTTTTAACATGCCGATACTAATATAGGACCGAAATGCTAAATGGGCCCTTAACAGGTCGAACATAATATCAGGCCGAATTACTAAATTGGCCTTTAGCAAGTGGGCCCAAAAGCATAGCGTCAAGTTGACGGGCCGAATCTGATACGGGCCATAATTTAGCCCAAAGCCTCTTAAATGGCCGGACCTGATCTGGGCCATAATTTGGCCCAAAACGTGGTAGGCTTTTAACGGGACGGATCTCATATGGGCCATTATTAGACCCGGAACGTGGCAGGCCATTAATGGAGCGGATCCAATATGGGCCGGTATTTGGCCCTAAATATGGCAGCCAGTTAATGGGCCGGCCTACTAGGGTCCTCAAAATCTTGTGGGCCTACAGCTGGGCCGGCCCATTAATGCTGGCGAAATCTCATGGGCCTTTAGCTGGGCTGATCCATTATGGTTCACAAAAGTTTTGTGGGCCTTCACCTGGGCAGGCCCATTATGACCCGCAAAATCCTTGTGGGCCTTTACCTGGGCCGGCCCATTATGACTCGCAAAATCCTGTGGGACTTTAGCTAGGCCGACCCATTATGGTTCGCAAAATCTTGTGGGCCTTTAGTTGGGCCGGCCCATTATGGCATGCAAAATCTTGCGGGCCTTTAGTTGTGCCGGCCCATTTAAACTTCATGGGCCACTTTTGGGCCGGTCCACGTGTCAACATATCATAGGCGCATCTCGCCCATTGGATGAGTGACACCTGTGCCAACACGGAGCTGATACCTGTTTCCGTCAGCCAATCAAAATTTTACAAGTGGAAAATCCCCATTGGTCGGGGCTGTTAACGGGTTAGCGGATCCAAAACCGGACCCGATAGCTTAACGGCGTTCCGTTACGGTGGATGCCACGTGTCGGTCACCCTTGACGAAAGCACTTCTGTGACGCACGATTTATCATCATGGAAGTGGACACTGCCGTGATGATAATTTTGGTAATGTCATGGAACACTTCTACGACAGCACATGTATGACTATCTTGATTCTGTCATAAAATCGTCATGGATGTACATGCATGACAGCAAACGTGACCTAATGTGACAAACATGTATCATCACGAATGTGTATTTTTTTGTAGTGTATACCAGAGTCCTGTTAGCTTGCTACAGCCCGACAACACTTGCTGCTGACCAACACGTGCATTGTTGGGTCATGTATGCCCGTCCCTGTAATTTAGTGCGACTTTTGGTTTATAACTAGTCATGTCGGCGCGGGTTCTCTGTCATATGGATGCTAGCGACACTGTAATATACGTGAGCCAAAATGCACAAATGGTCCCAGGGCAGGTAACGTGGCAGCCATGGGGATACCGTGCGTGAGGCCGCAAAGTGATATGATGTGTTACATGCTAGACCGGTGTGACTTAGGATCGGGGTCCCGACAGTGGTGGAAGCGAGGGCGAGGATTGAGGGGAGTCCCCGGTTACGGTGGTTGTGGTCGGAGCGGTGCAATGCATGGAGGTTTGTGCGTTTCTCTCGTACACATTGCGTGTATGTGCGAGGCATTAGGCTCTAATTGAACCCGAGCGAGGAGTTCGCTTACTGAACCCGAGCGATTGCACTAGCCAAGTTAATGAACCTGAGTGATCGAACCCTGTTGGCTGCTAACTGAACCCGACTGATTCCTTCGCTACTGCTGCTAACGAAAGCCGATCGAACCCTCTTGATGAACAGTGACCATTGTTGGGGGTTGGATGAACATTTCCCTGTGGGGATTGGATGAATAGGACCCCGTGGTAGTAGAGGCCATTGCCGCTGGATGAACATGACCCCGATCGAGAGGAGGCCGCCACACACCCGAGCCGGTTGGGGGTGGATGAATAGGACCCCGTGGAGGGCTGGTGTTGAACAGGATTCCGTGGAGGGTTGGTTGAATAGGACCCCCGTGTGGATGGTTGGTTGAACAGTAGCCGGTGGATGCTGGATGAACATGACCCCGTGGTGAACAATAGCTGGTGGAGGCGGGAGGAAGTCGACGGTGGATGAACAGTAGCAGGTGGATGCTGGAGGAAGTCGATGGTGGATGAATATTAGCCCCGTGGAAGCTGTAGCGAGGCAGTAGACGGTGGATGAATAGTAGCCCGTGGAGTCCCGTTTTGCGGTACGCCACACCCCTCTCGATGAACAGGACCCCTATTTCGATCGTAGGTGCTCCAACACAAGTCCATTTCCTCTGTTTTGCGGTATGCCACACCCCTCCCGATCAACAACACCCCGTTTTGACTGTAGGAGCTCGAACAAAAGTTTGTTTCCTCTGTTCTGTGGTACGCCAGACCCTTCTCGATGAACAGGACCCCGTTTCTACCGTACACGGTCGAGCAGAAGGCCGTTTTGCTGTACGCCAGACCCCATTCCAGCTGTTTCGTCCAAGCCGGTTGGCTCCCATTGAACACGACGTGTTCTGAGCCCTGGCAGTACATATGCGCGAGTACGCATTTGAGACCCCGCCCTTATGTATCTACGTAGCTGTATTTACTTTCTTGCATCGTGGCTGTACGTACGTATACACAGTATATATAGACGGAACTGTGTGACATGCTACGTTTGTGCCTCTACTACAGCACGTGCATCTACTTACTCGGCCATGGTTCATCACTTTAGAGACACCGATCGACCAGTATGTACGTACACGTTCGTGACCAAACATAGAACCCTACATATAGTTTGACCCGGTGGGTCCCAGCTATCACGGAGGATAAGGAGGAATTTCCTTGTGTGCGAAGATATATCTGGTGGGTCCCGGCTGTCAGGAGAAGAAACATTTTTTACCCATAATATGGACACACTTCCTTGCATGCAAAGATGTAGCTGGTGGGTCCCAGTTGTCAGAGGTGAAACGTTTTTTTCGATGCCCTTTAGGTAGATCCCGTTGTCAGGTGGATGAATCATTATTTTGCGCTTAATAAGGAGGCACTTCCTTGCTGCGGCCATGGACCCAGCTGTCAGCCTCTCCACGTATAGTCCTCTTCCGATGGAAGTCGTTTCTTGACCACGTTCACCACACCACGCGGACAACACCATGCGATGGACAACAGTGAGGCAGGGAACGACGCGGAACCTGGGAACACGCGGAGGGTAGTACGAGTGTTGACTGGTTCGGCTACGGTGTGAGGCTGCCATCGTCGCAGAATAACAGGGGTAGTAGGTGAGTAGAGGGATGGTCTGGCCAGCTGTGGGAGTAGTAGCGGGCGGTGAGGCCTGCGCGACAGCACAACCGACCACAGGAGGCAGGAACAGGCGGTCCTGCCGGCGCTGGATTTGGCGGCTAGAGCAAGAAGATCTGAGATTGAAGAGGCACGACTGCCGTTGGATTGACATCCAATGGTCATGTCTGCTAGAATTGGTTGTTGACGTATATAATAAGTAAAAAATCTTGCATACACGTCAACTTAATAGGCCCACAAGTCAGACCATTCCCTATATTTTTAATAATTTACAGCTCATTGCAACTTCTTATGCAATTTATTGCAGTCCGTTTTTTCATTGGCCAGGGCCAGGGTTAAAAATTTAAATGAAATTTTTGATATTTCGGTGTGGTCCAAACTATTTTTAATATCGAAATGTTGAGCCAGATTTAAAGTACTTTGAACATATATTTAAATTAGGTTAAAGCCCAATGAAATTGGAATCTGAAAATGTGAAAATATTCAAAAATTTGAAAGTAATTGCCAATTTTCGTTTATTTTTTATATTTACATCCCATTTCATATTATTTTCAAGATTTGCAGCCGCCTTGAAAGAGTTGCAGCCCAGCAGGGCATAGAAAAATAAGTAGGCCTGGATTGGGTATTCTTCAAAAAAAATCTGGGCTCATTTTCACAAAGAAAAAATAGCTAGGTTGGTCATGTGGTGTACGTAAAATAGAAGCTTGGGCTAGACGGGCTACATCCCAGTTGAAACCCTGCACTGCTTCAACAATAACAGAAAAAATACTGCTCGAGCAGCTATGTCCTAGGTGTCAGCCGATCTTGTGTCGTTATCTTGTCTATTGACTATACACTGACACTGTCGTGGGTCCCAGATGTCAGCAAACCAGTAGGAGGAAGCATTTTCTTTTTCTATATGCTGACAATGGAGTATATATAATAAAAAATAAGGAACTTGCTTGCATACGGCCATGGACATGGTAGGCCCCTAGTGTCATCCTCTCTCCATGGTGAGCCCCTAGTGTCATCCTCTCCATGTTGACAACGCGAGAGGGCAGCGCCGCGATAAGCGTACCAAAGCGCGTGGAGGACGACGGCGAGGCCTCGGACGTCGGTGTTAATGATTTTGGAGACGATGGGGCGGCGATGCATGCACTGAGGTGCAGCTAGCCGTGGGAGGCGGAACCAGGCGGCCCCGCCAGAGATGGTTTGGTTTGGGCGGCTAGAGGAAGACACGACTGAAGAGACACGACAAACTATAAAAGCAATAGGAGTACTTAACAACCTTAACTGAAACCAGCAGGGGCACTTAACAACCATAGATGAAAGCAATATGACTACTTATACAGGTTCAACTGTACAAAGCTCACCTCAAACAATGCTACTTTGCCTACACTTAACCAAGGGTGAGGCCACCAAGCCCCAGGACAAGCCTAGGCGCCACCCCACGCATCCACGACCTTCTGAAAGCGGCTTCATCTCGCAATGTAGTCAATAAACAGGATATTCGCTTCAGATCCATGGAAAAGCATGAGCATAATCTTCTGTCCTATTCTCCAAGATGGACGGGCCTTCATTACTTGAGACCACCCATGAATAAGTATATTTTCACCTCCAAGGGAAATGGAGTAGGTTGACATAAACATCATGTTGTGACCAAGCGCAAGTCTTACCCGACCATGGTTAGGCATCTGTATAGGAAAATTAGAACCGAGCAGTTTCTGTTTCTAGAAGATCACAATTGTAAACCTCTGCATAAGCAAGAGTTTACGAACAACATATATAACAGAAAACAACTCATACCATAAGTTTCTCGACAAAGTTGGACTTGTTCAACATGTGCAGCAGTGGCACGCATATCCCATGTGGCCTTCCACCATTGAAACGCCCCACAAGGACATCAAGACGATCAATAAAGTGTAGGAACTGGTGGATCTCGTCCTAGTCAAGTTCAGTGCCATCAGTAACATTCAAGTTCTTATAGAATAACAAACGAGTAGCATTCTTAACTTTGAAATAACCTACACGTGCCACCAATTATCAGAAATATTGGTTAGACGTAGCATCTTCGTGAGATAAGGGAATCACAAATCGTTGCTACTTCTAAAGTTAAATTGGGATTAGTTAGACAGAATATGTGGATTAAGAATTAATCGAGGCAACATGGAAGAACCAGATACAAAACTAACATGGATGAACTACTGGAAAGACGTCGAGGTGGAAGATCATAGTGAAGACGAGACGAGGTTCTGCTATTTCCATCAACATTTGTGCGCCAACTGTCGGTGTACTAAAGTAGGGGTACCTTAGTATCCGGACTTGTGCACGGGCAGTAGCAGCGTCCCGCGGTCGGGCTCACCACATGCCCGCCAAGGCCCGCTCTGGATCCTTTAGAGCCATTCAAGAACAAAGTATTCAAGTTAAGAGACAAGACCACGGCAAGAGACAAGACCCCGGCAAGAGGAGCTTGCCGGGAAGGCCGCACCAGGCTCAAGGATATCGTTCCAGCACAAGACCCTAGCAAGGCTAAAGAACAGCACCTCAGAAGATATCGCGGCACATCACGCGCCCCGGCAGGACCCGGAGAGCAACAAGCTTTCGGGCCCGGCAAGAAGGCAACCCCGGCAAGGTGCTTGCCGGGGCAACTCTCACTGTGTGCCCACGCTCCAGCTCATCTGTCCACGCGTCGTCCTGGGGCCCTTCCAGGGGCACGTGCCGGATGGCTGTGCAGCCTGGGGTACACGGTGGCGAGCCACGGTGACGAGGCCTCCATCATGGCGAACGGAGACGCCCGGGCGGGCGCTTTTGGGGTGACGGCGACGGGCATTCAATGCCCTTGTCCCCCACCGTCAAGGTTAGGTATAGACCACTGTACAAACACTGTACACGCACTGTTACAACTACCGCCAATTTTACACTTTTACCCTCCTCTACGTAGACACCTGTCTGTGACCCCTTTGAGCTATAAAAGGAGGCCCATGCACAACGTAGAGGAGGTTCGATCCCAGAAACTTGAATACTCCCACGCTCGGTGCAGCTAGTAATGTAGATCGTCAAGCTCCCGAGCTCGAGAACTCAATACAACCAAGGCAGGAGTAGGGTATTACGCGTCCGCGCGGCCCGAACCTGGGTAAACTGCCCGCGTGTGCCCCTCGATCTGCTCTTCGTGCTCCCTCCGCTCCCTTGCCATACCGAAAAGGGGCTCCGGTCCCATAGGTGTTCGTGGGCGATCAGTTTCCCCGACATCTTTGGCGCGCCAGGTAGGGGGCGTCGAGGTTGTGTGAACCTGATCCGGCGCTCGCGTAGGCGCAACCTTCAACAACTTCACTAACTTCGCCAGCTTCATCGACTGCATCAACATGCCTCCGAAGAAGAAGGCTTCGGAGGTCGGAGGCCCGTCCGCGTCTATACCACCACCACCAGAACCGACGGTTGGTGGGGGAGACGCCGGCGGGAGGGTGGACGCCGGTGGGGAGACTCACGGCGCCACCAAGTCCAAGGACAAGACGGACGACCGGGCGAATTCCAAGGCCTCGGCGTCCGTGCACGCACCACGTCCCTCTCAGGAGGTGCCAGACCAGCAGCGACGTGGTACCGGAGGTACCATATGCTTGCTGGGACGTGGCCAAGCCGGCGGGTCGCGGGACGCTCAAGGCCAGCGCCCTAGCACGAGCAAGGCGCGGTCGCCGGGGCGAGAACATGCTCCTTCTAACGCGGTTAGAAGTCCGAGCGTATCTCGCTCCTCACACCGCTCGCCACCGTTTCCCTCCTCTCGAGCAGAAGCCCTAGCTAGGGCTCAGCTGCTCCTCGACTTCCCTCCAGCGGCGGACAAGGCCGAAGACTGGAGAGATACAATCCAGAGCCTCATCGCCTTCGCCAACAACGACACGCCGCAGCAGCCGGCAACGTCACGGCCGCGACAAGTCGACCAAGCGAAGGCCGATGGAGACAAGACCACCGGGGGTGCAACTACCGTGCACTCCCTGCCGCGGAAGCAGAAATCGCCGACTCGCCGGATCAACGTCGACGATGACTCCACGGCGTCGTCGGATCCGCGGGCTCGCCGCGATCAGCGCCAAGTCCTCGACGACAGGCGACAAGAGGACGCTCGAACTCGTATCGAGCATCGAAGAGAAGCCAAAAGACAGTCCGATCAGCGCGCTGGGACTGCTGTCGACATGCACGCGCCCGGTGAACCAGGCGACTTGCCGTACGCGGCAGGCTGCCCTGCCTTCACCCAAGAGCTGCGGCAAGTCCAGTGGCCCAGCATGAAGAACTTTAAGCCCGACGTACCCGAGAAGTACGACGGCAAGACACACCCCTCGGAGTTCCTCAGCATCTACACCATTGCGGTGCAGGTTGCCGGGGGACGCGACGAGAAGATCCTAGCAAACTACTTCCCGCTCGTGCTTAAGCCAAACGTCAGGTCTTGGCTTATGCACTTGCCGGAGAACTCCATCTCTTCATGGGCAGATCTGTGCCACCAGTTTGTCGACGCCTTCACGGGCGGCCACAAACCCCACGGCCAGGAGAGCGATCTCCACATTCTTGCCCAGAAGGAGGGAGAGTCCCTGCGCAAGTACATCCAAAGATTCAGCCGCGTTCAGCACAACATCCCGAATGTCCACCCTGCCGCGGTTATCAGCGCGTTCCACCAGAACGTGCGTAACCGCCGGATGAGGGAGGAGATGGCGATGACCAAGATCCGGAACGTCAGCGAGCTTTATGCTCTGGCTGACAAGTGTGCCCGTGCTGAAGAGGGGAGGAGACTCCCCGGAGAGGATACTGGAGCAGGAAGAACAGACAGCGAGGATGCCGCCCCGGCAAGGAAAAACCAGCGGCGGAACAACAAGAAGAAGAAGAACAAGGAGGTACTGGTTGTCGAGCAGTCCGGCAAGGAGGCTGCCGCCAAGAAGACACAGGCTGGTGGCTCCGGCAAGGAGACCACCCCCGTAGCAGCAGCCGACAAGCAGGACGGCTCCGACAAGCAGTACTGCAAGATCCACCGCACCAAGGGCCACGATCTCCAGAACTGCAAGAGAGTAGAGTACCTCGTAGAACAGCAGAAGGCTGAATACGAGCGTCGCGACAAGGAGAAAGCCCAAGGAGGCGGAGGAGAGCCCAGCAAGAAGCGGCCGTTCAATGGCCGGGGAGGACGCCGCGGCAAGGCCAAGCAGCGGCAAGGAGACAGACCTCCCCGGGGCCGCGACAAGGATGAAGATGAAGACGATGACGAGGACATGGATGAAGGAGACAACAGTGAGCAGGAGTTTCAAAAGGCCACAGAAGTCCTGTGCGTCGGTGGGGGTGCCTCTCTGCACACTTCCCACCGCCAACTCAAGCAATGGGTGCGGGAAGTGAATGCAGCTGAGCCACCCGTCGAGTCGCGCAGGCTGCTGAAATGGTCCGGCACGCCCATCATCTTCGACCTTGAGGACCACCCTGACAGCACAACTGCGGTCGGATGCTTGCCGATGTTGGTTTCACCAACTATCCGCAACCTCAAGGTCACCAAGATGTTGGTTGACGGCGGGGCCGGCCTCAACTTGATCTCCTCCATAACCCCAAAACGATAGTGATAAATCGGTAAGAGACATCATAGACACACACATATCTTATGGAGCTCCTCTCTCCACCACGCCCTCTCCTCCCTCTCCACCTCCACCACCACACCAATGGCGATCTCTAGCCTAAATCCTCCATGGAAAGCCTCCTGCATTGGGATTTCACCCCGGATTTGGCCCTTGCAGATCAGGTGAGACGAAGGTTTGGTTCCACGGTGCATTTCTCTCCCTCTAGGGACACCAAGGAGTTCTTCTTGGTGGTCTCTTTCTCCTCTGCATCCTTCCCTCTCTCGGTGGAATCAGTTGGTCTTGCCCTTCAGTGTTGCATTGGTGGTATTTGCAATGGATTCAAGGTGGTTCAAATCACCGAACGTTCTTTTCGGTTCTCGGTGGCTAATAATAAAGTTGGGCATTTTATTTATGGTCTCAAGGATAGAGTTTGGCCCGACTTTGTTTGTCACTTTCATCTATACAAGGGACGTTTTGCCAGCTCTCCTCTTTTTGAGACACATTGGCACGCTGGCAAGGAGATACTGGGTTTATCTGGTCACAACTCTTTGGTAGTTCGCTCATCCTTGGACTTCTTGAAAAACAATGATCATTTGCCACTCATGCCGACATTCAAGTCTAGCCTGGTTGCGTTAAAGGGTTTCCCTTTCTCTAACTGCAATGCAGACGAAGCCTCTTCGTCGAGGAATTTGCCCATCATCCAGAAGGTTTTGAACCACTCACGTTCTTCGGATTGCTTGTTCTTGGACCAAGATCATATTTTGGAATCAATCACGGAGGGTTTTTCAAATGAGCATTCAATGCATAATAATCTCATGGATAAATACTTATTGTGAGCGCACCAAGAGGCTGTGTCTGGGCCGGATTTTTTATTATTGGGGGAATTTAAGTGTGTGCTTAATGCCCATTACCCTACCACACCGCAATGTTTCCTAACCTCAGCATTCAGGTATGCTCCTCCCCATTCATTGTGGCCACCTCAATTAGGGGCCAGACATGCGGCTGATTTAGCTCAAGCTCAATATTCAGAGGCCGAAATTCACTCTCTAGAAATCAATTGGCCATATTTATGCTCTAAATGTCTACAATGGGGACACAAATCTCTCTCTTGCCATGCGCGTCTCATTTGCCTTAAATGTTCAACCCCTGGTCATAAAGCAAGGGATTGCCCATTAAAGAATAAGTCTGGAAATGATGGTAACTACCAGCAGCCAATCGGTATTTCTAATACTATCAACACCCATCATCCAACTTACACGAAAAAACAGGTGATCAGATGCGATGCTTGTGGCAACTATGGTCACAAAGATAGAAACTGCCTTCATTTACGCAGAAAAAAAAGATGGCGCTAGGTCCCCAAATCCCCAATTTCCAACTCTACCCCTCACGTTCCGTCTTCTACCTCGATAACCCAAACGACTACCTCACCGCCAGCCACTCCAATCCAGCTTCAGCTCATACCACCTTCCTCCACCTATGCCTCCCCCTCTACCATGGCGAACTATCCTCTCAACTCAGTTCCTTTCCTCCCTCCTGGCTTCGCCGTCGAGCCCGGACCGGCGGATCGTGTCGTCCGCGGTGGCATGGTGGTGCACCCGGTCCCTCCACTCAACCACGACTTCTTGGCGATTGCAGAAGCAAGCCACTACGTTCCTCTTCATCGACAAGCAGCCATCCGCAACACGATCCAAGGTCTGCTCCATGAATCCCAACTCTTCACAACGGAGTCTAGTGACCATCCCTTTGGTGTGGGCCTGTTTGGATTTGTTGATGAGCTTGCTAGAGATACTGCTGTTGCAACTCCACTCGAACTTGAAGATGAGGATTTACTGATTACTTTTGTGCCTCACAATGCCGCTCTTAATCGACACACTACTACCTATGGTCCTGAAATTTGGTTAATGTACTTTGGATTTCCATATGACTATCAGAATGAGCACTACATTAACAAGTCCTTAGGTTGTTTCGGAGCTCTGATTTCCTGGCACAATCCTAGACAAGATAGAAGATACACTCTGATCCGTGCTAGGGTAATCCATTTGAGGCTAATTCCTAAAAGCTTTGTAGTCTATCAGTTAGGGGGAACCAGGGATTGTTGGACAGTGCAGGTAACCATTCTCCGTAGCAATGACTGGAATGCTCTGCTCCCAGAAGTTCCGCCAGCTGGGGAAGAACCCCCTCCGCCTGATGGTAACCCTCATCCTCAATTTGGACCTGACCTAACAGCCGAGCAGCTCTATCAGCAACAGGTTCATAATTGGTTTGGACAAAATGATGCACCCCCTAATGCTGCTGCTGGACCTCAACCCATGGATGAGGATGATGTTTAGATTGTGGATGGTTGGGGAGCCTGGCCTGCGCCGCCGCCTCCTCCGCTCCCCCCTCACTTGATGAACTTCCATGCTTGGCTTACAGCCCAAGGTCTCTCTGTGATGCATGGCGTAACACTGGAAAACAACTTAGTTGATAATGCTGCTGATGCCTGGAACGACTCAATAACAGTCTCTGACGACAACAGCTCTGCAGATACTGCTTCCCCTATCTTGGTGACTGATGCTCTTGTTCCAGTTACAGCAACTCCTATTCCTGAAACTGAAGATCCTTCTGCCAGCACATTGCTCGTTTCGGTTGAACTTCAAACCCATGGGCTGCGCTTTGGCCTGACGGCCCAAGGAGAGGAGATGCTGCAGTTGCTTCTCAATGACCCAGTTCCTCGCGGGCAACTTTCTAGCCGTATCACTGATGCCCTGCATCCTTTGCTATCCACTATCGGGCCCTGGCATGGTGGATACGGGCTGAGGAGGGATCACCTGCAAGTTCAATTTATGATCACACAAAACCCATCTGGCATTCAGTTTGATCAGGTTTTTGGTCAAGAACCAACTGTCAACTCCTCTGTCCAGATTGTAGATCTCTCTGATTCAGACATGGACCCCCAGTCTCAGCTTGATGTGGCAGATCCCTCGAACACCTTGCTTATGAACTCTGATGTGCCAGATGACAACACTGCAGATCTTATGAATCTTGACCCTGAAGTTCAGATGTTAATCTCTGACTCTGAGGTTCAGTTAATGGCACTAGATGACATCGGCTCCCACAGTGCAGGATCCGCTCCTGCTCATGCAGTGGTCTCCTCCAGGGGTAAGGGTAAACGCAAAGGTAAAGCACCCATTGATGTCACGCACCTTCGTCGCAGCGCTCGCTCCAACAAATATGACGGCTTCAAAATATCTCAGCCCTCCGACAGTAAAATTGCAAAATCCAAGGTCGAGGCGCGCCTCGTCCCTTCTGCTCTGAAAGCTCTTGCGGCAAACAGTGAGATCAAAGCAGTCTCATCTTCCGCCATTGCTTTTGCTGATCGTGGGATCGCCCCCCCACCACCTCTCTCCATCAGTGCTATGCAGGATATCGGAGTCCAGCTTTGTGCATTCCAGAGGAAGAAATCACGGTGGATATCCTCAACCAGCACGAGGAAGGGGAGCTGACCACTTCCTCTTAAATTTCCTCGCACCTACTTTACTTATTTTAAATGCGTCTGAACTCGTGGAACATCTTATGTTGGAATGTTCGTGGGCTGAATGCCACAGACAAGCATTTAGCTTTATCTAATGCAATTGCGACCAGCGATTGCTCTATCATATGTCTGCAAGAAACTAAGATGCAAACTTTTGATGAGGATACACTCTGGGCTATCTGTCCACGACGATTCGATAAATTTGCTTGTGTGCCCGCTCAAGGGGCCTCGGGGGGAATCGTCACGATTTGGAATAGCTCTGTTTTTTCGGGTGATATTATCTTTTCTGAACCTTTTGCACTGGGTGTTCAGTTCACCTCTCGACAGTCGCTACAAAAATGGGTTCTAACTAATATCTATGGCCCATGTCAAGGAGAAGCGCGTGAAAATTATACTCAATGGCTATTTGATCTTACTATTCCTACGGGTGAAAATTGGCTATTACTGGGCGATTTCAATTACATTCGGTCTCCAGACAACCGTAATAAACCTGGGGGTAATTCACAAGACATGTTCACATTCAATGATTTCATTCGATCCCAAGAACTAATCGAATTACCTATTAAAGGGAGAACATATACCTGGAGTAACATGCAATCCAACTCCCTATTAGAGCAGCTCGACTGGTTTTTCACTTCAATGAACTGGACGCACCAATACGCCAACACTATGATCAAACCGTTGGGTCGTCCGATCTCTGACCACGTGCCTTGCAAAGTGGAAATACAGACAAACATCCCCAAGAGTAAACTATTTAGATTTGAATCTTTCTGGATTGCCCACCCTGGTTTTATAGATGTTGTAGTGTCTGCTTGGTCTAAACCCATTAAATTCGGGAAGCACATCAATGCAGCCAGCATTCTCTGCCAAAAACTCAAGGCGGTCAGATTTGCTCTAAAGAAATGGAGCAAGAATATCTCTCGGTTAACAGTAGCCATTACAAACACGAACAAAGCTATCCTTGACATGGACACACTTGAAGAATATAGATGCCTGACTATCCAGGAAACAAACTTCAGAAATATTCTTAAGAAACATCTTTTGAGATTGTTGTCATACCAAAAGGAATACTGGAAGAAACGTTGCACAATACGTTGGATTCGTTTCGGAGATGAAAACTCAAAATTCTTTCAGGCTGTTGCTACAGAGAGATACAGGAAAAACATTATAGCTTCACTTAAGACTTCTGAGGATACTGTGGTTGAAGATCACAAAGGTAAAGAAGCCATCCTTTTCATTGCTTTCAGCGAAAGGCTGGGCCAATCAAAAACCAACTCAATGAAATTCGACCTTCAACACATTATCCCCCTAGATGGAGACCTGGATCACTTGACTGCTCCCTTCACCCCAGCGGAGATAGATCGTATTGTCAAAGAAATGCCCCCCGACAAGGCACCGGGCCTTGATGGTTTTAATGGTGCCTTTCTTAAAGCTTGCTGGCCCATCATCAAGGTGGATTTTTACCGGCTGTGCGCAGAATTTCATACGGGTTCCCTAAATATTGGCAGCTTGAACTACGGGCACATCACCCTGATCCCTAAAAATAACTCTCCGGAAACAGTTAATGACTACCGCCCCATTACCCTACTCAACTGTTGTCTGAAGATCATCACTAAATTGTTAGCTAACAGACTTCAAAGAGTAATTACCAGACTAGTCAGCAGGAACCAATATGGCTTCATCAAGGGGAGATCCATTTATGACTGCCTTGGATGGGCGTTCGAATATATCCATCAATGCCAAGCCTCCAAAAAAGATATAGTGCTTCTTAAACTGGACTTTGCAAAGGCTTTCGATACGATTGATCATGAAGCCATGATTCTGATAATGCAGCATATGGGTTTTAATGCAAGATGGATCCAGTGGATGAGATGCATATTTGACTCTGGAAAATCATCTGTTCTGCTCAACGGGGTGCCAAGACGGTAGTTTATGTGCAAATGTGGAGTCCGACAAGGGGATCCCCTGTCCCCGCTGATATTTGTCTTAGCTGCAGAACTTCTACAAGCTGTGATCAACGATGCTTTGAGAAAACAAATACTCAAACACCCCTTAGATGACTCCGCCAGAGAGAATTTCCCGGTGATCCAATACGCGGATGACACACTGATCATTATGCCAGCATGCCTTACCCAAGCACGCCAAGTGAAGCAGATACTTACTGATTATGCCACATCAATTGGACTACACATCAACTTTCATAAATCAACGTTGGTACCCATCAATACAGACCCTGTCCTTTGTCAGAATATCGCCTCAGTATTTGGCTGCTCGGTCGCTTCCATGCCGTTCACGTATCTGGGCCTCCCTCTGGGAACCACAAAACCCACGATCCAAGATTTGACGCCGATGGTGTGTAAAGCTGAAAGGAAAATCTCGGCCTCAATGCTACTCATGTCCCATGCTGGTAGGATTGCCTTGATAAACTCTATTGTCACGTCTCTAATCATATTCCAGATGGGCACAATCAAGATACACCCCAAGATCCTCGAACAAATAGACAAGATTAGACGACAATGTCTTTGGAGAAAGCAAACGGAAGATGGGATCAAATGTAACTCCCTAGTTGCATGGGACAGGGTGTGTCGACCTAAGAAGAACGGTGGGCTCGGAGTACTGGATCTTCGTACCCAAAATGATGCCATGCTGATGAAATTTCTCCATAAATTCTACAACAGATACGATGTCCCTTGGGTTCAACTGGTTTGGGAAAAATACTATGACAGTTCCGTCCCGCATGCAATGGACCCCTGCGGCTCCTTCTGGTGGCGTGATATCATGCAGCTCAGCCCGACTTTCCGAGGGGTTACAACGGTTAAGGTTGGCAGAGGCGACATGACGCTCTTTTGGAAAGACTGCTGGAACCAAGACCTACTTGCTGACTCGTATCCTCGAGCATATTCGTACACAACCGTGGAGGATGTTTCGGTGCGGCAGTTTCTTCAGATCACGGACCTGAACATGGCCTTCCAACTTCCACTTTCGATCGAGGCACGTGGTGAGTTGAGGACTATCCAAAATGCGACGAGGGATGTGGACCTCACCAGTAATGACCGTGATGTTTGGACCTATGTTTGGGGAAAGAAAGATTTCAAAACTAAAGATTTCTACCAATTCTATTTCAGAGAAATCCAAGCACACCAAGCGTATAATTGGCTGTGGAAAGCTGTTAGTACACCAAAACTCAAAACCTTTGGCTGGTTTCTTCTTTCGGACAGGCTGAACACCCGCAACATGCTCAAGAGAAGACACTATAACATAGGGAACAACTACATGTGCCTATTGTGTGATAATCAGATTGAGGAAACGGTTGAGCACCTCTTCTTCCATTGTGAGTTCTCCAAAACGTGCTGGAGAGTATTGAATCTTTCTTGGCCAACACATGGGGACCGTTTGAGAATGTTGGAAGTATCAAAGAGGAACTATGCAGGCAACCTATTCATGGAGGTGTTTCTCACGGCGTCCTGGGGGATTTGGAAGGAACGCAACGACAAATTGTTTAGAGGGATCCCCCCCACCATCGCGTCTTGGAAGAGGAGATTTAAGGAGGACTTTGGAAACCTAGTACATAGGGCAGGAGATAGGAAAAAACCACTGATCACAGCGCTTGTAAACTCTATTGTGTAAAAAAGATAAGTGACTTGTAACTTTTCAACCCCCCCCCCACCCCCCCAAGGGTAGGACGTTCTTGTATGTCATGTAACCCTTTGTTGCAGTAATTCAAGGAAAAGCAGTAGGGTTCCCCCTACTGTCCAATTTGTCAAAAAAAAAACTTGATCTCCTCCGCTGTGATAAAGAAGCTGCAGATCCCCGACAGCGAGCTCGAGGAAACCGGGACGTTCCAAGGAATCAACCCGGGAAGAAGCAAGCCGAAGGGGAAGATCACGCTGCCGGTGACCTTTGGCGGAGAGCTTAACTTCAGGATGGAGAGGATCACATTCGACGTGCCGATATCCCATTACCATACAATGGGATACTTGGCCGTCCTGCGCTCGCCAAGTTCATGGCAGCCTCTCACCATGCGTACAACATGCTCAAGATGCCAGGGCCGATAAGCGTCATCTCTGTCCCCGGCGACAAGAAGGACGCGCTTATTTGCGCCGACAAGATCTACCGGGACGCAGCAGCCGCGGCAGACACCAACACACTTGCCGCTGAAGCTCCCGGGGGGAAGACGAAGACCAAGTCCAGCAAGAGCTCTGGAGCCCACTCCGGCAAACGCACCTCTTCGGAGTGCTGCGCTGCCGTCGAGGACGCACCATCGAGCTCCACCGGCAAGTGCAAGAGAGGAATGGCAGCTCCACCGGCAACCAAGAAGGTGTCCGCCAAGGAGGACGGCACTGGTGGTACTTTCACCATCAGTGCTACGCTCGACCCCAAATAGGAAAGCGCGCTCGTTGCCTTCCTGCGGGCGAATGTCGACGTGTTTGCATGGCAACCGTCCGACATCCCCGGCGTACCCAGGAAGGTGATTGAGCACAAGCTTGTTGTTTGTCCTCATGCGCGACCCGTCAAGCAGAAGGTCAGGAAGCAAGCAGTGGAGCGCCAAGAGTTCATAGCTGAAGAGATTAAGAAGTTGGAAGCAGCGGGCCTTGTTAGAGGTGTACTTCATCCCACGTGGCTGGCTAATCCAGTTGTCGTGCGCAAAGCCAATGGGAAGTGGAGACTTTGTATAGACTTCACTGATGTGAATAAAGCATGTCCCAAGGATCGATTTCCCTTGCCGCGCATTGACCAGATTGTGGACTCCACGGCTGTATGTGAGTTGTTTTCATTTCTCGATGCATACTCAGGTTACCACCAGATATTCATGGCTAAGGAAGATGAAGAGAAGACTGCATTCATTACTTCATGTGGCACATATTGCTTCATACGCATGCCATTCGGATTGAAGAATGCGGGCTCAACATTTGCAAGAGTAGTCCACACTGCTTTTGAACCACAGATACACAGGAATGTAGAAGCCTACATGGATGATATAGTGGTCAAGAGCAAGGACAAGGATACCCTGATTCAAGATCTAGAAGAAACCTTCGAGAATCTGCGGAAGATACAACTCAAGCTCAACCCCGAGAAGTGCGTCTTCGGAGTTCCCTCCGGCAAGCTTCTCGGGTTCTTTGTGTCCCAGAGGCGGATTGAAGCCAATCCCGACAAGATCAAGGCCATCGAGCAGATCGAAGCTCCAAAGCGCGTCAAGGATGTACGAAGACTTGCTGGTTGCGTGGCTGCCCTCAGCAGGTTCATTTTGAGGTCTGCAGAGCGCGCCCTGCCTTTCTTCAAAATCTTTAAAAAGGCAGGTCCCATGAAATGGACTCCGGAAGCGGAGGCAGCGCTGCATGACTTGAAAGGATACCTGTCCTCCACTCCTATACTTGTCGCACCTAAGCCGCAAGAGAAGTTGCTGCTATACTTAGCAGCAACCAATCAAGTGGTTAGTGCTGCGTTAGTAGCGGAGAGGGAGGCAGATGAGGAACCCACATCCCCGGCAAGCGCATCCAGTGACAAGCAGGCGACTTCTCCGACAAGCTCTGGCCCCGACAAGGACAAGTCTGCGCAGGAACAAGGAGGAGTGCGGAAGAAGATGGTGCAGCGCCCGGTTTATTTTGTAAGTTCCCTCTTGCAGGGGGCTAGATCAAGATACTCTAGGGTGCAGAAGTTACTTTTCGGCCTACTCATGGCCTCGAGGAAGCTGCGCCATTACTTCCAAGCACACGAGATAACGGTGGTCACTCGCTTTCCGTTGAAGAGGATATTGCAAAACCCAGAAGCAACAGGAAGGATTGTCGAGTGGGCACTAGAGCTGTCAAGCTTTGGTCTCAAGTTTGAGAGTACTTCAACTATACAGAGCAGAGCTTTGGCAGAATTCATAGCAGAATGGACCCCAACACCAGATGAAGAAGTTCCAGAGACAAACATCCCCGTCCAAGAAGCAAGCAAGGAATGGATAATGTACTTCGATGGTGCTTTCTCGCTGCAAGGCGCCGGTGCTGGTGTGCTACTTGTCGCACCCACCGGGGAGCACCTCAAGTATGTTGTCCAAATGCACTTTCCCAAGGAGCAAGCGACAAACAATACTGCTGAGTATGAAGGTTTGCTTGCCGGCCTCAGAGTTGTAGCCGAACTTGGGATCAAGAAGCTAATTGTGCGGGGAGACTCGCAGTTGGTGGTCCGACAAGTAAACAAGAGCTACCAGAGCCCTTTGATGGAAGCTTATGTCGATGAAGTGAGGAAGCTTGAAGAACACTTTGAGGGGCTGCAGATGGAGCACGTTCCAAGAGCTCAAAATGATATCGCAGATAGTCTCTCAAAGTGTGCTGCAATGAAGTTACCTGTGGAACCAGGGACCTTCATACTCAAGCTAACTCAACCATCCGTTACACCATCAGTTGGGCAAAACAAGAAGAGGAAGTTAGTCTCCGGCGACTACTTGCCGGCGGATCTTCCCGAAACCGCCGCCAAGGTCCCCAAGATCAGCAGCCAAGATGCTGAGGAACAGTCTGCTCCTGCGGGCCCAAGGGTCTGTGCAGTTGAAGCAGGCGTTCCCGACAAGTCTTGCCTCGACAAGCTTGCCGGGGAACACTCGGCTCCGGCAGAGCTGCAGGTTCTTGCCATAGAAGCTGAGGTTCTCGCAGCAGCCCTGTTGCCTTTAGTCCTTGTTGTTGAGCCTCAGGCTCCAGCATGGGCACAGCAAATCGTCCAGTTTCTTCAAACTGGAGAACTTCCCGAAGAACCAGAAGAGATAGAGAGGAAAACCAGGCATTCAAGTATGTACCAGTTCGTTGGCAATGAACTGTACAGAAGAAGACTCAATGGTGTCAGATTGAAATGCATTTTCTAGGAAAATGGACAGAAGCTGTTGGCAGAAATCCACGGAGGCATATGTGGACACCACATTGGCGCAAGAGCACTTGTCGGGAAGGCATTCCGGCAAGGTTTATTTTGGCCATAAGCCCTCCAAGATGCAACTGCACAAGTAACCAAGTGTGAAGCCTGCCAGTTCCATGCCAAGCAAATACACCAGCCAGCTCAAGCTCTCCAGACGATCCCTTTGTCCTGGCCCTTCTCGGTCTGGGGGCTCGACATCCTCGGCCCCTTTCCCCGCGCTGTCGGGGGCTTTGAGTACTTGTACGTTGCAATCGACAAGTTCACAAAGTGGCCAGAAGTGGAACCAGTGAGAAAGGTGACCGCACAATCAGCAGTCAGGTTCTTCAGATCGATCGTTTGCCGTTTCGGAATCCCTAACAGGATCATCACCGACAAAGGCACACAGTTCACAAGTCGCACCTTCATGCAGTACGTCCAAGACCTTGGCGCCAGGGTCTACTTCACTTCTGTTGCTCACCCAAGGAGCAATGGTCAAGCGGAGAGGGCCAATGGTGAAGTGCTGCGCGGGCTCAAAACAAGAACCTTCGACAGGCTGCACAAGTCTGGAAGAAACTGGATCGAAGAATTACCGGCGGCTCTTTGGTCAATCAGGACGACACCAAATCGAGCCACTGGGCAGACACCCTTTGCTCTTGTCTATGGAGCAGAGGCAGTTCTCCCCACGGAACTCGTATACGGATCTCCTCGAGTACTCGCGTACGATGAGCTCGAGCAAGAGCAACTGCGGCAAGATGATGCACTGCTCCTCGAGGAGGACCGTCTCCAGGCTGATGTACGAGCTGCTCGATATCAGCAAGCTTTGCGTCGCTATCACAGCCGCAAAGTCAAGGCCAGGAGTCTCGAGGAAGGCGACCTTGTTCTTCGGCGCGTTCAGTCCGCCAAGAACTCCAACAAGTTGACGCCGAAGTGGGAAGGCCCTTATCGGGTGAGACAAGTCACAAGGCCCGGCACTGTCCGCCTTGAGACCGAAGAAGGCTTACCGGTGAGCAACTCCTGGAACATTGAGCATCTTCGCAAGTTTCACCCATGAGGCGCGGTTGCCGTTATCCGCTCCGGCAACCACCTTTTGTACAAGTCTTGCCGCTGTTGCATGTAAACCTTTGTACAAAGCCGGGCGCAGATCCCGTGCATCAGTAAAACTTTTGTGCCTTGCACCATTTGTCATTTCATGCCTTTCCTTTTACTTGCATGTATCATCTGACACTTTGTGCAGCACACATCCCCGGTAAGCAGTAACAAGCCACAAGGCTCCATACTTGTGTTTCCTCCTCTTTTCCTTTCTCTCTTAAACAGAAAAAGTGTTCCTCGCGCACAAGTTTGCCGGGGGGGAAGGAGATAGTGGTATGGACCATATGGACCAAGTGCTGTTCAAGGAAGGAAAGCCTTGCCGAGAAGCAAACAGAATGCATAAGATAAGTTGCCAGAGTTTGAGCAATTCAAATTTTTAAATTTTCAGTTGTCTTCCTTAAACGACCGCTCATTGTATGGAAAACCTGTGCGCGGAGGAACCTACCCGTGGCTAGCCGCACCCTTACTTTGTTTCGAGCACGCTCAACGGCTTAAGTGAGCTGCGACAAGTGTCGCGCCCTTACTTCGTTTTCGAGTTCGCTCAGCAATTTAAGTGTGCTGCGACTAGCTGCGGCAAGGTTTCTTGCCGGCAAGGGCATTGCTAGCAGGCTGCTAAGAGTCCCGCACTCAGCGCTCGCGGCAAGGGTCCCTTTGCCGGCAAGTTCCCTAAAAGCGTAGGGTGGAAAGCATACAAAGTGAAGGGACTAAACAAGGGAGATAACACTGCATTGATTATCCAAAATAAAGTTATATTACAAGATAGCTTGCCGCTGTTCTAACCAACTACTACCCATGACTTAATCGACAGCGGCAAAGGAAGCAGAAAGAAGGGAACCTAGTCTCTTCGGTCTCCGTCGACCCTCTTGATCTTGCCCGCCTTGGCTACGATGTGGGCAACTTGTGCCTTCAACGCCTCTTGGTCAGCTTCGGGCGGCAGGGTCCGGAGGACGTTGACGAGGTTGATCCCGGGGTTGCGGTAGACGATCTTCGAGAACACCCGCTCCATAGTACCCATGCAAAGCCGGCGCGCCTCGTCAGCCAGCTGCGCGGGGATCTTCTCCCGTAGCTGCACGAGAGCCGACACCACTCCTCTGAAGAACAGGTTCAGCTTTGCGCTGTGGGGGAGGCTCTCGTCGGGGGAGTACACGAGGTGCTCCGCCCTCAGCGCCACCATCTCCTTGTCGATGTTGGCGGCGGAGGCGACGAGCTCCTCGGTCCACTGCTCCACCGTCCGCTGGAAGTTGTTCTGCGACAAGGCGGCGCTGTCCAACAGCGCCCTTTCGGACCGGAGGTCTTCTTTTAGCTTCGTTTCACAGTCCTGGGCAGCGTCAAATGAGTCGTTGAGGGTGGAAACCTTCAGCTCCAAGTCGGCGATGGAGTCCTTGGCGTCGTTGAGCTCCTTGCCCTTCTCGGAGAGTGGGACCTGCAGCTCCGAGTTGGTGTGGGCGTCCGTCTCCCACGCCAAGTTGAGTGCGGCAACCCTGTCCTCGCTCGCCTTCAAGTTCGTCTCCATCTGCGCCACCCGGGTCTCCAGATCCCTCTTGGCGGTCTCTGCGGCAGCAGCGGCATCCCTCGCCTCCTGCAGAGCCCCGCCAATGGCCTGCTCACGAGCGGTGAGGTCGTCCTCGTGGCTATCGAGGTCGACCTTCCGCTGGTTGAGCTCTCCCTCCCGCCGAGATAGATCCTCGGCGGCCAGTCGCTGCTGCTCCTCCACCTCGGCCTTCTCGAGGAGGAATGCTTGGTGTGCTCCGGCAAGCTCTTCACGCTCCTCCGCCAAGTTCCGAAGGGCCACCTGGTTCGCGGCACGAAGCTCCAAGGCACGCTTCTCCAGATTAGCACCAGCCTTGGCAGCCAGAGCCTCCCGGGACTCCAATTTAGCCTGCCTGGCCCGGTACAAGGCCAGAAGCCGGCGTAGGAGTTGCTCCTCTTCGGGCTCGTTGCTGCTGTCGGGCGCGTCGACAATCTTCAGCCCGGCGGAGGCGAGAACTTCTCCGTCGAAAGTCTCCCCCTCCGCGGGTGCCCTTGATGAGGACGCCCACGGGACTTGGATAAAGACCCCGTTGGCGGCCTCCAGATAGACGCCCGACCCAGCCGCGGGGGCGGAGGGGTCGGCGGCCGGCGCAGCGTCCGGCGCTCCTGCGGCCTCAGGGCCAGCAGTGCGGTCGCCGGTCCCCTCCCCAGCTGTCGCGTCAGCGGTCGGGGCGGTCTCCTCGGCAGTTGGCTCGTCGGTGCCGACCATTCCTTCTGCGGTGGTGGCGTCGTCAGCATCGCCGCGCACTTCCTCCCCGGCAATGGTCTCTGTCTCCATCGGCTCCGGGGAAGGCGGATCTAGCAGAAGAAAAAGAAAATAAAGAATCATCAAGCAAATATCCAAAAAAGATGAATTCAAGAAAAGAAGAGTACAAGGGCTACCTGCGCGGGCCTCTTCGGTAGCGGGATCCCTCGCCGGGGAGTTCTCCCTTGGCGGCGTAGTAGAAGCCCCCGCTGGCGGAGGGCCACTGGCGCCTTCCCTTGGCGGGGTGCTCACCCTTGTCGGAGTGCTCGCCCTTGGCGGGGTACTCGCCCTTGGCGGAGTACCCATCCTTGGCGGAGCGCTGTCCCTCGCCGGGGAGCTCATCCTTGGCGGGGAGGGTGGAACAAGTGGCTCGTCGGGGGCGGCCTCTTGGTGCTCCTGCGGCTGCGGCTCCACTTCTGCACAAGACAACAAGACATCAATAAGGGTAACAAGCTCAAGCGCGCCCCTCAAGCGGAAAAGTGAACGCAAGGCTTATGCTGGGGGCTGCGCTGGGGGCTGCTCTCCGGAGTAGCAGGCTGGTCCGGCAAGTTTGTCGCTGGCGCATCCCCCGTCGCTGTGACAGGCTCGTCGTCCTCGAGGTCAACCACAGGGATTTTGGCCCTCTTCGCCATCCTCTGGGTCAACGTCCTGGAAGCCAAACAAGATGAGAACCAAGCAAAAGAAATCAAGACAAGAAAAACAAGAATCAAAGGAAATAGTAATTGCAAGTGCTTACTCTTCCTCCTCTTCATCGGAGCTGAGGGCGGAGAAATCAAACTCCGCCTCGCGTGCTCCAGCGCGAGGAGCTGGAGGAGAAGGCTCCCTCGGGCGCTTGGCGGGCTCCGGGGCCGTGGGTTGTGAAGACCCCGCTCCGGTCGTCCCCGATGACCGAGGGGCGGAAGGAACACCAGAACCGCTCCGGGAAGATCCCCCTCCGCTTGTCGCTGGGACACGGGACGCCTCCTTGACAACCTTGTTCGTCGTGGTGGCACGCGTCGCACGACGCTTCGGCTGTTGTCGGGGCGCCGGTGGCCTCGCCGTCTCAGCGGTCTTGCGGAGGCGCTTCTTCTGCGGTGGTGGAGGACTTGGTGGTGGCGGAGAGTTTTCCGAGGATGAGGAGGTGTCGTCGAGGTTCAGTGACCCGCCTGAGTCTTCGTCAGAATCGCCCGACTCGGCGTCCTCCTCGGCGGGCTCACTGGACTCAGTGCCTTGCCCGCCAGCCTCGCTCGTCCCGGCAGGCTCCCCGGCGGACTTCTCGGGCGCAATCTTCAACAGCTTGAAGATTTCCTCCTCCTCAGCCTGACTCACCGCGTCCGCCGCTTCCGCTTCCTCCATGGTGTACCCGAACTCCCCCGCGGCCGCCGCTGCGGCGGCCTCCTCCATCCTGTCGGCTATATATGCCACGTCCCATTCGGTGGTCGGCCGGGTGAGGCCCTTTTTCTCCTCGGGGTTGCGTGGCCGTTCGACCAGGCTATCGAAGAAGGCCTGCATGGTCTCCTCTGAAGGCATCAGCCAAGTGGGGACAACCCCGTGGGAGTCGCACTCGGGCATTGCCGCGCGGATGGCACTAAGAGCAGTGTTGTTGCACAACGGAACTACTCCCCGGGACGGGGTGAACCACTCCTTGTGCTTGGGGTCATGTTTGAACAGCTCCCGGACCATCCCCTTGAGTTCCAAGACAGTGAAGTTGTAATTCAACCCGGGGCGCAGCCTCATGCGGTCTGCCGCGTTGCCGAACTCCCAGGCAGGCCTCTTCCTTTCCTGTAGAGGAGCAATGCGGCGGCGAAGGAAATCAGCCCCGACTTCACCTACAGTAAGGTTGGCGGCCCGGAGACAAAGGATCCTAGTAAGGGCAATCTGCAGCTTGTCGTCCTCCGGGGCCAAGTCACTCCAATCCTTGCCGCGCACTATTGCAGTCCGGCGCGGCAAGGTGAACTGCTCGGGTTCATCCTCCATGACCCAGCACCAATCAGCCCTCCACTCCTCCCACTTGCCGCGGAGCTCCCCAATCAAGTACGCCTCCTTCTTGCCGAGCCTGAAGATCCAGGAGATGCCGCCGGAGAGTGGGGATCCGGACTCTACTCTAGGTGTGAAGAAGTGGCGGAAGAGAGCTACATTTGGGTGGACCCCGACGTAGTTTTCGCACAGATGTGCGAAAACGGCCAAAGTGAGGACGGCGTTCGGGGTGAAATCTAAGAGGTGGAATCTATATGTGTTCATCACATCGCAGAAGAACTCTGAATACGGAGGACAGAGACCGCAATGGAAGAACAAAGCGAAGAAGTGGTAACCTCCCGGGTACAGGTCGACGGCTTCGGTGGGGAGGACTCTAGTGCGCGGGTGAGCCTTCGTCTCCCTCGCCCAGAACAAGTAATACTTGTCCCGCAGCTCCCTCGCGCCGAGCCTCGGCGGGAAGACCACCATCCTCCTCCGCATGGCTGCCAGCTTCGCCGCCTTGTCGGACTTCTCCTTCTTCGCCTTGTCGCTCTTCGGGGCCATGGCGGGGGCGGCGAGGGGGGTCGACGGCGCCGCGGATGCTGGAAACGGCAGAGGAGAGGGTGGAGCTCGGCTCTCTGTCGACCTTTGCGGAAGCAGAGAGCGGCGGGGGTTTCTGGAGATTCAAGACACAATGAAAGCAATGGAGGGAAACCGCCCCTGCTTCCTCTGCTTTTAAGGGGGAAGTGGGGGACGTTCCGCATTTCCCCATTAAATAAACAGGCCACGATCTCTCCCACGACGCCGCAATCGACGCGTGCCGTTAGGGAGGGATGCGGCGGATATAGAGAGGGATACGGCGCGCCGTGGGCCGCGAGTGCCCGTGCACTGTTTTGGGCCTGGCCCAACAGCGCTCGGCACCGTGTGTGGCCCAGGCCCGGGGGCTCCTGTCGGTGTACTAAAGTAGGGGTACCTTAGTATCCCGACTTGTGCACGGGCAGTAGCAGCGTCCCGCGGTCGGGCTCACCACGCGCCCGCCAAGGCCCGCTCTGGATCCTTTAGAGCCATTCAAGAACAAAGTATTCAAGTTAAGAGACAAGACCCCGGCAAGAGGAGCTTGCCGGGAAGGCTGCACCAGGCTCAAGGATATCGTTCCAGCACAAGACCCTGGCAAGGCTAAAGAACAACACCTCAGAAGATATCGCGGCGCATCACGCGCCCCGGCAGGACCCGGAGAGCAACAAGCTTCCGGGCCCGGCAAGAAGGCAACCCCGACAAGGTGCTTGCCGGGGCAACTCTCAATGTGTGCCCGCGCTCCAGCTCATCTATCCACGCGTCGTCCTGGGGCCCTTCCAGGGGCACGTGGCGGATGGCTGTGCAGCCTGGGGTACACGGTGGCGAGCCACGGTGACGAGGCCTCCATCGTGGCGAACGGAGACGCCCGGGCGGGCGCTTTTGGGGTGACGGCGACGGGCATTCAATGCCCTTGTCCCCCACCGTCAAGGTTAGGTATAGACCACTGTACAAACACTGTACACGCACTGTTACAACTACCGCCAATTTTACACTTTTACCCTCCTCTACGTAGACACCTGTCGATGACCCCTTTGAGCTATAAAAGGAGGCCCATGCACAACGTAGAGGAGGTTCGATCCCAGAAACTTGAATACTCCAACGCTCGGTGCAGCTAGTACAGTAGATCGTCAAGCTCCCGAGCTCGAGAACTCAATACAACCAAGGCAGGAGTAGGGTATTACGCGTTCGCGCGGCCCAAACCTGGGTAAACTGCCCGCGTGTGCCCCTCGATCTGCTCTTCGTGCTCCCTCCGCTCCCTTGCCATACCGAAAAGGGGCTCCGGTCCCATAGGTGTTCGTGGGCGATCAGTTTCCCCGACACCAACTTTCAGTCCGTAACAGTTGAGAAAGTTTATACAAGTTCGGCCATTAAAAGCAGCGATCTTCTTGGTTCATGTAGCCAACTCGGAACTTATATGCATGGCTTGTCTTCAATTTGACCATTAAACTGGTGCATTCAGTTATGGCAAGGCCAACCATCTTAAGTACATGTGTTCTCGTAGAGCAAGGAATGCACTGCAGTGAAAATAATGTCAGAACACAATGTATTCGCTATCCAAATATAGAAATAATTTCCTCCTTCATGTCAGTGTTGACCATGGTACTAGTACCTTTTATCCAAATATAGCAATCAAAATTTCCAAATTAGTCGACATCATGTTCAAAAACCCCACCCTCCCGGATAGAAAAGAGGATTCTAGGAACATACAGTGCGCATTGTAAAATCTTGTGTTAGGATGAGAAGGAACAAGTGTGGTGTCCCGTCGAGGGCACAGAAACCTGTAGGGTCCTTGCACTTTGGGCACTGCAAATGAAACACACTAGATTCAGTAGGAAGAAAAATGCATCAACGGCGGTGGCTGCTATCCTAGGATTACCTGCGACCAAGGGAGTTGGATATATCGGGGATGGATGAAGAATCCGTACCTGGTTCTCCATGAGAAAACCCTATGCAATCGCCGAGAGGGGTTTTCTCTAAACAGGCAAACGAGGGAGAAGGTTATTCAGGCCTAGTGAAATATTGCTGCTTCGTCCGTCCAGCTTACAGCTAAAGTTGGAAAGGTGTTTTTTGTGATTTGAAGGATCATTGGACATTACTGCGGCGCTACAACCGGGGTGAGTCTACCGTGCAGTTGTGCACTCTAATTTGGTGCATGCCACGTGGACCCCGTTGCCGGATGCCCCTTATATCAGCGAAAGGAAGTAGAAAGGCAGGAGTAACTAGCTACACATAAATATATTTTTGACAGAGAGATACTCCCGCTGTAAAGAAATATAAAAATATTTTATATCACAACTTTATTCTTACATAAGAAAAATCAAGGGGAATAGATATAACATAATATGGGGGTTCAGCTGAGAATATAATTCTCAAACAGGCTCACGTATCTGGACTTTGGGCCACACGCCGGTGGGCCTGCATGTTTGGGGGGGCCATGTTTTCTAACTCAGCGCATTTCATATTGCAAGTGATCGGTACGGCGCTGGTTTTAGATGCTGTCGCAAGGCGAATATAGAAAATTAAATAAAGCACAACAGTTGTTAGAATGAAATCGAACGACAATTCCTAACCAGCAATCAGAGTTGCAATTCTTTCATGATATCCTACGTGATAAATAATATTGTCGTACTACTCATACACACATGACACTTGTTTCACCATGCCATATAATTACATCAAAAGCTCTTGGAGGATAGATCAGTTCAGCATTTGCGTGCTGCTACTGAAGAATTTAAAAGTTGATTAGGACTAGCTCTCCTTGCCGAGAAAGTTTGATTTTGACATCATCCCCAACCGCAAGATTTGATAGAGTTTTGAACCTTCACCAACCTTTAGCGTCAATCATCATGTGACCATTCTTTGTACTTACGGTATAATGAGCAGGTTCATTCACACCAAGGCTACACATGGTAAGAGAAACTTGGCCACGGTCGCCCGGATTATTGAATGATTCTCTCGTTGCTCTAGGAATTCTCTATTTTCAAACAAGAAGACATACACAAACTGTTCGATCAACACAATGAAAACTGTGAAACAACATGGAAAGAAAAAAGAACGAAGCCCTTGGGCTACCAATGCTTACCAAGAAGGTGGAGATGTCGGTTTTTGTAAGGACTTTGGTATATGCAGTGCGAAGTACATCCCAGTCTATTGCCGGTGCAAGTGCTGGTTCCATTGCCGCCACACGTGCCGGAGCAGATGAAAGTGCAACTTGAAGTGTTGGTTCAGGTGCCGGAGTCGTTGCTGGTGCCTGTGCCGATGCGACTAGTAGTGTCACAGCCCTAGCTTTAGCTTTGCTTGTGGACTAGTCTTGGTTGTTGCATCATGTATTTTTCCTTTGAAACTTGAAATGGGGTTTGCTCAAACCCTAGCACCAAGTGAACTCAACTAGGTTCAAATTTAAAATACTTTTCAATGTACCCAAAATGCCCTTCACAAAATGTTCATCATTTTTGGTCTTGGCTAAAACCCCTACCAAAAATGGTATCATAATTTTGGGAACCATTTTGGATCTTGAACTAAGTCATAACTATTTGCATTTGGACATTTAAAATGCTATAAATATTTTTAAATGTCCAAATAATTCTAAAGCAATTTGAGGGCTGTTGAAATATTTTCAAAAGTGCCCACAATTATTTTCAGGATTTTACCAAATGAATTAGTATTTTTACTAATTCAGAACAGAGCAGAAATAATTAGAAAAAGAAAAACAGAAAGTGTAGCGACCCGACCCAAATGGATCGAAGTCTCTGTGCTTAAGTGTCATCCCTGGATCGGTATGCTGACACACACAGTACTTGATGAATTATAACAGAGTTCAATCACACACTTTATTACATCGAGGTCCTCAAAAGAGTATTTATTACAATAATATGGCCAAAGGCCATCTGGATAAAATAACTGCGGAAGCATCAAAAGTAAAATGAGTCCATCAACTCCACGGCAAACTGAGTGCAGAACAACGACCTATCGCACCTTTAATCCTCGTCGGAAAACTCTGCAACATGAGACGTTGCAGCCGTGTAGGTCAGCACATGGAATATGCTGGCAATGTCACACCATAGAATAATAATAATGAAAAATACTATCTCTATATGCAAATTTAGCTGGTGGAGGCTCTAAGTTTAATTTTTGCATAAAGCCAATTTTACCCTACAACAAAGGAATAAATTTTTATTTACTACAAAATTAAAATGCCATTATTGAGAAGGTTCCTCCAACTCAATCCCAAAATTCCCAAGTTATTAGTAACCCAATAATTTCATTAAGAAGAGTGATGAGATCAACCAATAATTCACTTCTAGATACTCAAGTTGTCCATAACCGGGGACACGGCTAATCATGATTAGTTTGTACACTCTGCAGAGGTTTGCGCACTTTTCCCCACAAGACTCGACCACCTCCATGATCGGAAGATCGAGACATAGTCTTTCTGAAGTATTTCCTCCAAACCCTGGTTAGACCGGTACACCTACTTTCCCCTACATCAGCAAGTCTACCACGGAAAGAGGTCACACAACTTACTCAACTATGCCAGAGCCCATAATGGCTTGTGGCTGCACACGGAAGTTTCTAGGCATGAAATATCTTATGATCCCTTTGAGCCTGGGTGGCGGACCTAGGGTAATCACACGGGTACTCCGGGATTCCCCTTGGGCAAGAACTGGTTTCTCCAGGTGCCCCAAACAATCCACCCAGATGTGTATTAAAGTTGCCACCTTATGTTGTCCCAAAATTATTATCTCTCGCAACTTGCATGTATCACACATACCAATCCCCGTCTACGAGCATGGCTAAGCAATATATGACATAACGAATATTCCCGGGGTGATCAAAGGTTATAGGTTCCTACCAAATGAACTACATAGCATAACCACATGTTCCCAATCCTACTCATGCAATCTTTGAGGGTGAAACTAATGCATAGTAAAAACTGGGTATTAAACTTATGATCAAAGTGTGAACTTGCCTTGCTGACATTCGTTGAACTCTAAAGATTCGTAGTAGCAAGCTTCGCACTCCGGATGATCTAGCGTAAGCAAGCAATAACATACATAAGCATACAAGCAAAGATCCAAAAAGAAAACAAATAAAAGACTTCGAAAACTCCAAAAAGACCAAAATAAAGTTTCTGTACAGAATATAATTTTCACAGCAACAAAAATAAATGGTTTTGGTTTTAACAGAAGGTACATGTCGCAAGTTTCGATTTGCAAAAAGAATCACCCAAAACGGAGTTACGAAACTCAAATTATGGCCTAACGAAGTTTGAAATCAGATCTGTTTGAATTCAAATTTTAAAATTTTCAAAAATATATTTCGTTTGGTTCTCTGGATAGAGAATATTTTTATGAAACCGTAGGAAAAAGAATCAACTAAATCGGATCTATAGACTAAAAGATATACTAGAAACAAGATTCGGTAAAGAATCTGAATTGGAAAATATACTGATAAAAGAGAAAAAAATTGAACAGGGTGTTCACCGGACTTGTCGCCGGAGACAAGGAAGAAGGTGGCTCCGGTGTGTTTCGGCGAAGGACGCGTATGGGACGGTGTAGAGGACGATGTGGTGAACCTCTTGATCAAGTTTTGGTTGAAGATAGCTTCATGTACACACGGTGAGAGGTCGCCGGACTTCACGAACTCCGGCGAGCAATTGGCGAGGTTTGGGAGGGGGAAAAGCTCCAGAAGGAGAGCGCTTCGGACGAGGGGTGAGAGGGGCTCGCGGGGTGCCTTTTATAGGGCTTGGGGAGGTCCAGAGTTGGGTGGGGCGAGATGTGTTAATGGTGGCTGTTTCTCGGCCTCGTAATGGCCATTACAGGCGACTCCAAGGCGCACTAGGAAGGGGAAGGGGTAGAGGGAGGCGAGGGGGTTCCATTCAGAGGCGTTTTGGGGCGGGGGAGAGGAAGGGGAGGGGTGGGGCGCTGGATGGAGGATGTTCTGCGAGCTCTCTGTGAACGAACGACCAAGGAAGGAGACGACCAAGTTGGGTCGTGAGGAAGGCTGGGCCTTTCACGGCCCGTGGCTGTTTTTTTTTTTTTTTTTTTTTT
>LR738712.1:217119286-217203649 GCA_902687465.1 Secale cereale
AGTTGGGCCAGGAGGAGGGAATGGGGAGGCCGGCTGGGCCTGGACCAACTCCCTCCTCCTGGCCCAACTCCCTCTCAGCCTTTGGCCCACTAGGCCCAACCGCAGCGCTCTCAAACCCTAATCCCTCAGCCTTCGCTCCTCCCTCTCCCTGTTCGCCGCCGCCACTCATCCCGCGCCCCCTCTTTCTCTCGCTCGCCCGAGCCTTCCTCTCCCTCTCCTTCGTTTCCGCCTCCCTATGTCCCTCGAACCGCTGGCCTCTCGCCCCAGCCTCTGCGCCCGACCCCCTCCCGTCGCTCATCGCCCCCGCGCGGCGCCCTCCTCGAGCTCCCTTCCGCCCGCTCGCCAGGAGCCTCCACCGGCCGAGGATCTCCTCCCGTGCCCTGGCGCCTCGCAAGAGGGCCGCGCCCAGCGAGCCGACGGGCTGGTCGGGAGCCACCCCGACGCGCCGGCCCTGTCCTGCGCCCTCCGCCTCTCCCTCGCGCGCCGGCCGCCTCTTCCAGCTCCGAGCCCCTTCGAACGGCGCCCTCCAGAGCGCGCCTGGCCCCGAGCCCAGCAGCATGGAGCCCCTCCATCTCCTCCTACCAGAAGCAGCGGCGCCCCGGCCCTTTGGTTCCCTCGCGCGCCGCCGTCCATCTCCAGCGGAGCCCCGAGCGTCCAGCGCCGCCTCGCCATGGGAGGCCGCCCCGCAGCCGCTCCTCCCTAGGGCCCTCGGCCCCATCCTCCACGCGCCATGGTCGGCCCCGACGCAGCAGCAGTGCCGGCCCCGCGGCCTCCCATCTCCTCTCCGTCGCCCGCTGTTTTCCTTTTTTTTTGTAGTTTTGTTGCTGTAGTGTTGTTTTGTATTGTGGCTGTGTTGATGTTTTGTCAGATGACCCGAACGAGTATATGGCGACCCGAACAAGTACCTCTTCGAGACAAGTACCTCTACGTATACGACCCGAGTACATCTACAAAACGAACCGTGTACGAGATCGACGCCCGAACAACTACCGACGCCCGGAAAACGACCAAGTTCCACTACGTCCACGACGACTCGAACGACTACCGATGACCGTGAACAACTACCGCCGTCGTGGAACCGCCAAGACGAACGGAACAACTACTTCCTCTACCGTCGCCCGAGTACAACTACCGCCACGTGAACGACTTCTTCCTCTTCGGCCGTGTACCACTACTTCCACTACTACGGCTACTTCCACTACGACCTCGAACCCCTCCGAGAACGATGGTTCCGAAGGTATAACCCCGAGACGTGACCCGTGAATGCATGCTTGTTGTGGTGTGAAATGTCTCCCTTGTGTGTGCTCGTGCCCGTTCCGACCTTTTGTTGAGCTCCTCGGTTGCCTCGTCGCCGACCCGTGGGAACCCGGCAACGGGATCACCCCATCATCTCGTTTGACTCGCTTCGTCACCTTTTGCACCGGTCTCTCAACGAGATACCGGAACCGATATGATGCGTTGCATCATTTTCGGATCGTTGCCGTGGCACCCTTTTCTTTCCACCACGGTGACAATGCTTCATATCTTGTTAATTGTCAACCTTCTAATAACTTGCATAAAAACTTGATCATGTCATCCGCATCATGTTAACAACATCATATGTTAATTGTTGTTGCTTATAATTATTAAACATGCTCATGAGGATTTTCCGGATATGTTGTTGTTATTCTCCGGCCTCATTTAAATTGCCTAAATAGTGTAGTTTCTTTATGCTTCACCTCTTGCCATGCTAAAAACATTTAATCTTGTCTTGTTAAATAACAAGAGACAATTAAATAATTAAATGTGGTGTTTCTTCAATACGCAACTCGTTGCATATTGAGCTCCACTTAACTTGTAGTGTTGTTTGTGCACTTTGCCATGCCTTGCATAATTAAACCGGACATGCATCATGCTTGAATGTGCATCGTATGCCATGTTTATGCTTGAGTGTTTACCGTGTTGTTTCTTTCTTTCCGGTTGCTTCTCTTGTTAGCTTCGGTTTCGTTCCGGAGTTGTGAGGATCCGCTCGACTGTTGCTCCGTCTTCTTCTTGGATCCGTTCTTCTCCCTTGTGGAATCCCAGGCAAGATGACCGAACCCGGATACCATTACTATTTTTGCCTCTTGCTAGTAGTCTCGATCTTTAGTTTTGCCTCGATGCCCATGTTCTTCTTGTCAGCCTCCTACTTGTAACCATTTGCCATGTTTAACCACCCTACCTACGCAAACCGTTGCTTGGCTAAGTACGCTTCGCTCAGCCCTCTTATAGCATTGTTAGTTGCAGGTGAAGATTGAAGATGCTTGCTTCATGTTGAAGTTTGGTTGGGTTATATCACACTATATAAATGCTTAAAAATGAAATCATCTATATACTGGCAGGGTGGAAGGCTAGGCCTTTTGCTTGGTGTTTTGTTCCACTCATGCCGTTAGGAACCGTATAAACTGGTGTTATGTTCCTTGATTATGCATTCCTAACACGGTTGGGGTGTATGGGACCCCCTTGATAAACCGCTAAGTGCTAAGTCTTTTCCAGCAAGTCCCAACATTTGGTACTATTTGCCTCATAATAACAACTTAATTAATTAATTAAATTTGCATAGAGGGTCGCTCCCTCGAGGATCCTTTATTTCTACATAGCAGGGGGGCCAGTGCCGATGGTGTTGGTCCCAAACGGGGGTCCTGCGGGAACCACCACGGGGAAACTCGAGGTTTGGGTCCTGTAGCATCACCCATCCGGTCGTGTCCTGAGACTTAGATACGCGTGGCTACTATCAGGGTGTCGACACGCCGGGAGGATTTGCTGGATTAGCCTTACCTTAGTCCGGTTTAACTTGAGCATGGGATTCCGAGAATACTCGGGTCTTCCCAACTATGGAGTTGCGACTCCGCGGATCGTGGGCTTGTAATGGGTCAAGTTGGAACACCCCTGCAGGGTTTGAACTTTCGAAAGCCGTGCCCGCGGTTATGTGGCAGATGGGAGCTTGTTAATTCCGATTGTAGAAAACTTGACACAATGTTACTAATACACTACCAGCGTGTGTACCGTGACTGTCAATTTCCGAATAGGGATTCGGGAGTTGAACACGGTGGGGTTATGTTTGACCGGCTTTAGTTAGGATCACTTCGTGATCATCTTTCGACCGATGCACTTCTCTTCTCGCTCTCTTTTGCGTAAGTTAGTGCTAGTTGCTGCTACAGACTCTTGTTTGTTCCTTCACCTCTCGTTCTCTCTTCAGCCTTGTCCTCACCCAAGGCTTAAATAGTCTTGTTACCCGGGAACGGGATTGCTGAGTCCTCTGTGGCTCACAGTTACTTCACCACACCAGTTGCAGGTTCAGCCGTGTACGATGCAGAAGCTGGTTCAGTGCTTCACCAGGAGCTCGTTGAAGAGTTTGACCGTTTGCTTGTGACGTTTCGATGTTCAGTAGTGGTTTCTACTAGGATTCGATCCTGACCTGTGGCTTTATGTTGTTTTGGTATCTTTCTTTTGATCTTACCCGTAGTCGGGCTGTGATGTGTTGTATGATGATTGTTTATGTAATGTATTGTGTGAAGTGGCGAGTGTAAGCCAACTATCTCCTTTTGCAATTTAATCCCTCTTTTACATGAGTTGTGCAAAGATACCAAACTTGAGATCATTCTAGGATGGACTTATGCCTTTAAGTCGTGCCTCGACACGTAGGAGGTATAACTCCATCCTGGGCATTACAAGTTGGTATTAAGAGCCTTCTCCGACCTAGAAGCCCCCACTGATTGATCGAATTGTTGACGGTTGAGTCTAGGCACACACTGAAAACTTTTTGAGTCCTATATTATATCGGAGAGTAGGATTTCTTTGCTTCTCATCCCCTTTCTCTCTGGTGAGGACTCCTGACGATTACTCTTTTCTCTTCTACTTTCAAAAATTGCACCAAATTTTTTTTTAGGATCCCGCGAGTATTCTGGGATTGTTTCGATGTTCTTGTGACAAGGATATTGTTCTGGCCTCCCCATTCCCTCCTCCTGGCCCAACTCCCTCTCAGCCTTTGGCCCACTAGGCCCAACCGCAGCGCTCTCAAACCCTAATCCCTCAGCCTTCGCTCCTCCCTCTCCCTGTTCGCCGCCGCCACTCATCCCGCGCCCCCTCTTTCTCTCGCTCGCCCGAGCCTTCCTCTCCCTCTCCTTCGTTTCCGCCTCCCTCTGTCCCTCGAACCGCTGGCCTCTCGCCCCAGCCTCTGCGCCCGACCCCCTCCCGTCGCTCATCGCCCCCGCGCGGCGCCCTCCTCGAGCTCCCTTCTGCCCGCTCGCCAGGAGCCTCCACCGGCCGAGGATCTCCTCCCGTGCCCTGGCGCCTCGCAAGAGGGCCGCGCCCAGCGAGCCGACGGGCTGGTCGGGAGCCACCCCGACGCGCCGGCCCTGTCCTGCGCCCTCCGCCTCTCCCTCGCGCGCCGGCCGCCTCTTCCAGCTCCGAGCCCCTTCGAACGGCGCCCTCCAGAGCGCGCCTGGCCCCGAGCCCAGCAGCATGGAGCCCCTCCATCTCCTCCTACCAGAAGCAGCGGCGCCCCGGCCCTTTGGTTCCCTCGCGCGCCGCCGTCCATCTCCAGCGGAGCCCCGAGCGTCCAGCGCCGCCTCGCCATGGGAGGCCGCCCCGCAGCCGCTCCTCCCTAGGGCCCTCGGCCCCATCCTCCACGCGCCATGGTCGACCCCGACGCAGCAGCAGCGCCGGCCCCGCGGCCTCCCATCTCCTCTCCGTCGCCCGCTGTTTTCCTTTTTTTTTGTAGTTTTGTTGCTGTAGTGTTGTTTTGTATTGTGGCTGTGTTGATGTTTTGTCAGATGACCCGAACGAGTATACGGCGACCCGAACAAGTACCTCTTCGAGACAAGTACCTCTACGTATACGACCCGAGTACATCTACAAAACGAACCGTGTACGAGATCGACGCCCGAACAACTACCGACGCCCGGAAAACGACCAAGTTCCACTACGTCCACGACGACTCGAACGACTACCGATGACCGTGAACAACTACCGCCGTCGTGGAACCGCCAAGACGAACGGAACAACTACTTCCTCTACCGTCGCCCGAGTACAACTACCGCCACGTGAACGACTTCTTCCTCTTCGGCCGTGTACCACTACTTCCACTACTACGGCTACTTCCACTACGACCTCGAACCCCTCCGAGAACGATGGTTCCGAAGGTATAACCCTGAGACGTGACCCGTGAATGCATGCTTGTTGTGGTGTGAAATGTCTCCCTTGTGTGTGCTCGTGCCCGTTCCGACCTTTTGTTGAGCTCCTCGGTTGCCTCGTCGCCGACCCGTGGGAACCCGGCAACGGGATCACCCCATCATCTCGTTTGACTCGCTTCGTCACCTTTTGCACCGGTCTCTCAACGAGATACCGGAACCGATATGATGCGTTGCATCATTTTCGGATCGTTGCCGTGGCACCCTTTTCTTTCCACCACGGTGACAATGCTTCATATCTTGTTAATTGTCAACCTTCTAATAACTTGCATAAAAACTTGATCATGTCATCCGCATCATGTTAACAACATCATATGTTAATTGTTGTTGCTTATAATTATTAAACATGCTCATGAGGATTTTCCGGATATGTTGTTGTTATTCTCCGGCCTCATTTAAATTGCCTAAATAGTGTAGTTTCTTTATGCTTGACCTCTTGCCATGCTAAAAACATTTAATCTTGTCTTGTTAAATAACAAGAGACAAATAAATAATTAAATGTGGTGTTTCTTCAATACGCAACTCGTTGCATATTGAGCTCCACTTAACTTGTAGTGTTGTTTGTGCACTTTGCCATGCCTTGCATAATTAAACCGGACATGCATCATGCTTGAATGTGCATCGTATGCCATGTTTATGCTTGAGTGTTTACCGTGTTGTTTCTTTCTTTCCGGTTGCTTCTCTTGTTAGCTTCGGTTTCGTTCCGGAGTTGTGAGGATCCGCTCGACTGTTGCTCCGTCTTCTTCTTGGATCCGTTCTTCTCCCTTGTGGAATCCCAGGCAAGATGACCGAACCCGGATACCATTACTATTTTTGCCTCTTGCTAGTAGTCTCGATCTTTAGTTTTGCCTCGATGCCCATGTTCTTCTTGTCAGCCTCCTACTTGTAACCATTTGCCATGTTTAACCACCCTACCTACGCAAACCGTTGCTTGGCTAAGTACGCTTCGCTCAGCCCTCTTATAGCATTGTTAGTTGCAGGTGAAGATTGAAGATGCTTGCTTCATGTTGAAGTTGGTTGGGTTATATCACATTATATAAATGCTTAAAAATGAAATCATCTATATACTGGCAGGGTGGAAGGCTAGGCCTTTTGCTTGGTGTTTTGTTCCACTCATGCCGTTAGGAACCGTATAAACCGGTGTTATGTTCCTTGATTATGCGTTCCTAACACGGTTGGGGTGTATGGGACCCCCTTGATAAACCGCTAAGTGCTAAGTCTTTTCCAGCAAGTCCCAACATTTGGTACTATTTGCCTCATAATAACAACTTAATTAATTAATTAAATTTGCATAGAGGGTCGCTCCCTCGAGGATCCTTTATTTCTACATAGCAGGGGGGGCCAGTGCCGATGGTGTTGGTCCCAAACGGGGGTCCTGCGGGAACCACCACGGGGAAACTCGAGGTTTGGGTCCTGTAGCATCACCCATCCGGTCGTGTCCTGAGACTTAGATACGCGCGGCTACTATCAGGGTGTCGACACGCCGGGAGGATTTGCTGGATTAGCCTTACCTTAGTCCGGTTTAACTTGAGCACGGGATTCCGAGAATACTCGGGTCTTCCCAACTATGGAGTTGCGACTCCGCGGATCGTGGGCTTGTAATGGGTCAAGTTGGAACACCCCTGCAGGGTTTGAACTTTCGAAAGCCGTGCCCGCGGTTATGTGGCAGATGGGAGCTTGTTAATTCCGGTTGTAGAAAACTTGACACAATGTTACTAATACACTACCAGCGTGTGTACCGTGACTGTCAATTTCCGAATAGGGATTCGGGAGTTGAACACGGTGGGGTTATGTTTGACCGGCTTTAGTTAGGATCACTTCGTGATCATCTTTCGACCGATGCACTTCTCTTCTCGCTCTCTTTTGCGTAAGTTAGTGCTAGTTGCTGCTGCAGACTCTTGTTTGTTCCTTCACCTCTCGTTCTCTCTTCAGCCTTGTCCTCACCCAAGGCTTAAATAGTCTTGTTACCCGGGAACGGGATTGCTGAGTCCTCTGTGGCTCACAGTTACTTCACCACACCAGTTGCAGGTTCAGCCGTGTACGATGCAGAAGCTGGTTCAGTGCTTCACCAGGAGCTCGTTGAAGAGTTTGACCGTTTGCTTGTGACGTTTCGATGTTCAGTAGTGGTTTCTACTAGGATTCGATCCTGACCTGTGGCTTTATGTTGTTTTGGTATCTTTCTTTTGATCTTACCCGTAGTCGGGCTGTGATGTGTTGTATGATGATTGTTTATGTAATGTATTGTGTGAAGTGGCGAGTGTAAGCCAACTATCTCCTTTTGCAATTTAATCCCTCTTTTACATGAGTTGTGCAAAGATACCAAACTTGAGATCATTCTAGGATGGACTTATGCCTTTAAGTCGTGCCTCGACACGTAGGAGGTATAACTCCATCCTGGGCATTACAGCAGGGCTCCCGTCCACGGCACCGATGGCCACGGGGCGGCAATCCGGCGGCTCCCCAGCGCCCTCATGTCGCCAGCCACCCCTCCTCAGTGCCTCGGAACCTTAATGCCCCTCCTTCCTATCCCCCTCGCTCTCTCCCTCACCAGGTTCACCGCGGTGCACACCCCTCCCCCCACATCTCTGTCGCCGCCCACCGTCTTCCACGCAGCCACCGACCGACCCTCGCATCTCCACTTTGTCTTGGAGCCCCGGAGGGCTCCTCTGAAGGAAATATGCCCTGGAGGCAATAATAAAGTTGTTATTTATATTTCCCTATATATCATGATAAATGTCTTTTATTCATGCTAGAATTGTATTAACTGGAAACTTGATACGTGTGTGCATACATAGACAAAACAGAGTGTCCCTAGTATGCCTCTACTAGACTAGCTCGTTAATCAAATATGGTTAAGTTTCCTAACCATAGACATGTGTTGTCATATGATGAATGGGATTACATCATTAGGAGAATGATGTGATGGACAAGACCCATCTGTTAGCTTAGCATAATGATCGTTTAGTTTTATTGCAATTGCTTTCTTCATGACTTATACATGTTCCTCTGACTATGAGATTATGATCGTTTAGTTTTATTGCTATTGCTTTCTTCATGACTTATACATGTTCCTCTGACTATGAGATTATGCGAATCCCGAATACCGGAGGAACACTTTGTGTGCTATCAAACATCACAATGTAACTGGGTGATTATAAAGATGTTCTACAGGTGTCTTCGAAAGTGTTTGTTGAGTTGGCATAGATCGAGAATAGGATTTATCATTCCGAGTGTTGGAGAGGTATCTCTGGGCCCTCTCGGTAATCCACATCATAATAAGTCTTGCAAGCAAATGACTAATGAGTTAGTCACGAGATGATGTATTACAGAACGAGTAAAGAGACTTGTCGGTAACGAGATTGAACTAGGTATGATGATACCGACGATCGAATCTCGAGCAAGTAACATACTGATGACAAAGGGAACAACGTATGTTGTTATGCGTTTTGACCGATAAAGATATTCGTAGAATATGTAGGGGCCAATATGAGCATCCAGGTTCCACTATTGGTTATTGACCGGAGATGTGTCTCGGTCATGTCTACATAGTTCTCGAACCCGTAGGGTCCGCACGCTTAACGTTCGATGACGATTCGTATTATGAGTTATGTGTTTTTGATGACCGAAGTTTGTTCGGAGTCCCGGATGAGATCACATACAAGACAAGGAGTCTCAAAATTGTCGAGAGGTAAAGATCGATATATTGGAAGGATATATTCGGACATCGAAATGGTTCCAAGTGATTCGGGTATTTTTCGGAGTACCAGAGAGTTACGGGAATTCGCTGGGGGAAGTTAATGGGCCTTATTGGGCTTTAGTGGAGAGAGGGAAGAAGAGCCAGGAGGTGGGGGCAAGGGGTGGGGGCGTGGCCCCCCTTTTCTTCGCCCTCTCCCTCCTTTCCTTCTTTCCTACTCTGAAAAGGAAAGGGAATCCTACTAGGACTTGGGAGTCCTAGTAGGACTCCCTACACTTGGCATGCCGCTAGGAGGGCCGGCCTCTACCCCACCCTCCTTTATATACGTGAGCATGGGGCACCCCAAAGACACACAAGTTGATCTTTTAGCCGTGTGCGGTGCCCCCTTCCACAGTTCAACACCTCGGTCATATTGTCATAGTTCTTAGGCGAGGCCCTGGGCAAATCACATCATCAACACCGTCACCACGCCGTCGTGCTAAGGGAACTCTCATTTGAGCATCTGCTAGATCAAGAGCTTGTGGGACGTCATCATGTTGAATGTATGCTGAACACAGAGGTGCCGTACGTTCAGTACTTGGTTCGGTTGGATCGTGAAGACATTCGACTACATCAACCGCATTACTAAATACTTTCACTTTCGGTCTACGAGGGTACATGGACACACTCTCCCTGCACCTTGCTATGCTTCTCCAAGATAGATCTAGCATGATCTTAGGATTGTTTTGAAATACTATGTTCACCAACAGTGGCATCATGAGCTAGGTCCATGTGTAGATGATATGCACGAGTAGAACACAAAGAGTTGTGGGTGATAATAGTCATACTGCTTACCACCAAAGTCATATTTGATTTGACGTTATTATTGGATGAAGCGGCCCGGACCGATATTACATGACCGCGTTCATTAGTCTGGTTCTACCGTGTTCAACGTACAAGTGTTGTCCCTGAGTATGCAGCGTTGCGACAGTTCGTCGTGCCGAGACACCATGTGATGATCGGGTGTGATAAGCTCTACGTTTACATACAACGGGTGTAAGACAGGTTTGCACATGCATAATACTCGGGTTAAACTTGACGAGCCTAGCATGTACAGACATGGCCTCAGAACACTTGAGACTGAATGGCCGAGCGTGAATCATATAGTAGATATGATCAACATAAGATGTTCACCATTGAAAACTACTCCATCTCACGTGATAACTGGACATGGTTTAGTTGATTTGAATCACATGATCATCTAGATGACTCGAGGGATGTCTATCTAAGTGGGAGTTCTTTAGTAATATGATTAATTGAACTTTAATTTATCATGAACTTAGTCCTGATAGTATTTTCAACTTATGTTTTTGATCAATAGCTCACGTTGTAGCTCTGTGTTTTTTATATGTTCCTAGAGAAAACTAAGTTGAAAGATGTTAGTAGCAATGATGCGGACCAGGTCCGTGTTCTGAGGATTATCCTCACTGATGAATAAAAGTAATATGTACTTGATGCACCACTAGGTGACATACCTATTGCAGAAGTAGATGCAAACATTATGAACGTTTGGCAAAGCTCAATATGATGTCTCCTTGATAGTTTAGCGCACCATGCTTTACGGCTTAGAACCGTGACTTCAAAAATGTTTTGAATGCCACGGAGCATATGAGATGTTCCAAGAGCTGAAATTGGTATTTCAGACTCATGCCCACGTCGAGAGGTATGAGACCTCTGACAAATACTTTTCCTACAAGATGGAGGAGAATAGCTCGGCTAGTGAACATGTGCTCAGAATGTCTGGGTACTACAATCACTTGAATCAAGTGGGACTTAATCTTCCAGAGAAGATAGTGATTGACATATTACTCTAGTCACTATCACCAAGCTACTAGAACTTCATGATGAACGATAATATGCAAGGGATGACGAAAACGATTCCCGAGCTCTTCGCGATGCTGAAATCAGCGAAGGTAGAAATCAAGACAGAGCATCAACTCTTGATGGTTAACCAAGACCACTAGTTTCAAGAAAAAGGGCAAGGGAAAGAAAGGGAACTTCAAGAAGAACGGCAAGCAAGTTGCCACTCCTGAGAAGAAGCCCAAAGCTAGACCCAAGCTTGAAACTGAGTGCTTCTACTGCAAAGGAATTGGTCACTGGAAGCGGAACTACGCCAAATATTTTGTGGATAAGAAGGATGGCGAAGTGAACAAAGGTATATTTGAAATACATGTTATTGATGTGTACCTCACTAGTGCTCGTAGTAGCCCCTGGGTATTTGATACATGTTCGGTTGCTAAGATTAGTAACTCAAAACAGGAGTTGCAGAACAAAAAGAGACTAGTTGAGGGTGAGGTGACGATGTGTGTTTGAAGTAGTTCCAATATTGATATGATCATCATCGCACACTCCCTGTACTTTTGGTATTAGTGTTAAACCTAAATAAATGTTATTTGGTGTTTGCGTTGAGCATGAACAAGATTGGACCATGTTTATTGCAATACAATTATTCATTTAAGTCAAAGAATAATTGTTATTTTGTTTACATGAATAAAAACTTCTATGGTCATACACCCAAGGTGAATGGTTTATTAAATCTCGATCATAGTAATACACATATTCATAATATTGAAGCCAAAAGCTGCAGAGTTGGTAATGATAGTGCAACATACTTGTGGCACTACAATTTAAGTCATATTCGTGTAAAGCACATGAAGAAACTCCATGCTGATAGACTTTTGGAATCACTTGATTATGAATTATTTGATGCTTGCGAACCATGCCTCATGGGCAAGATGAATAAAACTCTGTTCTCCAGAACAATGGAGCGAGTCAATGACTTATTGAAAATAATATATACAGATGTATGCGGTCCGATTAGTGTTGAGGCTCGCGGCGGTATCATTATTTTCTAACCTTTACAGATGATTTAAGCAGATATGGGTATATCTACTTAATGAAACATAAGTCTGAAGCATTTGAAAAGTTCAAAGAATTTCAGAGTGAAGTAGAGAATCATCGTAACAAGAAAATAAAGTTTCTACGATCTGATCACGGAGGCGAATATTTGAGTTACGAGTTTGGTCTTCATTTGAAACAATGTGGAATAGTTTCACAACTCACGCCACCTCGAACACCACAACATATGGTGTGTCCGAACGTCTTAACTGTACTTTATTAGATATGGTGCGATCTATTATGTCTCTTACCGATTTAGCACTATGGTCTTGGGGTTATGCTTTAGAGACATCTCCATTCACGTTAAATAGGGCACCATCTAAATCCGTTGAGATGACACCTTATGAACTGTGGTTTGGCAAGAAACCCATGTTGTCGTTTCTTAAAGTTTGGGGCTGCGATGCTTATGTGAAAAAGCTTCAACCTCATAAACTCGAACCCAAGTCGGAGAAATGTGTCTTCATAGGATACCCAAAAGTAATTGTTGGGTACACCTTCTATCACAGATCCGAAGGGAAGATATTCATTACTAAGAATTGATCCTTTCTAGAGAAGGAGTTTCTCTCGAAGGAACTGAGTGGGAGGAAAGTAGAACTTGTTGAGGTAATCGTACCTTCTCCCGAATTGGAAAGCAGTTCATCACAGAAATTAGTTCCAGTGATTCCTACACTAATTAGTGAGGAAGTTAATGATCGTTATCATGAAACTTCAGATCAAGTTAGTTCTGAGCCTCGTAGGTCAACCAGAGTACGTTCTGCACCAGAGTGGTATGGTAACCCTATTCTGGAAGTCATGTTGCTAGACCATGACGAACCTACGAACTATGAGGGAGCGATGACGAGCCCAGATTCCGGAAAATGGCTTGAGGCTGTGAAATCTGCGATGGGATCCATGTATGAGAACAAAGTGTGGACTTTGGTTGACTTGCCTAATGATAAGCAAGCCATTGAAAATAAATGGATCTTTAAGAAGAAGACTGACGCCGATGGTAATGTTACTTTCTACAAAGCTCGACTTGTTGCAAAAGGTTTTCGACAAGTTCAAGGAGTTGACTACAATGAGACTTTCTCACTCGTAGCGATGCTTAAGTCTGTCCGAATCATGTTAGCAATTACCGCATTTTATGACTATCAAATCTAACAAATGGATGTCAAAACCGCATTCCTTAATGGATATCTCAAAGAAGAGTTGTATATGATCCAACCAGAAGGTTTTGTGGATCCTAAAGGTGCTGACAAAGTGTGCAAGCTCCAGCGATCCATCTATGGACTGGTGCAAGCATCTCGGAGTTGGAATATACACTTTGATAAGGTGATCAAAGCATATGGTTTTATACAGACTTTTGGACAAGCCTGTATTTACAATAAAGTGAGTGTGAGCTCTGTAGCATTTCTGATATTATATGTAGATGCCATATTGTTGATTGGAAATGATGTAGAATTTCTGGATAGCATAAAAGGATACTTGAATAAGAATTTTTCAATGAAAGACCTCGGTGAAGCTTCCTACATATTAGACACCAAGATCTATAGAGATAGATCATGACGCTTGATAAGACTTTCAATTGGTACATACCTTGATAAGATTTTGAAGTAGCTCAAAATGGATCAGTCAAAGAAGGTGTTCTTGCCTGATTTGTAAGGTGTGAAGGTGAGTAAGATTCAAAGCCCGACCACGACAGAAACATATAGAAATAATGAAAGTCATTCCTTATTCCTCAGCCATAGGTTCTATAAAGTATGTCATGTTGTGTATCAAACCTGTTTTGTACCTTGCCATGAGTTTGGCAAGGAGGTACAATAGTGATCCAGGAGTAGATCACTGGACGGCGGTCAAAATTATCCTTAGTAATAGGAGGATTAAGGAAATGTTCCTCGATTGTTGAGGTGATAAAGAGTTCGTCGTAAAGGTTTATGTCGATTTAAGCTTTGACACTAATCCAGATGACTAAGTATCAACCTGGATGCATATTGAAAGTGGGAGCAATTAGCTAGAGTAGCTCCATGCAGAGCATTGGGGACATAGAAATTTGTGAAATACATACGGAACTGAATGTGACAGACCCGTTGACTAAACTTCTCTCACAAAGCAAAACATGGTTTCACCTTATTACTCTTTGGGTGTTAATCACATGGCGATGTGAACTAGATTATTGACTCTAGTAAACCCTTTGGGTGTTGGTCACATGGCAATGTGAACTATGAGTATTAATCACATCTCGATGTGAACTATCGGTGTTAAATCACATGGCGATGTGAACTAGATTATTGACTCTAGTGCAAGTGGGAGACTGAAAGAAATATGCCCTAGTGGCAATAATAACGTTGTTATTTATATTTCCTTGTATATCATGATAAATGCCTTATATTCATGCTAGAATTTTATTAACCAGAAACTTGATACATGTGTGAATACATAGACAAAACAGAGTGTCCCTAGTATGCCTCTACTAGACTAGCTCATTAATCAAAGATGGTTAAGTTTCCTAACCATAGACATGTGTCGTCATTTTATGAACGAGATCACATCATTATGATAATGATGTGATGGACAAGTCCCATTCGTTAGCTTAGCATATTGATCGTTTAGTTTTATTGCTATTGCTTTCTTCATGACATATACATGTTCCTCTCATTATGAGATTATGATCGTTTAGTTTTATTGCTATTGCTTTCTTCATGACTTATACATGTTCCTCTGACTATGAGATTATGCAACACCCGAATACCAGAGGAACACCGTGTGTTCTATCAAACGTCACAACGTAACTGGGTGATTATAAAGATGATCTATAGGTGTCTCCAAAGGTGTTTGTGGTGTTGGCATAGATCGAGATTAGGATTTTTCACTCCGAGTGTGGGAGAGGTATCTCTGGGACCTCTCGGTAATGCACATCGTAATATGCCTTGCAAGAAAATGACTAATAAGTTAGTCACGAGATGATGTATTATGGAACCAATAAAGAGACTTGCCGGTAACGAGATTGAACTAGGTATGATGTTACCGACGATCGAATCTCGGGAAAGTAACATACCGATGACAAAGAGAACAACGTATGTTGTTATGCATTTTGACCGATAAAGATCTTCGTAGAATATGTAGGAGCCAATATAAGCATCCAAGTTCCACTATTGGTTATTCACCGGAGATGTGTCTTAGTCATGTCTACATAGTTCTCGAACAATGTAGGGTCCGTACGCTTAACGTTCGATGACGATTTGTATTATGAGTTATGTGTTTTTGATGACCGAAGTTTGTTCGGAGACCCAGATGAGATCACGGACATGACGAGGAGTCTCAAAATGGTCGAGAGGTAAAGATCGATATATTGGAAGGCTATATTCGTACATCAGAATGGTTCCGAGTGATTTGGGTATTTTTCGGAGTACCAGAGAGTTACGGGAATTCGTTGTGGGAAAGTTAATGGCCCTTATTGTGCTTTAGTGGAGACAGGGAAGAAGAGCCAGGAGGTGGCACGCACCTCCCCCTGCCCAAACTGAATTGGTCAAGGGGTGGGGGCACGCCCCCCCTTTCCTTCTCCCTCTCCCTCCTTTCCTTCTTTCCTACTCCGAAAAGGAAAGGTAATCCTACTAGGACTTGAGAGTCCTAGTAGGACTCCCTACACTTGGCGCGCCCCTAAGAGGGCCGGCCTCTCTCCCTCCCTCCTTTATATACGTGGGCAGGAGGCACCCCAAAGACACGCAAGTTGATCCTTTAGCCGTCTGCGGTGCCCCCCTCCATAGTTCAACACCTCGGTCATATTGTCGTAGTGCTTAGGCGAAGCCCTTCGCGGATCACATCATCAACACTGTTAGTAATGCGTCGTGGTGACGGAACTCTCCTTCGAGCATCTGCTGGATCAAGAGCTCATGGGACGTCATCATGTTGAGCGTGTGCTGAAGACAGAGATGCCGTACGTTTAGTACTTGGATCGGTTGGATCGTGAAGACGTTCGACTACATCAACCGTGTTACTAAATGCTTCCGCTTTCGGTCTACGCATGTATGGGGACACACTCTTCCCGCTCCTTGCTATGCTTCTCCTAGATAGATCTTGCATGATCGTAGGAATTATTTTTGCAATACTATGTTCCCCAACATCCTCTTCGTCAATCGCAGCACGGGATCGAGGCCGGCGAGCACCCGTGACGTTGCCCGCAACCGTTCCCCTCGCAGGAATCCGCCATGGCACCGCTTCGATCCGCCATCTTTCGGCCACCCTGGCTCCCCTAAGCTCCCCTCCGACCTTCACTGTGAGCGCCGCCACATTCCCCCTCTCTCCCTGTGGTTGCTCTCTCCCTCTAGCTCGCCATGCTGCTGTAGCCGAACCTTGCCGCCACCTGTTACCCCGCCGCCGCGGCCACTGGCCTCTAAGCTCGCGTTCGAGCTTCGTCTCGCGCCCCTGGAACCCCGAGGGAACCGTCGCGCTACTCGATGTGCACCCTCGCGCACTCAAGCCACCCTACCGTCCTTCCCGTGCCCCGGTTGCCTCAGAACCACCGCCGCCGTCGCTCTAGCCCGCCTCCGCTCGAGCTGTGCATGCCCGCTGATGTGCACCACCGCGCTCGTTTTGGCCCCTTTTAGGGTTCTCCCCGATGAGCTCCAGCCCCCTCCGCCGCGTGCGTAGTCGCCGGCGTGGTGCCTCCAACGCGCCACCGCGCCCTGGGACACTGACGTGTGGGCCCGGGTAGTTAAACCCCCCCCCCCTCTAACCCAATGACATGCAGGCCCCCTCCAGTAATTAAAATGTCTCTAAATAAATTGTTTGTTAAATAGGTCACTGACATAACGGGCCCACTGACACTTTAGACTATTTTATATAAATAAAACATGTTGACAAATTGTCTCACTGACAGTCTAGACCCACTGGTCAGTTGGTCCAGTCAATAGTCAAACTTTGACTGCTGACTGGGCTGCTGATTCAGCTCCTTGTCCCCACCTGTCATACACATTCACACATTGTTGGGTACACTCTCTGTGTACACATAGCATTTCATCCTTTTTATTTTCGAATTAATATTAAATGCAGAAATTTCAGAAAATGCTTTAAACTTTGATAAATCTTGGAAAATAATTTGTAACTCAGATGAAAATACTATGTACATGAAAGTTTCTTAGAACGACGAGACGAATCCGAATATGCAGTCCGTTCGTTCGTCCGAAATGACAAACTTCGGGAAAACATTCCCGGATGTTTTCCCCTTCACCCATCTCGCCTCGCACTGCGTTAGGTCACGCCTAGCACAACCTATTGCCATGTCATACTTTGTGATGCTATTGTTTGCCTTCTTATTTATTGGTTTCCTCTTCATTGCTTCTTTTCGGTAGACTCCGATATCGCGATAGACCCCGAGACCGTTGATTCTTTGGTGTTCGACTACGGCTACGCTTCTAAAGATTCCTTTCGTCTACAGAGCTTCCAGGCAATACAACCCCCCGTGATCACCACATATCGCCCATTCTCTTCTCTCTTATTCTTGCATTAGGTTTGCTAGTGTTGATGATTCGGTAGCTCCTAATATGTTGCATAGCCTGTCATTGTTTCTACAACTGTTCATACCTTTACTTGCTATCCAAATGCTAGTATTTCATTAGTGGCCCTACATTCTTATCCGTCCAGCATGTTATACTATCGGGCCGTGATCACTTCGGGTGGTGATCACAGGTATATCCTATATAAACAATTTACATGATACATGATGTGACTAAAGTCAGGTCGACTCGTTGAGTACCCGCAAGTGATTCCAATGTGGGGGCTGAAAGGACAGGTGGTTCCATCCAGGTAGTGGTGGACCTGGGTTTTATGGCAGAGCAACAGGGCGGGTTAAGACACCCAGTTGAGAGGTGGCCTGGTCCTTGATCGTTGTCCGTGGTTATTTCATAATAACACGCTTCACAAGTTTGGATATTTGATCTGAGTCTGGCCACTGGCCTACACACACTAACCAACTACGTGGGAACTGTTATGGGCACTCGACGTCGTGGTATCAACCGAAGCCTTCTTGACGTCAGCGACTAAGCAGCACGCGCCAGGTTGGACCATGTAATGTAACTTCCTTTGAAATGGAGGTTGCTAGGTCTGCTCACCGGTCGCCCACGCAACGTGCATGTGTGCAATGGGCGATAGGCCCAGACCACTGCGCGCTTAGGATTTAGACCGATGTGCTAACCTCTCTATTGTGCCTAGGTAGGGTAGTGACGTGTTGATCTTCTGAGGGCGGGCATGACCTAGGAAAGTGTATCCGGCCAAAGGGGATCGAGCATGTTGGGTAATGTGGTGCACCCCTGCAGGGAAGTTTATCTATTAGAATAGACGTGTCCCTCGATAAAAGGACGACCCGGAGTTGTATTCCGACCTCATGACTACTAGAACCAGATACTTAATAAAATACACCCTTTAAAGTGCCAGATACAACCCGGTGATCGCTTTCCCACAGGGCAATGAGTGGAGGATTGCCGGGTAGGATTATGCTATACAATGTTACTTGGTGAACTGTCCAACTACTGCTGCAAGATCTAGGCTGCCAGAAGCGATGATACTTGTTACATTCCAGCTACTCTCTTCTAGTGCTACAAGATGGAGGCCGCCAGAAGCGATGATACTTGTTACGTTCCAGCTACTCTCTTCTACTGCTGCAAGATGGAGGCTGCCAGACGCATAGTCTTCAATAGGCCTAGCTTTCCCCCTTTTATTCTGGCATTCTACAGTTTAGCCCACAGATATTACCCCTTAACACAGATACCATTGCATATGTACCGTAGATCCTTGCTTGCGACTACTTTGGATGAGTACTCACAATTGCCTAGCCTTTTCCCCCTTTACCCTTTCTTCTTGGATGATGCAACCAGATGATGGAGTTCAGGAGACAGAGGATCCCGAGAAGTTTCTACGTGGAGTTCGGCTCCAAGGAGTACTTAGGAGTTCCCGAGAAGGAGGCCTTGCCTTTTCGATCGTTGCTACTTTTGTGCTAGCCATCTTATGGCACCTTGTTCAACTTATGTCTGTACTCAGATATTTTTTTCTTTCACTGACTCTTGTGTTTTCGAGCTTATGTATTCGAGACCTCGAGGCCCCTGTCTTGTAATATAAAGCTTGTATTATTTTTATTTGTTTCTAGAGTTGTGTTGTGATATCTTCCTGTGAGTTCCTGAACTTGGTCGTACACATTTGCGTGAATGATTAGTGTACGGTCAAATCGGGGGCATCACAAGTTGGTATTAGAGCCGACTACCTATAGGAATCCCCCTTTCCAACTCCTTGGCTGAAGTTGAGTCTAGTCTTTGGAAACTTTTACTAACATGCATGTGTCGCTTACTGCCCCACGTCGCCATTGGGTGGTATTAGGATCTTTTATTCCTCGTCTTTACTCTCGGACTCTGATCTCTCTTCTATTCGAGTTAAATGATTTGCAAACTCTAACATTAGGATCTCGAAATCACATCCACCCAGAGAGCCCCGTGTTATAGATGACCGCCTGCTCACTAGAATATTCAAAAGATACTCTATGTTGTTCTCTCGAGTCTTTGTGACGTTGCTTTTGCAATTCCCTTCCATCGATAAACCAATATGGATGACCACATACACTTGTCATTCATACAATCATTCCTCGATCATTTTATTATTGCAAAATACCCCGAAATCCTCTCTATTGTTTCGAAAATTCTTTATGCCTACTACCTTGCAGTACCTTGCCACATGACTACCCCTACGGATAATTCCTTGCACTTACAGAGTATCCGCTCATCCCTAGTTGTTCATGTGCTTTACAAAAGTCTTTGAGATACCATTCAATCTTCCAAAAATCCTCAGCAGCCTATTGCTCTTGAAAATTCATGCTGGCTTGCATTGTGGATAATCCCATAAGTCTATTAATCTTATCGACATCCTTTGTGATTATCATTTTGAATCTGCCGGTTCGTTATGTTTCGAATGCTCGCAATCCTCACTCAGTTCCTAGAATTCATCCTTTCGGCTCATACGTCATTTTAAAGATGAGCTAGATCACGACCAATCAAATTACTATCGATTGTACCCCTAAGCCTACTCAACTTATTCATCCTTAATAAAGAGTGTTTGCTTCTGATCCCTTGAATTAGAAATCATAATTCCTTCGCATTTAAGCTTTGAATTAGTCAGTTGTTTCTATGACCCAATGCATTTGCATTGTTCCTTCCTCTGGTTGTGTGTCGCTGCTCATATCAGCTCCATTGTGGACTGTCAGGTCCTTTGTTGAACTATCATCCATAGTGTCCTTTGTATACAAAAACCTCAAGAAGTTCTTTCTTTGATACATAATGCCATTGGTAATCCTAATATCTTATTTGGCCAACCATGCTCTATTTTCAAGCTAGTGATAATTACTCTCGAAGCTTGTGGTATAGGTTTCTAAGATGCCCCGATGGGTTGAACTTATGCCTTCCTTAATCTATGTGAACCCGAAAGTTTTCCAAGATTCATACTCCTCTGGTAATTCACCAGGCAGGTCTTCGCACTCAAATCATTTTTAATAGAGTAGTGAATGAAAGGTTATGCATTGAAGTAGTGGGAGTCAACCTTGAACTTTGTGTTCATGCCCTTGGAGACGACATAAATCTTATCATTAAAGCTTATATTAAATTAATTATTCCCTTGGCATAAGTTCATCTTATATCTGGGATTTGGCCTTTTGCAATCGTGGTTCCGACCATGTTATCCTTTAAATACCATTTCTCATGCAAGTTTAAGCACTTGTCTTCTATAGAGAAATACCCCAGTCCAACCTCTACTTTGATCTGTCGTCGAGTGTTACCCCCCTGGTATCTCGAGATTATCACAGAACTGCATAGCTTCTTATGTGTTCTTCATTATGTACTACATTCTCACTAACTCCAATTTATCACGGGTTTTGAGTTGTTAGAACCCCTCAAAGACATCGACAACTGAATCAAGTCTGCACTACGATTCAACAACTCTTGGTAATCATCATTGCTTATGAGTTTGTACTCGAACATGTCATTCCCAGTTGATTAACTACATCAGCATCGTCAGGCTGTCTGCTTGACCATTCTACCTATGTCCTTCATCCCCGGGACACAATCCTGATAGTGCCCTAAGCTTACATCAAACTTTAAACATCATATTGTTTGCCTGGAGAGACAATTCTAAATTTTGAGATGGCACCTTATCTATGGTTATAATAACCTTTTGCTTCATCATTCCCTTGGGTTGATGTTGTCGCCAGTTGATTACATCTTCTTGAAACCTCTCGACAAATTTGTCATGATCATTGTCAACAATTTGACTTCTTCCAAGTTGTGCATCGAATTCATGATGAGAAATACCATCCTTGTTCCCTCGTTGATTTTTATTAACATTGACAACATTCTTGCATTTAGTCCGACCCAAAACTTCTTCATGTTTTGTGTTGCACCTAGAGTTCCTTTCTATCCAACTTATATTATGATTCTATCTTGGAGTATTACCATGTTTTATGTCAAGAGTGTTGAGAGAATTGCTCCAGCTATTAATTCTTGCTATAGTGATACTTCTCACCATCACCATTCTCTCTTGGTCCCCTTGTTGATTCTATTCGGGATACCAACAAGTAAACGATGCTACTTGGATTTTGTACTACTAGCAACCTTATTGCTTGATGTTAATGATCGACAGTTCATTCTTAGACTATTGGTTATTGAATCACCATTCTAACATTGATCATGCTAAATAAGCCCATATCTCTGGTGCACCTTTCAACCAATGTTTAATTGTCTATGTTTTCCTCGAGCATACATCATTGCATCATTTGATCTGACAAATGTTATCTCCTTATTCACTTGTGAAAATCCATCATTTTGGAAATCCCGATGAATTTTCGCTAAGTCCATCAGCCACCTCCTCATCCTCTCCTTGGTTTAATGATGAACTCTTCTTTTGGAACTCGCTTCCATAGTTCATTTCCCGAGAATCTTACAATGTCATCTCATCAAATTGTGTTGCACCTTTTCTTCTCAAGCATCATGAGCCTGACGTACTCTAACCACGATCAGATCTGAATCTCGGTCAGATATGATGGTTGGAACATATTTCCAAGAGCTATAATATTGGTATTTATATGACCCAGTAAGATGATGTCATGCCTACCACACCTGGCCGGAGGACCTATTGTTATAGTTTCTGTTTAGCAAGGTTAGCGATTCTTCTATGAGGAAACCATCAGACTTATTCTATAAGTTGTTCCTAATTAATCCTTTGTGTATCCAAAATCTGGCCCGTACTTGATGACCATGTCCATGCTACCTCGAAGCATGTATGTGGTACTCCGATCATCAATAAGGACATTTGAAGCACAATGCTAAATTTTCTTTATCAATTATTCAAACACCGTAGTTTGGGTAATGTCTTGAAATTTCTCTCCCCTTACCTAAAGAGTTTTCTACTTTATATCCTATCATGGATATTGTGGTCTGCTTGTCCTTGGGAAGATTATACCCCTGAAATATGTGTTTAAACAAATTTTCCTTTCCATTGTTCTGTTTAATCTGATAATCGCATTTTCCTCTCCATTGTTTTGTTTAACCTTTCTTGTAATCTGACTTGACTAAGCAGTGATAATGGAGTCATTGTACCACTCTTTTAGTAAGACCATGTTACTTTGTTGATGACATTCCAGTAACCACCGATGGACGAGAACTTTGCCTTTTGGTCTACCTCGTTCAACAAGAAGGAGATCGTTCTCTTTGTCCCTCGCCCTTGGTACCGATGTTGTTGCCGACATAATTGACAGACTATTTTCTGACATGCCTTGCTATCATTATCGTACAATATGGCAACCCCCCTAATTTTTAACCCACATGGTGGGCCCGTAACCCATAGCTCCACAGGATCAAAACCTGACTCTCATGTACACCCCTGTTTCTAAAGTTATTCTTCACGATTGGCTTCGTATAAGGTTCACGAGCCGCCTTCCTAGTGATATATTCCGGTGTCAGACACAACACTTATTTCTATTGCTCTGAACCTCTCTCACACTCTGCTTCAGGCATTGAATGTTTGCCTAACCGCTTGAAGATTCGCATGCCTACCTTTACTTCTCTCGATGTGTTCCCTGAGTTCCAACTCGAGAGGTACTCATGTGCTCATTCATGGGTTAACCCCTAGATAATTACCTTTATAGCATTCTGTCGTTGCCAAGCTGCCCCTTACATCTCCGTAAGTACGATGGAGACCCCGAAGTAAGGCTGATAACTTCATCATGATGAACTGGAGCAGGGAACTAAAGACTTTAACGAGGTGGGTCAACTACCTTGGGAAGAGCAACCAAGACCAAGAAGACTCGTTAGAATTCCGTAACCAAATCCCTTCCCCGTACTCCCCTCCTAAATCTCGGGACGAGATTTCTTGTAGTGGGGGAGATTTGTCACACCCCAATAATCAAGCTACAGTGATCCCTTGCTAATGAGGCCATGTCATCATGTTCTATTAAGCCTAATTTCCACTTGGAAAAAATTGAAGTCAATTTAAAATTTAAAATAAAAATCAAATTATAGTTTTAGAAAACAATAAAAAAATGTTTAAAATGTTACAAATATTCACTAACTACTTAACAAATAGGAACAACATTTTATAAGGTAATTAGTTGTCCTTAACCTGTTTAAAATAGTACTAGAACAACAATTTAAATACTATTCTAATTTATGAAAAATCCAAACTAATTTAAATACCTTCCAAACTTTTGTGACAATGCGTATAAATACAATGTGAATTGTGAGATAAGTTTCACATTTTATAAAACTAAAATAGTATTGAAAATTAATGCAAAACAGATTAAATAAAATAAAAGAATGTATAAAAACAAAAGGAACAAAAGGAAAAGTGGCACTATGCCACGGCCCAGCCGCAGCACAGTGTTGGCCCAGCCCAGTACCCCCTTCAATCCCCTTCCTCTGTTCACGTCGCACCATGTGGACGCACGGCTCCCGTCCACGGCGCCGATGGCCACGGGACGGCTATCCGCCGGCTCCCTAGCACCCTCAGGTCACCGACCACCCCTCCTTAGTGCCCCAGAATCCTAACGCCCCTCTTTCATGTCCCCCTCGCTCTCTCCCTCACCAGATTCGCCGCGGCGCACACCCCTACCCGCACGTCTTTGTCTCCACCCGCCGTGGTCCACGCAGCCACTGACCGACCCTCGCCGCCCCGTTGTGTCCAGGAGCCCTGAAGGGCTCCTCGTCGTCAACGGCAGCACCGGATCGAGGCCGGTGACCACCCGCGACGTCGCCCGCAACCATTCCCCTTGCCGGAATCCGCCGCGGCCACCGCTTCGATCCGCCGTCCTGCGGCCATCCTGGCTCCCCTGAGCTCCCCTCCGACCTTCACTGTGAGCGCCGCCCCGTTCCCCCTCTATCGCTGTGGTCACTCTCTCCCTCTAGCTCGCCATGCTGTCGTAGCCGAAGCACGCCGCCGCCTGTCGCCCTGCCGCCGCGGACACTGGCCTCTAAGCTGGCGACCGAGCTTCATCTCGTGCCACTGGAGCATCGAGGGAGCTATCGTGATGCTCGATGTGCTCACTCGCGCACTCAAGCCACCCCGCCGTCCTTCCCGTTCTTCAGCCACCGCCACCGTCCCTCTAGCTGCGCACGCCCGCTGATGCGCACCACCGCGCCCGTTCGAATGGTAGCGCTGGAGCCTGTTTTGCCAACCTGTAGGGTTCTCCTCGGCGAGCTCTGCCCCCAACCACCGCGTGCCTGGTCATCGGCGTGGTGCCGCTGGCATGCCACCGCACCCTGGGCCACTGATGTGTGGGCCCGGGCTATTAACCACTAAACCCCCCCTCTAACCCAATGACATGCGGGCCCCCTCCAATAATTTAAATGACTCTAAATAAATTGTTAGTTAAATAGGTCACTGATATGACGGGCCCACTAACTATTTAGACTATTTTAAATAAATAAAAATTGTTAACAAATTGTCTCACTGACAGTCTGGACCCACTGGTAAGTTTGACTAGTCAACAGTCACACTTTGACAGCTGACTGGCCTCCTGACTCAGTCCCTTGTCCCCACCTATCATACACATTCACTCACTATTGGGTACAGTCTCTGTGTACCCATAATTTCATCCTTATTATTTTGGAATGAATATTAAATGCAGAAATTTTAGAAAATGCTTTAAACTTCGATAAATCTTAAAACTAATTCGTAACTCGGATAAAAATACTTTGTACATGAAAGTTCCTCAGAACGACGAGACGAATCCGAATGCGTAGTCCGTTCGTTCACCACACGTCCCAAGCATAGCGAACGCGCAACAATCCATCTCTGGTTCATTTGTCCAAAAACAACAAACTTCGGGAAAACATTCTCGAATGTTTCCCCCCTTCACCTATATCGCCTAGCACTGCATTAGGTTACCCCTAGCACAACGTTTTTCCATGTCATGCTTTGTGATGCTATTGTTTGCTCCGTTATTTATTTGTTTCCCCTTCATTGCTCCTTTTCGGTAGAATCTGATACCGCGATAGACCCTGAGATCGTTCATACTTCACTATTCGACTACAGCTACGCTTCCAAAGATTCCTTTCGTCTACATAGCTTCCAAGCAAGCCTACCCCCCTTGATCACCAGATATTGCCCATTCTCTTCTCTCTTTTCTTGCATTAGGTTTGCTACTGTTGATGATTCGGTAGCTCCTACTCTATTTCATAGCCTGTCATTGTTGCTTCAACTATTGATACCTTTACCTACTATCCTAATGCTTAGTATAGGATGCTAGTATTTCATTAGTGTCCCTACATTCTTCACTATCGGGCCCTGATCACTTCGGGTGGTGATCACCGGTATATACTATGTACATACTTTACATGATACATGATGTGACTAAAGTCGGGTCAGCTCGTTGAGTACCCGCAAGGGATTCCAATATGGGGGCTGAAAGGACAGGTGGTTCCATCCAGGTAGTGGTGGACCTGGGTTCCTGATGCCCCCCCCCCCGAGTGAATCTTTATGGCGGAGCGACAGGGCAGCTTGAGACACCCGGTTGAGAGGTGGCCTGGTCCCTGGTCGTTGTCTGCGATTATTTCAAAATAACATGCTTAACGAGTTTGGATATTTGATCGGAGTGTGGCCACTCGCCTATACGCACTAACCAACTATGCGGGAACAATTATGGGCACTTAATGTCGTGGTATCAGCCGAAGACTTCTTGACGCTAGCGACTGAGCGGCGCGCGCTGGGTTGGATCGCGTAATGCAACTTCCTTTGAAATGGAGGTTGCTAGGTCTGCTCACCTGTCGCCCATGCAACGTTGATACGTCTCCAACGTATCTATAATATTTTTATTGTTCCATGCTATTATATTATCTTTTTTGGATGTTTAATGGGCTTTAATATACACTTTTGTATAATTTTTGGGACTAACCTATTAACCCAGAGCCCAGTGCCAGTTTCTGCTTTTTCCTTGTTTTTAAGTATCACAGAAAAGGAATACCAAACGAAGCCCAGTTGACCTGAAACTCAACGGAGGTTGTTTTTGGAACAGAAGAAGCCAAAGGAGTATCGGAGATGTACAGAGGAGTCCCGATGCCACCACGAGGGTGGGGGCGTGCCCCCCTATCTCGTGGCCGCCTCGGGGACCCCCCCTTACTTGTTCCCGACCCCAACACCTCTTAGATATACCCAGACCTCCAGAAAATAACCTAGATCGGGAGTTCCGCCGCCGCAAGCGTGTGCCTACACCAAAAACCAATTGAGACCCTGTTCCGGCACCCTACCGGAGGGGGGGATCCCTCTCCGGTGGCCATCTTCATCATCCCGGCACTATTGGTATGTACCAGTAGCTATGTGTTTGATCTCTCTCTCTCGTGTTATATTTGGCACGATCTTGATGTATCGCGAGCTTTGCTATTATAGTTGGATCTTATGATGTTTCTCCCCCTCTACCTTCTTGTAATGGATTGAGTTTTCCCTTTGAAGTTATCTTATCGGATTGAGTCTGTACGGATTTGAGAACACTTGATGTATGTCTTGCGTGGGATACCCATGGTGACAATGGGGTATTCTATTGATTCACTTGATGTATGTTTTGGTGATCAACTTGCGGGTTTCGTGACCTTGGGAATCTATGCATAGGGGTTGGCACACGTTCTCGTCTTGAGTCTCTGATAGAAACTTTGGGGCAGTCTCTGAAGTACTTTGTGTTGGTTTGAATAGATCAATATGATATTGTGTGATTCACATTGTATAATCATACCCGCGGATACTTGAGGTGACAATAGAGTATCTAGGTGACATTAGGGTTTTGGTTGATGTTTGTCTTAAGGTGTTATTGTAGTACGAACTCTAGGATAGATCGAACGGAAAGAATAGCGTCGTGTTATTTTACTACATACTCTTGAATAGATCGATCAGAAAGAATAACTTTGAGGTGGTTTCGTTCCCTACAATAATATCTTCGTTTGTTTTCCGCTATTATTGACTTTGGAGTGACTCTTTGTTACATGTTGAGGGATAGTTATATGATCCAGTTATGTTATTATTGTTGAGAGAACTTGCACTAGTGAAAGTATGAACCCTAGGCCTTGTTTCAAAGCATTGCAATACCGTTTGTGCTCACTTTTATCATTAGTTACCTTGCTGGTTTTATATTTTCATATTACAAAAACCTATATGTACCATCCATATTGCACTTGTATCACCATCTCTTCGCTGAACTAGTGCACCTATACAATTTACCATTGTATTGGGTGTGTTGGGGACACAAGAGACTCTTTGTTATTTGGTTGCAGGGTTGTTTGAGAGAGACCATCTTCATCCTACGCCTTCCACGGATTGATAAACCTTAGGTCATCCACTTGAGGGAATTTTGCTACTGTCCTACAAACCTCTGCACCTGGAGGCCCAACAACGTCTACAAGAAGAATGTTGCGTAGTAGACATCAAGCAATTTCTGGCGCCATTGCCGGGGAGGTGAGTGCTTGAAGGTATATCTTTAGATCTTGCAATCCAATCTTTTAGTTTCTTGTTTTATCACTAGTTTAGTTTATAAAAGAAAACTACAAAAAAATGGAATTGAGGTTGCCTCATATGCTTCATCTTTTTAATATCTTTCGTGAAAATGATGGAAAGGAAAATTGTGCCGAAGTGCTAGAAGAAGAATTACATAGAATGATTGGCATAAAATATGTGAATGATGAGCATGATTGCAATTTTGTTAGTATGAATTCTTTGAATACCCATGATGCTAATGATATGCAAAGCCACAAGCTTGGGGATGCTATGTTTGATGAAGATGATATGTTTAGTCCCCCAAGTTTTGATGAGAAAGTTTATTATGATGAAAGCATGCCTCCTATTTATGATGATTATTGTGATGACACGTATGCTATAGAGAATAAATATAACCATGAAACTTGTCATGATGATTTTAATTTTCAATTGGATTATGCTTCACATGATAGTTATTTTGTTGAGTTTGCTCCCACTACTATTGATGAGAATAAATTTGCTTATGTGGAGAGTAGTAAAATGTCTATGCAAGTAGATCATGAAAAGAATGCTTTATGTGCTGGTTATATGGTTGAATTCATTCATGATGCTACTGAAATTTATTATGAAGGAGGAACATATGCTTGTAGGAATTGCAATAATATCAAGTTTCCTCTTTACATGTTGAAAATCTTGAAGCTATGCTTGTTTTGCTTCCCTATGCTAGTTGATTCTTGTTCCCATAAGTTGTTTGCTCACAAAATCCGTATGCATAGGAAGTGGGTTAGGCTTAAATTTTCCACTCATATTCTTCATGATGCTCCCTTTATGTTTCAATTCTTATCTTTTATGCGAGCATCATTGAAATCATCATGCCTAGCTAAAAAGGCATTAAAGAAAAGCGCTTGTTGGGAGACAACCCAATGTTACCCCTACTTTTTTGTGTGTTCACATGATTAAGCTACTGTATTAATCATGTTTTATAGCTTTTGTTTCAATAAAGTGCCAAGTAGAACCTTTGGGAAGACTTGGGTGAAGTCTTTGCGATCTTGCTGTAAAAAACAGAAACTTTGCGCTCACGACATTAGCTGCCATTTTTTACTTGAGAGCGCTTTTAGGTTGATTCTTTTGGCATATGATTAATAGACAAATTCCCCACTTTCACCAATTTATTTCAGAATTTTTTGAGTTACAGAAGTATTCGAGAGTTACAGATTACTACAGACTGTTCTAATTTTGACAGATTCTGTTTTCATTGTGTTATTCTCTTATTTTGATGAATCTATGAGTACTATCGGAGGGTATGAACCATAGAGAAGTTGGAATACAGTAGATATAATGCCAATATGAATTTAGAATGAGTTCAAAACAGTACCTAAGTGGTGGTTTTATTTTCTTATACTAATGGAGCTTGCGAGTTTTCTGTTGAGTTTTGTGTTGTGAAGTTTTCAAGTTTTGGGTAAAGATTCGATGGACTATGGAATAAGGAGTGGCAAGAGCCTAAGCTTGGGAATTCCCACGGCACCCCAAGGTAACATTCAAGGACAACCAAAGGCCTAAGCTTGGGGATGCCCCAGGAAGGCATCCCCTCTTTCGTCTTCGTCTATCGATAACTTTACTTGAGGCTGTATTTTTATTCACCACATGAAATGTGTTTTGCCTGGAGCATCATTTTGTTTTACTTTGTTTTGATTTATGTTTGAATAATATTCCAATATCTGAAATTCTTAAATGTTAGAGAGTCTTCACATAGTTACATAATTATTAAACTACTCATTGAACTTCACTTATATCTTACGGAGTAGTTTGTCATTTGCTCTAGTGCTTCACTTATATCTTTTTAGAGCACGGCGGTGGTTTTATTTTAAAGAAATAGATGAACTCTCATGCTTCACTTATATTATTTTGAGAGTCCTTTAGAACAGCATGGTAATTTGCTTTGGCTATAAAATTAGTCCTAATATGATAGCCATCCAAGATGGGTATAATAAAAACTTTTATATAAAGTGCATTGAATACTATGAGAAGTTTGATGCTTGATGATTGTTTTGAGATATGACGATGGTGATACTAGAGTCATGCTAGTAGAGTAGTTGTGAATTTTGAGAAATATTTGTGTTGAGGTTTGCAAGTCCCGTAGCATGCACGTATGGTAATCGTTATGTGACAAATTTGAAGCATGAGGTATTTCTTTGATTGTTATCCTTTGTGTGGAGGTCGGGATCGCACGATGGTTAAATCCTACCAACCATTCCCCTAGGAGCATGCGTGTAGTACTTTGTTTTGATGACTTGTAGATTTTTGTAATAAGTATGTGAGTTCTCTATGACTAATGTTGAGTCCATGGATTATACGCACTCTCACGCTTCCAGCATTGCTAGCCTCTTTTGTACCGCGCAACTTTCTCCGATGCCATACACCCACCATATACCTTCCTCAAAACAGCCACCATACCTACCTATCATGGCATTTCCATAGCCATTCCGAGATATATTGCCATGCAACTTTCCATCGTTCCGTTTATTTTGACACGCTTCATCATGGTCATATTGCCATGCATAATCATGTAGTTGACATCGTATTTGTGGCAAGGCCACCATGCATAATTTTTCATACATGTCACTCTTGATTCATTGCACATCCCGGTACACTACCGGAGGCATTGATATAGAGTCATATTTTCTTCTAGCATCGAGTTGTAATCTTTGAGTTGTAAATAAATAGAAGTGTGATGATCATCATTATGAGAGCATTGTCCCAAAAAAAAGGCCAAATAAAAAAAGAAAGGCCAAATAAAAAAAGAAAGGCCAAATAAAAAAAGTGAAGGCCCAAAAAAAAGAAAGAAACGGGACAATGCTACTATCTTCTTCCACACTTGTGCTTCAAAGTAGCACCATGATCTTCATGATAGAGAGTCTCTTGTTTAGTCACTTTCATATACTAGTGGGAATTTTCATTATAGAACTCGGCTTGTATATTCCAACGATGGGCTTCCTCAAATGCCCTAGGTGTTTGTGAGCAAGTAAGTTGGATGCACACCCACTTAGTTTCGTTTGTTGAGCTTTCATACATTTATAGCTCTAGTGCATCAGTTGCATGGCAATCCCTACTCACTCACATTGATATCTATTGATGGGCATCTCCATAGCCCATCGATACGCCTAGTTGATGTGAGACCATCTTCCTCTTTTGTCTTCTCCACAACCACCACTCTATTCCACCTATAGTGCTATATACATGGCTCATGCTGATGTATTGCGTGAAAGTTGAAAAAGTTTGAATTTTTTTTAAGTATGAAACAATTGCTTGGCTGAAACCGTGGTTGTGCATCATTTGAATATTTTGTGTGACGAAGATGGAGCATAGCCAAACTATATGATTTTGTAGGGATGAACTTTCTTTGGCCACGTTATTTTGAGAAGACATAATTGCTTTGTTAGTATGCTTGAACTATTATTATTCTTATGTCAATATTAAACTTTTGTCTTGAATCTTTCGGATCTGAACATTCATGCCACAATAAAGAGTATTGCATTGAGAATTATGTGCGGTAGCATTCCACATCAAAAATTCGGTTTTCATGATTTACCTACTTGAGGGCGAGCAAGAATTAAGCTTGGGGATGCTTGATATATCTCCAACGTATCTATAATTTTTGATTGTTCCATGCTATTATATTATCTATTTTGGGTGTTCAATGGGCTTTAATATACACTTTTATATGATTTTTGGGACTAACCTATTAACCCAGAGCCCATTGCTAGTTTCTGTTTTTCCTTGTTTTTACGTATCGTAGAAAAGGAATACCAAACGGAGCCCAATTGACCTGAAACACAACGGAGGTTATTTCTGGACCAGAAGAAGCCCAAGGAGTACCGGAGATGGACTAGAGGAGTCCCGAGGCCACCACGAGGGTGGGGGCGCGTCCTACCCCCTGGGCGCGCCCCCTATCTCGTGGCCTCCTCAGGGACGCCCCCTTACTTGTTCCCGACTCCAACACCTCTTATATATACCCAAACCTCCAGAAAATAACCTAGATCGGGAGTTCCGCCGCCGCTAGCCTCTGTAGCCACCAAAAAAATCGGGACCCTGTTCCGGCACCCTGCCGGAGGGGGGAATCCCTATCCGATGGCGATCTTCATCCTCTTGGCGCTCTCCATGACGAGGAGGGAGTAGTTCACCCTCGGGACTGATTGTATGTACCAGAAGCTATGTGTTTGATCTCTTTCTCTCTCTCTCTCTTTCTCTCTCTCTCTCTCTCTCTCTCTCTCTCTCTCTCTCTCTCTCTCTCTCTCTCGTGTTCTTGATTTGGCACGATCTTGATGTCTCGCGAGCATTGCTATTATAGTTGGATCTTATGATGTTTCTCCCCCTCTGCCTTCTTGTAATGGATTGAGTTTTCCCTTTGAAGTTATCTTATCGGATTGAGTGTTTAAGGATTTGAGAACACTTGATGTATGTCTTGTGTGGGATACCTGTGGTAACAATGGGGTATTCTATTTGAAAGTGTTGTATATCGACTAGAGGGGGTGAATAGGCGATTTTTATGAAAGTCTTCAAAACATGGAAGTTTCGAAGACAAACGATAAAACCAATCCTATTTATATGCAGCGGAAGGTAGACTACACTAGACAAGCCATATTCAAGTATTCAATGAAGTGAAAGCATGAAGACTAATAGTAGCTAGGCAGTATGGATCAGGATGGAAGATTGTATGAAGCCAAACAGAATAAGTAGTCACACAGTGAAGTCAAATGGATAAGGCAAGCAGGCAATGACTTCACAACGAAAGACAGTAAGTAAAGAGAAGGGAAGGATAGAACCAGTAGCTCGGGGAAGACAGTGATTTGTTAGACCAGTTCCAGTTGCTGTGACAACTGTACGTCTGGTTAGGGAGGCTGAGATTTAACTCAGAAGACCGCATCTTCACCTTATTCCCCTTGAGCTAAGGACACCTAGTCCTCGCCCAATAACTCTGGTAAGTCTTGAAGGTAGACTTCCAAACCTTCACAGACTTCGTTCACCGGCAATACACAATGACTCTTGGATGCTCAGAACGCGACGCCTAACCGGCTGCAAGAAACACAGTCCTCAAGTGTAACAAGTCTTCAGGTCACACAGACAGAAAGACTTCAGTGATGCCTAACACTCTTTGGCTCTGGGTGTTTGGGCTTTGTCCTCGCAAGGACCTCTCTCTCAAATGCTTCGGAGGTGGGTTGCTCTCAAACGACAAAAGCCGTGTAATAACTCTGAGCAGCCACCAATTTATGGTGTAGGGGGTGGGCTGTTTATAGCCACTGGGCAACCCAACCTGATTTGTCCGAAGTGACCCTGGGTCACTAAGGAACTGACACGTGTTCCAACGGTCAGATTTCAAACACAAACGGCAACTTTACTTGGGCTACAAGCAAAGCTGACTCATCCAGCGTTGGATAAGATTTGCTCTCATTGTCTTCGCTCGAAGACATAGGATTCGGTTGAGCATCACTTCAGTCACTCTGACTTAGTTCACTTGGACCCCACTTAACAGTACGGTGGTTCCTTTGACTCAACAAAGAAGAAAAGGAAACAACGAAACATGTAAGTCTTCGCGCTCCATAGTCTTCACACAATGTCTTCTCTTGTCATAGACTTCAATATGATTATCTTCATGTACCACCATTGTCGTCAATGTCTTCATACATTTTTAGGGGTCATCTCCGGTAGGTAAACCAAATCAATGAGGGACTACTACCTGTGTTATCCTGCAATTCTCACAAACACATTAGTCCCTCAACCAGGTTTGTTGTCAATACTCCAAAACCAACTAGGGGTGGCACTAGATGCACTTACAATCTCCCCCTTTTTGGTGATTGATGACAAACTGGTTGAAGTTTTCAACGGGGATAAAAGTATGTGAAATTGTAAAGGATAAATGTATTATCTTCATAAGTAGCAAAAGGCTCCCCCTGAAGATGTGCATATAGTTAATTTGCTTTTGAATGCAAATGCACATGGAAGGTTGTACTTGTGGAGATCCTCTTCAACTTATGAAGACAATTCATCATGCACAATTGATATGTCGAATATAATGATATGCATAATGAGAAATGGACGTCTGCAAAATGACTAAATGCGGAATATATCGTAGCACATGTGGAATTTATCATCGCATTACAGAGTACCAGAAAACGTAGCAGACGACCATCAAGTTTAAGTGTTACAACTCAAAGAACCAAATGTAGCAAAAATGAGAGTTGTAAACACTAGGCAAAATATAAAGCACCCGCCCATATGGACCCGCTTGAAGACTATCAACTCATATGCTTCTCCCCCTTTTGTCAGTAAGGACCAAAAAGGTTTGAGGACATAGAGCCTCTACTCGTTCCCAGTTGGAGCATGAGAGGATGCAGGGTCGGCGTTGGTGTTTGGCGGTGCAGAAGTAGTTGGTGCAGTGTCGACACGAGCTGAGGGAGGAGGTGGTGAGGTGGCATCATCTTGATCATCTATCACCCTGGCGTCAGCCGTTGCAGCAGAGGAGGAGTAGTCGGAGTCTTCAAGAGATGGAGTTCGACACAAAATAGCATTCCTAGGAGCAGTGTGATCAAACTTCAATCTCTCAGTGAAGCCATCGTCTTGAAGATCCGCCTCAGCACTCAGTAAAGTCAAACTCTTCCAGGACCTCCGATAGGTTTCATGAGCAACAAAGGCATTCTTCGTGGCAAGGTTGCGAATGCGATTGACGTCCACCAAGAGGCTTTGCATCTGACACTTCATCCAGTAGTGATGCTTATCCTGTTTCTGATGTAAGGCAATGAGAAGCTCTCGGTCATTGAGAACACGAGAACGCTTCCGAGGCCTTTGGGCAATGGTGCTCTCAGTGGCTTAAGTCTCTGCGTGGCGAGGTAAGCGAGTACGGTCAGCCAGAGGATAAATGCGAGTAACTGCTGGAAATCCTTCAATGGGCTGAGTGAAGCTTTGGTGATCAGCATTGTGAAGACTAACAGGCTCTTTGGCAGGCTCTTGGTATATGGCTTCAACTGACATATCAACCTCTGGCAAGAATATGTGATGGTTGCGAGCAGAAGGCTGGTAGTTGATAGCAGAATGAAGCTTGATGAGGCGCATAATCCAGGGATCGTAAAACTTGAGACCAAAAAGATCAGAGCCTGAAACAACCAACTGCCTGATAAAGAAGTCTTGGGCGTTGAAGCTGATGCCATTGAAGATATAGAAGACCAATGTCTTCATTGTGCCTTCAAGCTTGGCTGATGAAGAGTATCCTTTGACAGGCCATAGAGTTCGCCTGATGATATGATATATGGTGCGTGGCAGATACTCAAGGTCTTCAACAAAGAACTCCTTTGGATATTCAACATCGATTGGCAAAGGCTTCATCATGCTCAGCATTTGGCTCATGTTGGGCTTGGGCTTCTGAAAGATACTCTCCAAAGCTTCATTGTGTAGTTGACATCCAGGTTCATACAGTTCTCCTGGACTGGGCAGGCCAGTTAGCTCAATGAGATCAAAGGCTTTGGCTTCATGATGGACATTGCCTGTCATCCACTCAAGGATCCATGTCTTTGGTTCCCTGCTGTAACCTCGAATGTGGAGGGTTTCATAGAATTGCAGAAGCAGCTCTTCATTCCAGTGCTCTTTGTCAGTCACAAAGTTGAGCAGGCCAGCATCATGGAAGCAATCAAGGGCTTCCTCAAGATAGGGCAATCCAGTAATGGCTTCAGTATCAAGATGCATATGAGGGAAGATGCGCCCTTGATCATAGAGTACTCGTGAATAATAACTGCGCTGTTGATGGCTCCAGAACCGATGTGATGATATACTTGACTTGGAATAGGGGTTCTTGGCGCTGTCAAACAAGGTGTTGTGCGTAGTGAAGCCATTGGCATTGAAGGACCATGTTGAAGTGGCAGTACCTGGGAACCTTGGCAGTCTCCGCTTAGGCTTCTGAACCTGAGGCCTGTGATCAACATGGTAGTCAAATTGAGGACCAGCAGTAGGCGGAGGAACCAGAATGGGCCATCTGACAGAGATGAGCTGACCATCTTTGTCGTATGCTTGCTCAATTGTATGGGGCCGTGGAGGCGGAACAGGAGCGGCGGCATTGGCTTCGGGCTGCTGAGTGGCTTTAGGTGCAGCATTGGCTTCAGGTGCCATCACATCAGTCACCACATTGGATTCAGGCGCCACATTAGCTTCATCCATGACAACGTCATTGGCTTCATTGTTGGTGTTGGTGGCAGCCTCGGAATTTTTAACCTCCACTTCAGGAGCTGGAGGGTCGGACACGTTCTCCTCGAGAACAGGGGGTGTGGCAGCACGTGCTTCTTCTTCTTCGGGTTGTTCTTCATCGGCTGATGCAGCCGGAATATCTTCAGCCGCTTTGGCTTCATACTCTGGGAGGTTCACAGTAGGAGAAGCTTCAGGAACAGATTGTTGCTCTTCTCCTTCTGGAACACCTGAAGGAACAACTTGGGGCCTTGATCCTTTGCGAAGCCTGCGGAATGTTGGCGACGCCTGTGGTGATGGAGTTGGTTGGGCCTCAAAGTCTTCATCTTCAAGCACCGAACTGGTGACTTGGGTAGGGGGTGTTACTGGTGTGTCTTTAACACGTGGGGATTCTTGTGGGTGATCAGCCCATGAGTCATCCTGAGCAATTGGCGTCAATGGACGACCAATGCTGATGTGTTCGCTGTTCGTGAGAACAGGTGATGATACCACATTATACTCGATCTGAGGAAGGACTTCATCATCTTCAACATTGTCTTGAGGACCAATGTCTTCAGCTGCGGTGGGGTCAACAGCTAGAATGTTTTCATTAGCCTTTGTGGGATCAGGCTCATGAACAGTCAGACGACATTCTTGGTGTGCAGACGCATGACGATCATAAGAAATGGGCTCGACGACAAGGGGCTCTGTGGGAGCAGCCCGGACCTTCTTAATTTGTCGCTTCTTGGTGGGTGGAGCATTGGCTTCATCAGTGGTGTTCTTGGTTTTGCGCTTGCGCGCCTCAGCTTCAGCCACTTTTGTCTTCTTAAGCTCTGAAGCAACTGGGGTGACCTTAGGCTTCGTGCCTATCATGTTAGCAGGGAAGAAAATGCGAGGTTCTTCCTGCCTTGATCCTTCAGCTTGGGCCACAGTTTGCTTCTTCTTCTTGGCAGCCATTCTGAGGTCGATGCCAGGATGCCCAAGGGCCTTGCGCTTCTCAGCTTCATTGTAGGCTTGGACGCACTTGGCAGCCAAGGCCTTGATGTGCTCACGAGAACCTTTGGCTTCTTCACGCCTCTTGTGAAAGGCTTCCTTGAGCTCATGCATCATGACTTTGAAATTTTGGACTTCTTGGACGCTGAGCTTGGCCACATGCTTCTTGAACTGAGCCTTTTCATAGTCAATCTTTTGCTTCAGCTCAACAATTCTCGGAGCAAGAGCTATCTCAGAAGCAATGGCGCCATTGAAGGAGACGCGGAGGCCAACGGGAAGTTGCAGATCATCAAAGCTGAGGTTGGGGGTGTCAAACCACTCATCAATGAAGTTTTTCAACACTTCCACATCAAAGAGCGGGAAATCGTTGAAGATTTCTGCATCTTGCTTGCTCTTGATCAATTTCTCCAGAGCGTCATCAGCTAGATCTTCATCACTTGAGAGATCAATGGCTTCATTAGCGTTCTTCATAACAGCATCGGGAGTTAGAGCTGGACTGGGGTTGTGCATGGGCTTCTTCCTTAGCTGTTTGCTCTTGGAAATGCGAGAGAGCTCCTCAGATTTCACACTTGGTGCAGGTGGAGCAGTGGCCAAAGGCTTCACTCTCGAAGCAAATTGTGGAGTGGTCTTCGAAGCCTTTGATTTCTTCTTCTTCTTTGGCTTTGGAGATGTAGGCGCTTCATCAGAATCAGCGTCGTCTGCAGGTTGATCCACATCCGCTCCTTGAACCCTTATATGACTGATGAGACCTTCTAAGTTGTAGAAGGGTCCAACCAGGTTAGGTTCAGCTTCGCGCGTTCCATCGGCACGGGGCAAAGAGGGGCCAGGATTGAAGTCTAATCCCCAATTCTTCTTGTTTTCTTTGGCTGAGTTCTTGGCATACTGAAGATTGTGCTTGAACAGATTGTCGTCGCGACACCATAGCAGTGAAGATGGGTCGACATCTGCTGGTTGTGGCCCTCTGACCATACAAGGGTAGAAGCCTTGAGCAATGACATCAGCTTGAGTCCTGGGTGGAAGATTTTTATATAGACTGTCTCCCCAGGGTGGCTTGATGGCATTCTTCTCAGCATATTCTTGGGTCACAAATCTGTACTTGAACCATTGTTCTGCCCAATATCTTCGAATCCATTGGATTCGAGTCTTCCTCTGATTATAGTCCTCCTCTGGATCAGTCTTGTACATCTCAATGAGGTCAGGAGGCATATCCTTGGAGGTGTTTCCACGGCGCTGTCTGCCACCCTTCCTAATAAATTTTTCAGTAGCCATTGGGTTCAACTTGAAAGGCTTCAAACTAAAAGGCTTCAACATGGGCAAATGCTTCGGTCTACTGGTCAGACAGGAACTGGCTTCGGGAGAATGAATGTGACGCTGCAAGAATTCTGCAACTGAATGCAGACTATGAAAACCAAGGGATTCTCCCACGGACATGTACCTGTGACAGCATTAGAGATGCGAGGGAAGGGGAAGAGGTCATATGCATTCTCAGAAGATTTTGAAGATAAATTAGTTTAGAAGACTTTGACCTCATAGCGCGAAGACATTCACTTATATGTTGAGAGTTGGTTCCAGATTTGTACGAATCCATGAATAGGTACAAGTGAGAAATCTAACTACGTGTGAAGCATAAGTGAATAGTCTAGGCATAATATGAGATGCAGACAGGATAGATCCAAATATGTGGAGGCAGAAACTTCTTATGGTAAAAAGTGACGAATCTATTGGATCAAGAAGATGATAAAAAGAGAGTTTTAATTTACCACACGATGAACTGCTAGACGGAGAAGAAGTGGATGCTGAGCAGTTCGATCTTCCGTGCCCTAACTTGGCGACGGAGGACACCTACGGTGGCGGCGGAGAAGACGATGTCCGCGGCCGGCGTGAAGACGGCGTCGACGAGGTCGCGGTAGCGAAGCGCTTCGTTGTCGGCGTCGTCGAGAGCTAGCGGAGGCGCTAGGGTTGGTCGAGGTGGAGAGGTGGTAGAAGAATTTTTGACCGTGATGGGACGTGCATTTATAAGCATGGGAGACGGCACAGCACAATTACGCAGGTGCCCCTAGCGGTTCACATCTGAGGGACACGTGGCGGACATGTAACACATTGGGAGTTGTCCCACGATCCCACGCACGCATGGACTGTCGGGGTGGTCGTTTCGGCTTCTCCGGGTTTCAGGCATAAAGGATTGAGCATTAAAAACAGATTTAAAGTTTGTCTCTGTATCTTCTGCTGACAAGGATGCAGAGAAGATATTCGACGGTTCCAACAAAATGCATATGTTGGATAGATAGAGTTTGAGGTGAGAGAGCATAGAGTTGTTAGGGTCCGATCACATTCACTTAGTTCAAAAGATTCAAATAAGAAGACATAGCTATAAGTGAATGATGTAGAGGACAGAACACAAGTATATATATGTCCTATATGAAGATAAATCAAATGCGAAGACTTTGCAAATGTAACGCCAAGAGAAACGCTTCAAACAAAGATTTGGTGGTGGCGTTACCCACCGTATAGGAAGTATTAGACCTAGACACGGCGCACAATTATCGTGGCGCTCCGAAGTCAAATTTCAAGTTAATGTATTCACACTTAGAGTGTAAGTCTTCATTGATTGAAGATATACTTTGCTTCTTGCGTTGCACATCTAAGTCATCAATATGCATAAGTGTTAGGATGTGTGCCTGATCACAGGACATTCGAGGATTCTAAGATATTTAGCTCACACCGCAACTTGCAAAACTTTTTCTCATCCAAGGGCTTTGTGAAGATATCAGGCAGCTGTTCTTCAGTGTTGACGTGTAAGATATCAATATCTTCCTTCATGACATGATCTCTGAGAAAGTGATGACGAATTTCAATGTGCTTTGTCTTCGAGTGCTAAACTGGGTTGTTGGCAATCTTGATGGTGCTTTCATTGTCGCAGTAGAGTGGCACATGCTTCAGATGGACACCATAGTCCTTAAGCGTTTGCTTCATCCAGAGAAGCTGAGCGCAACAAGATCCAGCAGCAATGTATTCAGATTTGGCAGCGGAGAGTGATACACAGTTCTGCTTCTTTGAAGACCAACAGACAAGTGATCGTCCCAGAAAGGGACATGTGCCTGATGTAGACTTGCGATCAACTTTGTCACCAGCATAATCAGCATCCAAGAATCCAACTAGATCAAACACTGAGCCCTTTGGATACCATAATCCTAGTGTTGGGGTGTAAGCCAAATATTGAAGAATTCGCTTCATAGCTAAGTGATGCGACTCCTTTGGTGCCGCTTGGAATTGAGCACACATGCAAACACTAAGCATAATATCTTGCCTAGATGCACATAAATAAAGTAAAGAACCAATCATGGAGCGGTATACCTTTTGATTGAAATCTTTACCATTGGCGCTAGGACTCAGATGACTTTTAGTTGGCATAGGCGTCGTGTATCCTTTGCAGTCTTGCATACCAAACTTCTTCAGGCAATCTTTGAGGTATTTGTTTTGAGATATGAAGATGTCGTTGCGTTGCTGACGAATTTGAAGACCAAGGAAGAACTTCAGCTCACCCATCATGGACATCTGATATTGCTCTTGCATCATGTGACCAAAATCATCACTGTATCTTTTGTTCGTGCAGCCAAAGATAATGTCGTCCACATAGATTTGGCAGACAAACAATTCACCATCATATGTCTTCGTGAAGAGTGTGGGATCGAGGGAACCAGGTCTGAAGCCTTTGCTCTTCAGAAAGTCTTTGAGTGTGTCATACCAAGCACGAGGGGCTTGTTTGAGGCCATACAGTGCCTTGTTGAGCTTGTATACCATATCAGGACGTTTTGGATCTTCAAAGGCAAGTGGTTCTGCAACATACACTTCTTCTTCAATCCTTCCATTGAGAAAGGCACTCTTCACATCCATTTGATACAGAAGTATGTTGTGATGATTTGCATAGGCTAGCAGTATGCAAATAGCTTCAAGTCTAGCCACAGGAGCAAATGTTTCATCAAAGTCAATCCCTTCAACTTGAGTGTATCCTTGAGCAACGAGACGAGCTTTGTTTCTGACAACTTGACCATGCTCATCTTGCTTGTTGCGATATATCCATTTTGTGCCTATTATATTGTGCTTGCGAGGGTCAGGACGCTTGACAAGTTCCCATACGTTCTTCAGCTCAAAATGTTGAAGCTCTTCTTGCATTGCTTGAATCCATTCAGTTTGCATAAAGGCTTCAGCAACTTTCTTGGGTTCAGATATTGAGACAAATGCAAAGTGCCCACAGAAATTTGCTAGCTGTGTTGCTCTTGAACGAGTGAGCGGACGTGGTGCATTGATGCTGTTAATTATCTTCTCAACTTGCACTTCATTTGCAACATGAGGATGAGTTGGACGAAGATTTTGCTCTTGCTGTTCATTGTCATCTTCAGGAGGATTGTCTTCAGGCTGAGCATTGTCTTCAGGTTGATATGGAGCAGAAATGATGAGTTCCTCGTCAGGCTGTGCTTCAGAAGGCATGATTTCACCTGTTCCTATTAACTTGATAGATTCACTAGGTGAAGCTTCATCCAGCACATTTGGCAGGAACTCTCTTTGTGAACCATTCGTTTCATCAAACCGCACATCCATAGTTTCAACCACTTTATAGAGAAAGATGTTGAAGACTTTGTAGGAGTGTGAGTCCTTTCCATAGCCGAGCATGAAACATTCATGCGATTTTGGTGCAAATTTTGACTTGTGATGAGGATCCTTGATCCAGCACCTAGCTCCAAATACCTTGAAGTAAGTGACATTTGGCTTCCTGCCGGTAAGGAGTTCATAGGATGTTTTCTTCAGAAGCTTGTGAAGATAAACATGGTTGATGATATGGCATGCAGTATCAATAGCTTCGGGCCAGAACTTTCTTGGTGTCTTGTATTCATCGAGCATCGTTTGAACCATCTCAATTAGGGTTCTGTTCTTCCGCTCTACAATACCATTCTGCTGAGGTGTGTATGGAGCTGAGAAGTCATGATGATTCCCATTGCATCCAGATAAAGATCAAGGCCTGTATTCTTGAACTCAGTTCCATTGTCACTTCTGATATGCTTGATCTCGATGCCATAGTTGTTCATGGCACGGTTGGCGAAACATCCGAAGACATCTTGCACTTCAGTCTTGTAGAGAATTATATGCACCCATGTGTATCTTGAATAATCATCAACAATGACGAAGCCATAGAGACAAGCTGTAGTGGTGAACATGGAGTAGTGAGTAGGGCCAAATAAGTCCATGTGAAGCAGCTCGAAGGGTTTGGATGTCGTCATGATTGTCTTCGAGGGATGCTTGTTCCTAGTTATCTTCCCAGCTTTGCAGGCACCGCACAGATGATCTTTCTTGAACTTGACGCCCTCGATGCCTACGACGTGCTTCTTCTTCGCGAGAGTGTGCAAATTCCTCATGCCGGCATGTCCTAGCCTCTGATGCCAGAGCCAGCACTCTGAAGCTTTTGCTAGAAGACATACGGCCATCTGCGGTCCAGCTGAGAAATCTACCATATACAGATCACCTTTTATGTATCCTTCAAAGACTAGAGACTTGTCAGATTCCATTAGTACAAGGCAACGATATTTTCGAAATATCACAATCATGTTTAAGTCACAAAGCATTGAGACAGACATTAAGTTGAAACCAAGGGATTGAACAAGCATGACTTTATCCATGTGTTGATCCCTTGAGATTGCAACTCTACCTAGACCCAATACTTTGATTTTACCAGTATCATCAAATGTGATGTGACTCTTGTTAGATGGACGTAAGGTTGAGTCCATAAGAAGACTTCGATCTCCAGTCATATGATTTGTGCATCCGCTGTCCATAATCCATTATGAAGTCTTTGGTGTCACTACCTACAATGCAGTTAGGGAGATAGGCTTCACCAATAGTCAATGTGAAGCATAAACATTTGACGTACAAGTGGATTATGAAAGCTTAGATCCAAGTTAGGAATAATAAGATGACTAGCAAGTGATTCAGGAACAAAATAGATAGTAAGATCATTTGGGCATTTGATCTTGTGCCCTACAAGATGTTTTAGGTCCTAAGCAATAGCATCAGACGCCTTTAATTTTCGGCTAGAGACCTTTCCTGCAAGAGAAAGTTAGTTCTTCTTAACCACCCACATCTTCAGGGGTGGCTTAGAAGCAATGAGTCTAAGAGAAGCATCTGAGAACTTTGGCTTTGGAGCCCTAGCAAATAGTCTTGCAATAGGAGAATAATACTCATAAGAATAAGCGGAGAAGTTCTTTGTTTTGTGAATATAGTGGTTTGAGGAAACACGCTCATATTCATGGCCCTGAGTATAATTTCCTTGCAAAACATTGGCATTAGGGTGACTCAGGTGAGCCCTTTGTCTGTATGAAGCCTTAGGACCATATGAAGCCTTTGATCTGGGGTTTGTCTTCTTCCCAGGTGGTGTCATGATGATATTTACTGGAAGCTTCTCAAGACAACCTTTGGGAACCCACATCTTCTTCATAGGTGGCCCGTTCCTGCAGTTAGTACCAATATACCTGGCAAACACTTCACCATTCTGATTCTTAAATAGTTTATAGTTTGCATCAAAAGATTCATCAATGATAATAGGATTAGCACAAGTGAAGCCAGATAAGGTATACGGATCCACTAAAGGTTCCTTTGCAGCAACCCATGTGGTTTTGGGGTACTGCTCATGCTTCCAGTATGAACCATCAACAATCATTTTCCTCTCGAATCCTACACCCTCTTTCCTAGGGTTTCGGTTCAGTATCTGCTTTTTGAGGACATCACATAAAGTCTGATGCCCTTTGAGCCTTCCGTACTTCCCTGTTTCAAGCAAAGTCTTCAACCTAGCATTTTCATCAGTAATAGTAGTGGTATCCTCAGTAGAGGGGTTAGTTACCACATCATCAGTTGAAGATATTGTAATAGTGGCAGCAGTAGAACATTCAGCAACAGATGTAGCGTTATCACGCTTAATGCATTTTAGACATGGTGGAATGAACTCTTCCTGAGAAGCACTGATTTGTTGAGCAAGCAATGAATCGCGCTCCTTCTAAAGATCTTCATAACTCACTCTTAGCTTTTCAAGATCTTGCCTTCTTTGAAGAATTTCACAAGAGAGCTTTTCATGATCAGATAAGAGAGTGTTATGATGACTTTGAAGCGTGTCAAACCTGGTCTGAAGTCTTTGAAGACTATCAACCAAGGTTTTGACTGATCCATTTCTTCACCCAACATATCATTGCTCTTATTAAGCATTTTTTGGGCTTTTTCCAAAGCTATTTGTTGTTTAGTGGCAAGGGAAGCAAGTTTGACATAGTTGGGTCCAAATTCGTCACCAGATTCATCATCACTAGACTCAGATAGATAGCATTCAGTTACCTTGGCACCTTGTGCTATAAGACATGGTACTGAGGATGATGGTTCTGGATTGAAAGTCATCGTCTTGAGAGATTCTTTGAAATCCTCAAACCCGAGATCATCGCGAGTTCGATGACCTTCATAGACCTCAGAGAGACGGTCCCAGATAAGCTTCGCATGATCGAGTTGCATGACGTTCCTGAACTGATTCTGAGACAAACAGGAGCAGATAACGTCCTTCGTTGTGAGGTTGAGAAGAGTGAATTTGCGAATGTCATCAGCTTCTGCCATCTTGCACAGATCGGTAAGACCAATCTCAGTGATGGTCCACATCGCCATGAGACGCTTCTTCATCATGGCCTTCCACTTGGGATACTCTTGACCGTCAAACATGGGGCAAGACACAGTCTTCATTCCCGTGGTCGACATAACTAAAAAAACTCCAGGTGGTTAAACCGAATCACACAGAACAAGGGAGTACCTTGCTCTGATACCAATTGAAAGTGTTGTATATCGACTGGAGGGGGGTGAATAGGCAATTTTTATGAAAGTCTTCAAAACATGGAAGTTTCGAAGACAAACGATAAAACCAATCCTGTTTATATGCAGCGGAAGGTAGACTACACTAGACAAGCCATAGTCAAGTATTCAATGAAGTGAAAGCATGAAGACTAATAGCAGCTAGGCAGTATGGATCAGGATGGAAGATTGTATGAAGCCAAACAGAATAAGTAGTCACACAGTGAAGTCAAATGGATAAGGCAAGCAGGCAATGACTTCACAATGAAATACAGTAAGTAAAGAGAAGGGAAGGATAGAACCAGTAGCTCGGGGAAGACAGTGATTTGTTAGACTAGTTCCAGTTGCTGTGACAACTATACGTCTAGTTAGGGAGGCTGAGATTTAACTCAGAAGATCGCGTCTTCACCTTATTCCCCTTGAGCTAAGGACACCTAGTCCTCGCCCAATCACTCTGGTAAGTCTTCAAGGTAGACTTCCAAACCTTCACAGACTTCGTTCACCGGCAATCCACAATGACTCTTGGATGCTCAGAACGCGACGCCTAACCGGCTGGAGGAAACACAGTCCTCAAGTGTAACAAGTCTTCAGGTCACACAAACAGAAAGATGAGACGCTAAAAATGAAAGTGTTCGCAACACATACCGAAAAAGGGTACCTATGTTGCCGACCATTAATGACTAGTTCGAAGACGAGGAGCAGGGGCAGTGATGCCTAACACTCTTTGTCTCTGGGTGTTTAGGCTTTGTCCTCACAAGGATCTCTCTCTCTCTCAAATGCTTCGGAGGTGGGTTGCTCTCAAACGACAAAAGCCGTGTAATAACTCTGAGCAGCCACCAATTTGTGGTGTAGGGGGTGGGCTGTTTATAGCCACTGGGCAACCCGACCTGATTTGTCCGAAGTGACCCTGGGTCACTAAGGAACTGACACGTGTTCCAACGGTCAGATTTCAAACACACACGGCAACTTTACATGGGCTACAAGCAAAGCTGACTCATCTAGCTTTGGATAAAATTTGATCTCATTGTCTTCGCTCGAAGACATAGGATTTGGTTAAGCATCACTTCCGTCACTCTGACTTAGTTCACTTGGACCCCACTTAACAGTACGGTGGTTCCTATGACTCAACAAAGAAGAAAAGGAAACAACGGAACATCTAAGTATTTGCGCTCCATAGTCTTCACACAATGTCTTCTCTTGTCATAGACTTCAATATGATTATCTTCATGTACCACCATTGTCGTCAGAGTCTTCATACATTTTTAGGGGTCATCTCCGGTAGGTAAACCGAATCAATGAGGGAATACTACATGTGTTATTCTGCAATTCTCACAAACACATTAGTCCCTCAACCAGGTTTGTCGTCAATACTCCAAAACCAACTAGGGGTGGCACTAGATGAACTTATACTATTGATTCACTTGATGTATGTTTTGGTGATCAACTTGCGGGTTCCGTGACCTTGGGAATCTATGCATAGGGGTTAGCACACGTTTTTGTCTTGACTCTCCGATAGAAACTTTGGGGCACACTTTGAAGTACTTTGTGTTGGTTTGAATAGATGAATCTGAGATTGTGTGATGCAATTTGTATAATCATACCCACGGATACTTGAGGTGACAATGGAGTATCTAGGTGACATTAGGGTTTAGGTTGATGTGTGTCTTAAGGTGTTATTCTAGTAGGAACTCTAGGATAGATCAAACGGAAAGAATAGCTTCGTGTTATTTTACTACGAACTCTTGAATAGATCGATTAGGAAGAATAACTTTGAGGTGGTTTCATACCCTACAATAATCTCTTCATTTGTTCTCCACTATTAGTGACTTTGGAGTGATTCCTTGTTACATGTTGAGGGATAGTTATATGATCCAGTTATGTTATTATTGTTGAGAGAACTTGCACTAGTGAAAGTATGAACCCTAGGCCTTGTTTCAAAGCATGGCAATACCATTTGTGCTCACTTTTATCATTAGTTACCTTGTTGTTTTTATATTTTCATATTACAAAAACCTATATCTACCATCCATATTGCACTTGTATCACCATCTCTTCCCCGAACTAGTGCACCGAAACAATTTACCATTGTATTGGGTGTGTTGGGGAAACAAGAGACTCTTTATTATTTGGTTACAGGGTTGTTTGAGAGAGACCATCTTCATCCTACGCCTCCCACGGATTGATAAACCTTATGACATCCACTTGAGGGAAATTTGCTATTGTCATACAAACCTATGCACTTGGAGGCCCAACAACGTCTACAAGAAGAAGGTTGCGTAGTAGACATCAAACATGCAGGTGTGCAATGGGCGATGGGCCCAGACCCCTGCGCGCTTAGGATTTAGATCGGTGTGCTGACCTCTCTGCTGTGCCTATGTACGGCTGCAACATGTTGATCTTTCTATGTCGGGCATGACATAGGAAAGTGTGTCCGGCCAAAGGGGATTGAGCGTGTTGGGTAATGTGGTGCACCCCTACAGGGAAGTTTATCTATTCGAATAGTCGTGTCCCTCGGTAAAAGGATGACCCAGAGTTGTATTCCGACCTCATGACAACTAGAATCGGATACTTAATAAAATACACTCTTTAAAGTGTCAGATACAACCCAGTGATCGCTTTCCCACAGGGCGACGAGGGGAGGATCACAGGGTAGGATTATGATATACAATGTTACTTGGTGAACTTTCCAACTACTACTTCAAGATGGAGGCTGCCAGAAGCGATGATACTTGTTAAGTTCTAGCTACTCTCTTCTACTGCTGCAAGATGGAGGCTGCCAGAAGCGATTATACCTGTTACGTTCCAGCTACTCTCTTCTGCTGCTGCAAGATGGAGGCTGCCAGAAGCGTAGTCTTCGATAGGCCTAGTTTTCCCCCACTTATTCTGGCATTCTGTAGTTTAGCCCACAGATATTACCCCTTTACACATATACCATTGCATATGTAGTGTAGATCCTTTCTTGCGAGTACTTTGAATGAGTACTCACGGTTTGCTCCCCTTTTCCCCACTTTTCCTTTCTTCTAGAATGATACAACTAGATGATGGAGTCCAGGAGCCAGAGCATCTCGAGGAAGTTTCTACGTGGAGTTCGGCTTGGAGGGGTAGTTAGGAGGTCCCAGGCAGGAGGCCTTGCCTTTTCGATCGTTGCTACTTTTGTGCTAGCCATATTATGGCACCTTGTTTAACTTATGTGTGTACTCAGATATATTTTTTGCTTCCGCCGACTCTTGTGTTTTCGAGCTTATGTATTCGAGCCCTCGACGCCCCTGGCTTGTAATATAAAGCTTGTATTACTTTAATTTCTGTCTAGAGTTGTGTTGTGATATCTTCATGTGAGTTCCTGATCTTGGTCATACAAATTTGCGTGCATGATTAGTGTACGCTCAAATCGGGGGCGTCACACTAGTCGGTCGAAAACACCCCACTAGACACATGGCTTTATCATGCTAACATGGCACGGAGGATAGGTGTGGTTAGCTCCGTCTCGACCAGCCACAATGTCTCTCGTTCTAGGCGATTCATCTAATTTCCAAGCATTTTTTTAGTTATGATAACACCACGGCAAGCTCGCGCCGCTCTTCGTGTGTGCCCGTGCGTCTACAGGTTGTGCTGGCCAGTCAACATTCATGCACGTGTTGATGAGTCACTCCCTCTATACTAGATGGAGAGGAGAGAGAAATGGCAGACATGGGACACACTAGTAAGTCAGTCAACATTCATGCACGTGTTGATGAGCTACTCCCTCTGCACTCTACTCAATGTAATACTGTATAAAATCAAGTTATGCAACAAAGCCAACAATCGTTGCCGTTTCAGGCTATCGACGTACGTTCGATGCAAAAAAACCTATCGATGTACGCTTTTTACTCCAGGTTGTCGGTTCGAATCTCGTCCTTCAGATTTGTTAGTTTTGGGTCCAAATTTGATCAATGACAAGTGGGCCCCTCCTGTGTTGTTCGGATATTTAGGTGTAGGATGTTTTTTTGCACAAACACTTTGCGCAGTTAGACAAGTTACGGCTGCAGTTACACGTATTTTGCAAGTTTAGGAACGAAAATAATAGCGGCATAGAATATCACATGTTCCCGATAGCTTCGATGCTATGGTGATACAAGATTTTACATCGTTGGATCTGAGATCCAATGGCTTGAAAGTAGTCTTTGTAATTATGCGCAATTTCCAAACTCTCCAAGGGTTTGTTTGGAAAAAAACTTCTAGGCCTCGTGTGAGCCGCTGGATCTTGGATCCAACGGCTCCCAGTAACTCATATTAGGTGCTCCCGAGAGCTTAATTAGCCGCTACGGTGATACGAGCATATAGGTTGTTGGATCTGATATCTAATGCCATGTGCATAGTATTTGTACTTTCTGCGCAATTCCCAAACTATTTGAGGCCAATATTGCAAAAACATTCAAACTTCCTACTGCGAGAAGTTAGATCTCCCGGGAACTCATATTACCATAGAATCTATGGTGTGGGGCACCTCATATTCCATCGTGCGAGAAAACATCAGGTGCTCTCGCAGCTTGGATGCTACGGTGATACGAGCTTCGAGGTCGTTCGATCTGAGATCTAGTGGCATCTCAGTAGTCTATGTGCTTGTGGGTTGTGTTCGAACTCTTTGGGGGCTTTTCTACAAAAAAACATTCGAACCACCAAGTAGCCGTTCGATGTGAGATCCAACGGCTCCGAGGAACTTGTGGCACCACAACATCTTAGGTGTGGTAGCACGTGATATTCTTAAATACAAGACAATATAAGGTCTTCCCTCATCTTAGATGCTATGATGATATGAGCTTTGAGACCGTTGGTTATGGGATCCAAGGGCATCTGAGTATTTTTGGTACTAATTGTGTGCAATTCCCACACTCATTAAGCTTTCTTGTAAAAATATTAAGACATCTTGGGAGCCGCTATATCTCAGATCTACACGCTCCAAGGAACTCGTATCACCATATAGTATCTAAGGTGTGCGGGCACATGATATTCTCCTGGGGGTGGTGCAAAACCCATCTATGTTTGGGAGGGTGGGGGAAAATATAATGTTCAAAAATATATAATCTAAACAATCCTAAACAGAGCTTCACAATTTTGTCTAAGGTCGAGGGGTTACCCCCCGACAATCTACATAGCTCCGCCTATGCAAGGAGTGTAATGGGAACGTCTCAGTGTGAGAGAGACGATGTGAGAAAGCGGGGTCAATTGAGTCATTTATGGAGGGATAGATCGAGTGAGTGTGGCCTAGCGTACACTAGAATGTTCAAGACGGTACACCGAGATATCATTCGGCAAAGCTGAAGTGAGGGCTGGAGGGAGATAGTTACCGAGAGAGTGTGGCCTAGATAGACTTTGTGTGTGCACGCACAGTGAAGGTGTTTTACAAAGGCAACATACGTATCTTGAGAGATAGAGGGAGGGTTTGTCATGGAGGGCGCGACGAGGTTGTGTGTGAGAAATACATTTGTTGAGAGTGTGAGGGAGAGTGTGACATAAATGGATATCGAAACGTGAAGAGAAATAATGAGTGTGTGTGTCGGATACCAATAGCTCTATTAACAAATAAATGAAGATCAATTAATACATGAAGTATGTGTGTGTGTGGGTGGGGGGTTGTCGATTGAGAGACCTAAACACAACATTTGCATGTACATAGTACTAGACTTAATATTCATGTTTCAATTTATTGTGTATTATCAATATTGAATTGAGAACCATGCATGGATTACATTTTATTTTTGAATTCGTGTCATACATGATTGGTCATACAACCACGCTGAGATCACTGTGTCAGAAACTCGATCTAATTCAAGAACTCGTCATTTCATTTTTTTTGTGCGTAATAAGGAGTCACTTCCGGTGGGTCAGAGCTGACAGCGGGGGAAACATTTTTTTCGCGAAATACGTTGGCCCGTCCGGTGGGTCCTAGCAGTCAGGGGGAAAACGTTTTTTCGCCAAATACGGTGGCCCGTCCGATGGGTCCCCGTTGTCAGGTGAAGGTATAATTATTTTCCGCGTAATAAGGAGGCACTTCCTTGCGGCTGCCGTGGACCTAGCTGTCAGCCTCTCCACGTATAGTACTCTTCCGATGGAAGTCGGTCATTGAACAGATTGACCACGCTGCGCCGAGAGCACCAGGGCGGTGGACGACGGCGATGCCTAGGAAGGGAACGACACAGAGGCAGGGAAGACTCAGCAGTTGTTTCCCACGCGGAGGGGAGTACGACTGTACGAGGGTTTACTGGTTCGTATGTTGTCGCCGGAGAATAACAACAGGTGTGGGTGAGTAGAGGAATGGCTAGGCCAGCGATGGGAGTACGGTGGGGCGGTGAGGCCTGCGCGGCAGCACAGCCGGCCGCGATGAGGAGGGAGCAGGCAGTCCCGCCGGCGCTTGTTTGAGCGGCTGGAGCAGGAAGAGCAGAGATTGAAGAAGCACGACTGCCGTTTGATGGACATCCAACAGTCACTGCTTGTGCGTCAACCTTTTTTTAGGAAGGCCTCAAATATGTGGAAAACATCATACAGCCCATCTGCCATTATTTCTAATAATTTACAGCCCATTTGCTAATTCTTAAGGTTTCTTTTGGAGCCCATATTCTTTTTGTTAGCATTACAACCCATATTGTGGCCACGGTTAAAAAATTATACAAAATTTTGCATATTTCGGTGCGGTCCGAACTGTTTTTAATCCCGAAATTTCGAGCCACATTCAAACTGATTTTAAAAATAAATGCATATCAATATAAAATCCAACAAATTGTCCACGCATAAAAATCAATGCAATTTAAAATCTCGAAATGAAAAAAAAATATTTGAAACTAATTGCCGGTTTGATGAGTTTTAAAAATGTACAGCCCATTTCTCATTACTGATAGGCCATTTTCTCGGCCAGCCGAATGAAGCTCTCCTCGTCTTAAAAGATTTGCAGCCCAACAGGCTTGATAAAGCGACTTATTTGGCAAATTACAAAAAAACTGGGTTGTGGCGTGGACCCACCCGTCAGCCTATCCACGTACAGTAGTCTTCCGATGGAAGTCGTTCGTTGACTAGATTGACCATGCCGCGCCGAGAGCACCAAGGCGGTGGACGACGGCGAGGCCTAGGAAGGGGACGACACGGAGCCGGGAAAGACGCGGCAGTGGATGCCCACGAATAGAGGAGTACGAGGGTTCACTGGTTCGCTGCGGTGTGAGGTTGTCGTCGCCATAGAATAAAAGGGGGTGTGGGTGAGTAGAGGGATGGCCTGGCCAGCGATGGGAGTAGTAGTGGGCGGTGAGGTGTAATGCGCAGGATGGGACTATACCTCCTACGTGTCGAGGCACGACTTAAAGGTATAAGCCCATTCTGGAATGATCTCAAGTTTGGTATCTTTGCACATCACATGTAAAAATAGGGATGAAAGCGAAAAGATAGTTGTCTTACACTCACCACGTCACACAATTCATTACATATCCAAACATCATTCAAATAACATCACAACCCGTCTACGGGTGAAGATCCAAATGAAAGATACCAAACATACATAAAACCACAGGTCTGAATCGCCGCTAGTAGAAACCTCTACTGATCGTCGGGATAGTGCACATAGTAATGGCTACGGTCCTCGTCGTACTCCCAGTATAGCTCGGCGCCGTCACTTGAATAGATCATCTGAGTACCTGCATCTGGTGTGGTGTAGAATCTGTGAGACACAGAGGACTCAGCAATCCCGTTCCCGGGTAACACAACTATCCAAGCCTTGGGTGTTGAACAAGGCTGAAGAAAGAATAAGAGGTTGCAGCAGCACTAGCACTAGCTTACGTAAAAGAGAGCGAGAAGAGAAGTGCCTCGGGCGAAAAGGTGATCACGAAGTGATCCTAACTAAAACACACAAACATAACCCCACCGTGTTCACTTCCCGAGCCCCTTTCGGAAAATGACCGTCACGGTACTCAAGCTGGTAGTGTGTTCTGAACATGGTGTCAAGTTTTCTACAACCGGATATTAACAAATTCCCATCTGCCACAGAACCGCGGGCACGTCTTTCGAAAGTTCAAAACCCTGCAGGGGTGTTCCAACTTGGCCCATGACAAGCCCACGATCCGCGGAGTCGCAACTCCAAGGTGGGAAGGCCCGAGTATCCTCGGAATCCCGTGCTCAAGATACTCCGACTAAGGTAAGGCTAATCCAGCATATCCTCCCGGCGTGCCGACACCCTGACAGTAGCCGCGCGTATCTAGTCTCAGGCCACGACCGGATGGGCGATTCTACAGGTTTGTACCAATCCTCGAGTTTCCTCGTGGTGGCCCCGCAGACTCCCCAGTTTGGACCAACACTCATGAGGAGCACTGGCCCAGGTTATTGATTAAGAACTCGGGTTTGCAAAGCCCTATGCAAGTTTTAGTTATTACGCAAATAGTACCAATGTTGGGACTTGCTGGAGAAGACTTAGCGCTAAGCGGTTTATCGAGGGGGTCCCATAACCCCAACCGTGTGAGGAACGCAAACTCAAGGAACATAACACCGGTTTATACGGTTCCTAAGGTGGCATGAGTGGAACAAAACACCGAGCAAGAGGCTCAGCCTTCCACCCATTACCAGTATATAGATGATTTCATTAAGATTTAATATAGTGTGATATCCCAACAAGCTTCAACATGAAGCAAGAATCTTCAAATCTTCTCCTGCAACTAGCAATGCTATAAGAGGGGTTGAGCGAAGCTCACTTAGCCAATCAAAGGTTTGCATAGGTAGGGTGGTTAGACAGATTCATGGTTATAATAGGAGGCTGACAGGAAAACATGGGCATCGAGGCAATAAGCTAAAGAGCGAGACTTCTAGCAATAGGCAAAGATAGTAATGTTATCTGGGTTAGGTCATCTTGCGTGTAGAGTCATCGATGGGATCGTAAGAGAGCTCCTCGTTCTCAACCTTGGTAGTAACCTCGTTCTCGTACTCGTTCTCGGCTTCCGGCTCTACTCAACACAAAACACACGAGGCACGAAATCAAACAAGATGCAATGCGCAAACCACAGGATGCATGACTGATGCACTAAGTAAGCACTGCAGATGCACTAAGGATGCACAGCAAGACAACATAGGAAACACAGAGATACAGCACAAGGAACATGACAATATGCAACAAGAAAGAAACTTCAAAACATGTTAACAAGAGGACATTATGAATCTACATGCAAAACCACACAAGTTTCATATAGGACTTGCTCAAAATGGAGCAACGGGCTAAAAGATACACCTGAAACAAGAAACAATGCAAAGCTGAAATTAACAGCCACATAGCAACTTCGGAGCAAGAAATATATACTCTACAGCACTCAAACATCATGACAAGAAGCATGGACATAAATTAGACATATCCTACAGCAACAATTCCATTGGAGCATCTCCATAGGAGGCATGGATCAATAGCAACAAGCTACAACATTTTGAACATGACAACAAAAACCTGACAGAAGTATTTTATAGCAACTTGGGAGCAAGAGTTAAATATGCTACAGCCACCCAAATGAGCATGTGAGAGAATGATGGATAGCCAACAACATATACAACAAGGAATCATCAATAGTCACCCCAAAACTAACATGGATTTGCCTAGAACAACAAGCAAACATAGCATCTGGAAGTTACAGATTCCAGACTTAGTGAAATTTCACTAAGTGTTAAAACAGCAATATTATCATGGCATGTTTGTGAGCAAGTTTAAGTCACCTCAAAGCATAACATGGCCAGTGGTTTGCACCACAGCAAAGTACACATGATGGGAGTCCAAAACATATAAGCATGCAACAAGGGGACAACCACATCAATAGCAACGAGCTCCTCAACTAGGCATCTCGTAACAAGTTTAACAACCTAACAGCCACAAGAATTTTTGCAAAGGAGATAAACATGGCAATATGAAATCTATCATGCAAGCTAAAGCAACCAACATGTAGAGCATCTCATGATGAACATGTGGACATATCATTTGCTTCATTTGGATAAACATGCACCAAGTTATCACATCTCAAACATGGCATGAAAACAACTAATAGCAGCAGTTTATAAGAAGTAGCACTCTTCTCATGAAGATTCAGACATCTAGATGAACTCAAACATTCATGACACAATGGAACAAAACATAGTACATGTCACCACGATCATTTTGACATATCATATGCACAAAACGGACAAGCACAGTAAAAGTTATCCTCATCACAAATATGCATCAGACACTGAAAAACTAAAGACTTAGTGAAAAAAACGAGGTCAACCTCCTGAAGCGGGTCGGGTCTGGCCGGGAAGCGGGTCGGAGCGGATCGGAAGCGGGTCCATCGGATCGGTCAAACGGGCGGCCAGGTCAACGGGCGGATCTGGATCGCGGGTCGGATCTGCACCGGCTCGTTAGGGTTCGGGCGCCCAGATCGGGCACCGGCCTGGATCGGGACGATCCCGACGGGGCGGCTCGCTCCCTTCGATGCGGCGGTCGGCGGCTTCGATCCCGCCGGCGGGAAGGAGGCCGGGCGGCGAGGGGCGGCTGGGAGCCCGGCGGCGAGGGAGAAGGCGGCGCAGGAGCCCGGCGCGGCGGTGCTCTGCTGGGAACGGCGGCGGAGGGCGAGAGGAGCTCCGGGCTGCTGGGAGCTCGAAGGGGCGGTGGCCTCCGGCCGGCTGCGGCGATGCAAGCTCCGGCGGAGGAAGACGAAGGGCGACGCTGGGGACTCGGCCCAGATCTGCGCGGCGGCGGGCCGGCGCTGGGCTCCGCGGGCCCACGCGGCGGGGTGGAAGCACTGAGCGGCGGGCGTGGAAGCACTATGCGGCGGCGATGGAAGCACGGCGCGACAGCGGTGGAAGCACAGCGCGGCGGCGGTGGAAGCACTGCGCGGCAGAGGTGGAAACACTAGGGTTTTGGACGCAAAATTGGAGGGGTTGGACGTTTATATAGGCACAAGGAGCTAGGGTAGTCCAAATGAGGAGAGCTTTTCGGTCACGAGATCACAATTGAACGGCCTAGATGATGGAAAGGGTTTGAGCTGGGTTGGTGGGCTGTTGGAGGGGGGTCTTGGGCCTCAAAGAGGAGGTATTTTTAGCCCACGAGGATAACTGTTGGAGCATCAAACGAACTCCAAACGCGACAAAACTTGACAGGCGGTTCACACGTATCAAAACAACATCGTACGACCAGTCTCACGCCAATCCGGAAACTTTACACGACCAAACAGAAAAGAAGGACTCCGGGAAGCCTCGGGCACGTGTGAGAGCATCGGAACTCGAAACGGACAACGGGAAGGAACGAGTGGGACCGGATGCAAACGACAACACAAAAGCAATGCAATGCTCATGACAACGTGACATGGATGAATGCACACACGCACACGACAAAACGAAGAAAAACCCGAAAAGACGAAGAACCCGGAATGGAATTGATGAAGCCAAAGTTATATATTGCCAAAAGGGGAAAGTATTACATCCGGGGCATTACAAACTCTCCTCTACTACGAATAGATCTCGTCCCGAGATCTAGGACTGGAAGAAGGAAGGGTACTCGGAACGAAGGTGATCTTCTCGTTCCCACGTAGTTTCTCGGTCGATATGGTGTGACCACTTGACTTTCAAGAACTTGATTGACTTGTTGCGGGTCTTGCGCTCGGTTTCTTCGAGAATAGCAACGGGATGCTCTCGGTAAGACAAGTCTTGTTGAAGATCAATCTCCTCAAACGGAATGGTGCGTTCAGGTGTCTTGAAGCACTTGCGGAGTTGAGACACATGAAACACATCATGAACATTAGCGAAGTTGGAAGGGAGCTCAAGTTGATAGGCTAGATCGCCTCTTTTGCCAAGGATCTTGAAAGGGCCCACGTATCTAGGAGCAAGCTTTCCTTTGATACCGAATCTTTGGGTGCCTTTCATAGGAGAAACACGGAGATAGACATGATCCCCAATGTTGAAAGCCAAATCACGATGCTTGCCGTCATAGTAACTCTTCTGACGCGACTGAGCGGCCTTGAGATTCTCACGTATGACTTTGCACATTTCTTCGGCTTCTGAGATGAAGTCATTACCAAGAAGTTGACGTTCACCAGTCTCGGACCATTTGAGAGGGGTACGGCACTTTCTGCCATAGAGGATTTCAAACAGAGCTTTGCTGGCACTTGCTTGGAATCTGTTGTTGTAAGAGAACTCGGCAAACGGAAGATAGTCTTCCCATTTAATGCCAAAAGATATGACACAGGCTCTGAGCATGTCTTCTAGAATCTGATTCACTCTCTCGACTTGACCACTAGTCTGAGGGTGAAATGCAGTGCTGAAACGAATCTTAGTGCCCATGGCAGACTGAAAGGAGTCCCAGAACTTGGATGTGAACAAACTTCCACGGTCTGAGGAGATAACTTGAGGAATGCCATGTAAGGACACAATTCTGGAAGTGTACAACTCTGCCAGTTGAGCTGCATTGATGGATTTTTTGACTGGAAGGAAGTGAGCGACTTTGGTAAGCTTGTAAATCACCACAAAGATAGAATCATTCCCTCTCTTGGACTTGGGAAAGCCAGTGACGAAATCCATTTCAATGTGGTCGAATTTCCACTCGGGAATAGGAAGAGGTTGGAGAAGACCGGCTGGACGTTGATGCTCTGCCTTCACTCTTCTGCAGACATCACATTCATTCATGAATTGGGCAATCTCCCTTTTCATGCGTGTCCACCAGTAAGATTGCTTGAGGTCTTGGTACATCTTGGAACTTCCTGGATGAATCGATAGGAGGGAATCATGTGCTTCGTCCATTATGAGCTTCCTGAGATCACCTTTGGGAACCACAAGTCTATCCTCAAAGAACAAGGTATCTCTCTCATCAATGCGATAGCACTTGTATTTGGGAGTACCCTTTGCAATACCATGTTTCACTTTCTGCACCATAGCATCACTGAGTTGGGCCTCACGGATCTGATCTTCCAAGGTAGGAGTGATGGCCTCTCGCCCCTCGTTGGTTACCCCAAGTGGAAGCTTTGAGATGCAGTGTAGCGGAAGTTTTCCCTTGGCAAAGATACCAAGGATCGATTTCCCTGAGACTCCCAATTTCAACAAGAAGGTGTCAACTGCTAACGGCGCCATATATTAGCAATCAACATGGACCTGCACACAGATACAAATAACTTTGCTCCCAACGAGTACAGAGAGGTTGTCAATCCCTCCGGCCTTGTAGTTTACAAAGGATCAAACGCAAGTGATAAAAGTGATAGGTATTGCTGTAATAGTAAGTAAAAGCGGAAAGTAAATAGCGGATGTGATCAATGATGGTAATATGGACCGGGGTCCCATGATGTTCACTAGTGATGTCTCTCTCCCAAAAGACGATAAAACAACTATGTGAGGTAAACGAATTACAGCTGGGCAATTGACAGAATTATGTGCGCAAACCAATGCTAACTATGTTACAAGAAAGGTAGAGGTTCAAAGCATGGGCGGTACGCCAAGGCAAGTAGACCGAAATCCATCTGCATCTACTACTAATCATCCACCTTGAGATATCTATCCAGAACATCTCGCTGGTATTAAGTTGCGAGTCCCACCCATAGTGTAAACTCAAAGCAACAGACAACTGCATTAAAAGAACTTTGCGTAAAGTAAACAATCCTTGCACCCGCGGGCACAAGCACCGTTGTTTTCCCCCTTGTGGCAACAGCACATCCCCTAGACTCATGTTTATGTCATTCAAGCTAGTCATCGAGGGGCATGAACCCACAATCAAGCATAACGTTCGCTCTTGGAGTCACTACCTACTACTTGGCCAAAGCAATAAATAACAATGGGGAACATGCAAGAATTACTTACGAACATAAATATAAAAGAGGTAGATCAAATATATTACTCAAACACAATCTGAACATAATCTCACAATCCATCGGATCCCAGCAAACTCAACATAGCAACAGCATAAGGATTACATATGTGCCTCGATCATGTAGGGCAGCTCACGAGGACTAATTAGTGAAGCATAAGAACGGGAGGAGAACATCACATAGCTACTGGTCATGGACCCATGGTCCAAGGGAGACTACTCACAACTCATCCGGGAGATGTCCATGGTGGTGGAGAAGCTCACGGTGGTGATCCTCCCCTCCGGCAGGTTGCCGGGAAGAGTTCTCCTGGTGCTCCCGATCTTGGAAGCGGCGGCGGCGGCGGAACAGAGATGAGATCGCGAAAAAGGGTTCCCGTCCCGAGGGTTTCGGGACGCGATATAAATATATGCCAAAGGGGGGCATCAGCGGAGTCTCGGGGGGCCCAGGCCCCCCCCCCTGGCGCGGCCAGGGGGGCCGCGCCACCAGGGCGCCTGGAGCCCTAGTGGCCCCCCTCCGGCTGTACTTTGGCTGCTGGGAAGCTTATGGAACGCTGATTTTTTATATAATTTTTCCGGGATTTTTCTGGCAGTTCTCGTAATGGGAAAACCTGAAATACAAAAACAGCAGAAAACAGAAACTGGCACTGGGGTGCACTGAGTTAATAGGTTAGTCCAAATATGATCAAAAGTGTATGGAAATGTATAAATATCATAGCAATATCACCCAAAAGAGGCATGGAGCAAGCAGAAATTATAGATACGTTTTGGACGTATCAACATCCCCAAGCTTAATTCCTGCTCGTCCTCGAGTAGGTAAATGATAACAAGAATACTTTCTGTGGTGACATGCTATTAACCATATAGGACTTTTCATAGTCATATGACAAAAGCTTACTGAGACAATGAATCTGTAGTAATTAAGTTGCCTCATGAGAAAATCACAAAGAACTGAAAGTTTTACAATATGGTATTGAAACATCAAATAGATTTGTAATGAGCATGGTGTGCAAATATGATAAAGTGATATCTCGCTTGCCCCCTTTAGTGAAGCAAAACATAAATGCAGGGGCACCTCCAAGGTTTAAGTGATGACTAGATACAATGATTTCAAAATAAACGATATCACAATCATGCAAAAGACAATGCTACTTTGGGACAATGCACATTACACTCAGAATGACAATCATGCTCTCAGTAGTTGGTGCTTTAAAAGAAGGTGGAGACTCTCGAACCGTGGCTTTTGTTGGCAAGGTTGAAAACCCGTAGTCGGAAACAAAGACAAAACATGTACCAGAGCTCTTGGTTTTAAAAACAGAGGTAATAATTATTATTATTTAGATCATGCATGTTTCATCAACGAATGCTAGCAGATAACTCAATTACTTTTTGAGATGGATAAGTTTTGAGGAACGGCTCCCGAATGAGGACGATCACATCCTCTTAATCTCCTTTGTTTATCACTGCCAAAGTTTTCTGATTTCTCATGAACAAAGCGTGAAGGAGGGTTTGTTTGTTATTTTAATTTTCAGCCGGGCGCACTCAATGCCAGTTCCTTCTCGTATTATGGGTTTGCACATTATACATGGAATCTCGGGGTGAAGCTTGTCCAATCTAAAAAAGATCATGAATTAACTACTACTTCCTCATGGACTTAAAACAGAGGCACAAAGTAGGAATGCATTTTTTTTCTTTTCTTTTTGAATAATTTCGAGATGGTACATGAAAGTCTTCGTTAGGAATGGCAGGTAAATACCATGTAGGAAGGTATGGTGGACTCATATGGCATAACTGGTTTAAAAGAATTTGGATGCACAAGCAGTCAGTCCGCTTAGTATAGGTGGAGGTTAGCAAAAGACTGGGAGCGACCAACTAAGAGAGCAATGACGGTCATAATCATGCAGAGCGACAAAGCAACATTGAATCAGGCATGGTAGTTATATCGCTACTCAGAAACAAAAGATCATCAAGGCTTGACATACTTTCTTTACAGTCTTAAATATGCGTGAGCATACGCCAAGTCAATCAAAATAAATTCTTGAAGGAAGATATTACTAAACCATACCACATCATAGGCAAACAAATCATGTTGGTACTCCAATAACACATTGGAAACCCCCCAGCTATTTGAGACTAACCATAAGAAAACATGAACTACTAAGCACCATTATGCATGTAGCATTTTTATATAGACATACCAACCAATGCAACGGAAGCAAACTCTCTTAATAAGATAATCATGATAATTAAAGAGAGTTCAAGCAACCAACTAAACAAAAGCTCTTTAAAAAGATAAGCATGAAAACTAAAAGCTAAGCATGATAGTAGCTATTGAAAGACAAAGAACACACACAGCAAAGATAGACATGAAAATTCTATGTTATGTTCTAGGTAGAAGTGGAGCGTGTTTCTCTCCCACATAAAGAAAGCTGATTTCCGACTCGTTATGAAAAGCTAAAGAAAACTAAAAAGGAAAACTAAAAGCAAGATGCTCCAAGCATAGCACATAACACATGAAGTGATAAAAATATAGTGGAACGAAAGACGAACTGATAATGTTGATGGAGAAGGGGATGCACGGGGGTATCCCCAAGCTTAGACGCTTGAGTCTCCTTGAATATTTCTTGGGGGTGCACGGGGGCATCCCCAAGCTTGAGCGTTTGACACTCCTGAATCTTTTTATCATCTTCCCTCGCACACTTGAAAACTCCCTTCATACATAACTCATCATAATCTGATTAGCGAGGTTAGTACCCATAATAAAATAATTGTTCCTTGCTGGAAATAAGGATATTCTTGAAGGTCTACTGTTTCTGAAGATTGCCAAAAGGTTTTTGCAAAGAAAAAGCAAGCTCTAGGTTTGCAAAATGAAGGAAAGGCAAAACAGGACAGAATCTGTGAAAAACATAATAGCACGTAGTAAATGATTTTTTCAGGGCACTTCTGCAACACTAGTCAAAAAACTCAAAACAGATGCATGAAAGACAATTATATAGAGCATGCTGTCGAAAAAATTCAGACCAAAAAGATGATCTGGTGATTTTATACGAATTTTTCTATCCAAGGACAGAATCTATTTCCTGGACAGCACGTCACAACTTTTGAACTTTCTTGCAATCAGAGGCTACACTTGGCACAAAGTTGAAAAGCAAAGATACAATGATGATGCTACTATAGTAACAACATCAAGACACAACAAAAGCAAAATAAAATTTTATTCATGTGGGCTGCCTCCCAAAAGCGCTTTCTTTTATGCCTTTAAGCTAGGCATAATGCATAGAGATCAAGTTTTATCAAGAGTAAAAGAATAGCTAGCCCGTATAATGGACTCAACAGGTAACTTAATCTTCTTTCGAGGGAAGTGTTCCATCCCTTTCTTGAGAGGAAACTGGAATTTTATATTCCCCTCTTTCATGTCAATGATAGCACCAACGGTGCGTAGAAAAGGACGTCCCAAAATAATTGGACACGAAGGTTCACATTTAATGTCCATAATAGTAAAATCAACGAGAACGTAATTGTCATTGACAATGATAAGAACATCGTCGATCCTCCCCAAAGGTTTATTTATGGAAGAATCAACGAGGCGAACACCAAAAGAACAAGAATCAAAAGGTTTCAATTTAAGCATATCATATATTCTTTTGGGCATAACAGAGGTACTAGCACCAACATCACATAAAGCATAGCAAGAGAAGTTATTCAACTTAATTTTAATCATAGGATCCCAACCATCTTCTAGCTTTCTAGGTATGGAGGCTTCTACTCTAAGTTTCTCCTCCCTAGCTTTGATGAGAGCATTAGTGATATGCTCTGTGAAGGCAAGGTTAAGCGTGCTAGTGCGGGGATCTCTAGACATCTTGTGAAGGAAATCAATAACTTCGGTAAGAGTGCAATTATCAAAACCAAGGTCACTACTATCAAGTAAGGTGGTAGTGGTGTCCTTTAGGTTCACTTGTTTGGTAGTTTCTATAGTCATAGCATAACCATTAATAGGTCCAATGGGACTAGGAGTGCATTGGGTGCTAAGAGTTTGGATATCCTCAACAACTTGGATAGTAGCAATAGTGTGGTGGGTAGGAAGGTTCTTAATTCTATCTTCTTCCTCCCTTTCTCTAGCCCATCTCTCTTTAAGTTTAGCCATCATCCTAATGTTTTCATTAATTTGCACTTGAATAGCATTCATAGGAGTGACCTTCCTCTCCTCAAGAGGAGAAGTTCTAATTTTAAGCAATTCTACCTCATTGGCTAAATTGTCTACCTTCAAAGAGAGATCATCTAGTTTGTTTAGTTTTTCTCCTACACTATTATTAAAGGCCTTTTGGGTAGTGATGAAATCTTTAAGCATAATCTCTAGTTCAGTAGTGGAGTTCTTGGTGATAGGATAAGCATTGTTGTTCCCATAAGAATTAGAGGGGAACGGTCTAAGATTGCTACCAAAGTTACTCCTATAAGCATTGTTATTAAAATTGTTTCTAGAGATAAAGTTCACATCTACTTGTTCTTGAGAAATCAAAGAATTTAAGGGAACATCACGAGGATCAACAAAAGATTGCTTCGAAAGTAGAGACATGATCAAGTCAACTTTTTCATTTAGGGAGGAAATCTCCTCGACAGAGTTTACCTTCCTACCTGTTGGAGCGCGTTCGGTGTGCCATTGGGAATAGTTGGTCATCATCTCATCGAGAAGCTTTGTGGCAGAACCAAGTGTAGTTGACATAAAGGTTCCTCCCGCGGCCGAATCTAACAAGTTCCACGAGGTAAAGTTCAAGCCTGCATAAAAAGTTTGGATAACCATCCAAGTAGTCAAATCGTGAGTAGGGCAGTTCTTGATAAGAGATTTCATATTTTCCCAAGCTTGGGCAACGTGTTCATTATCCAATTGTTTAAAATTCATTATGTTACTTCTTAGTTGGATAATTTTAGCAGGTGGATAGTATTTTCCAATAAAAGCATCCTTGCACTTGTCCCATGAATCTATGCTATTTCTAGGCAAAGACTGAAACCAAATTTTAGCTCCTCCTCTCAAGGAGAAAGGAAAAAGCTTAAGCTTAAAAATATTACCATCTATTTCTTGGTACTTTTGCATATCACAGAGTTCAACAAAATTGTTTAAGTGTAAAGCAGCATCATCTCCAGCACCGGAGAATTGATCTTTCATAACTAGATTCAGTAAAGCAGGTTTAATTTCATACAAAGGTGCTGAAGTGGCAGGTGTAGTGATAGGTGTGCAGATAAAGTCATCGTTGTTGTGACTAGTGAAGTCACACAACTTGGTGTTCTCGGTGGAACCCATAGTAGCAAGCAAGCAAGATAACTATTTTTGTGATTTTCGATAAAAGATACTAAAGCAAAAACTGAAAGGTAAACTAACAAGACTAAAAGCAAAGGTAAAAGATAGCATGCAACTCCCCTATCTTCTTTTTTTTGACTATATACTGCAAGGCAACAACCTCACAGTGCTTTATTAAATAAAAGACCCAGGTAGGGTAAAGTTTAGAAAGGACCTAAATATGTACAAGGGAGGAGAGTACTTACAGCTAACCTACTGGAGGGATGCTATCCAAGAGAGGAGCTTATCTCTATACTTACATTTAATTCTATGAGCAAGGAGAGAAATATCATACACAAAATTTCTCTTCCAGGATCTGAAACTAGGTTGCTCATTTCTGAAAACTTTGCCATTCCTCTGAGTCTAGATATTCCAAGTGGCAGTGAAGACTACCTTAGTGAAGAAAGATTGGCCGAAATCCTTACGCGCTGCTAAAGCCATGGAGTATGTGGATGAGTGACCTTCAGATGTCCAAGAGATACCTAGGTAGTTCCAAACGCGCTGACTAAAGTTGCAAACAAACAAAAGATGCGCCCGGTCCTCAAGTTGAGGGAGAAGGCATAAAGCACAGTTGGCGTCATCGATATGCCAATGCCTTCGTTGCATCATATCTCTTGTGTTGAGGCGATCCATCAACAGTAACCAGCCAAAAACTTTAATCTTTAGTGTGCAGGAGCATTTCCAGATCCATTTGAATATAGGGTCGACCACAATATGAGAGAACATGAAGTCATACAAGACTTTGGATTGGAAGGTGCCAGACTTCGAGGGCCATTGCCAGGTATCATGGGTTGATGGATCAAGCTGCATGGTAGCCAACATAGACTGCAGTTGCTGTAGCTCCTGATAGGCTTCGATGGACAAAGGCAAATGAAAATTCTGGGCTTCAGACGATGCAAGAAAGAAGTCCTTGACAGTGATAAGGTCATTAAGCACAAAGCAGTATAGGTGAGGAAATCTGGTCCGGAGTGCAATAACCCTATTATCAATATGCCACTTATCAGCCCAAAACAAGATAGTGTCTCCTGAATGAACATGCGGGACGGCGAGGGAGCAGAATTGATCATAGAGTTGAAGAATGTCCCTCCACCAGAAAGAGCCACAACTGCGAGTTGCCTGGGGTGGTGAAGAAACATAATAAGTGTCCCAGATCAACTGAACCCAAGGTATATCAAGTTTGTTGAAAAACTTGTATAGATGCTTCATGAGCAAAGCCTCGTTTTGCAACTCCCCTATCTTGAAGAGTGGAGTCCCCGCAATGGCGCCAAAAAACTTTGCTTGATGGCTTCTCGCCCCTCGTTGGTTACCCCAAGTGGAAGGTTTGAGATGTAGTGTAGCGGAAGTTTTCCCTTGGCAAAGATACCAAGGATTGATTTCCCTGAGACTCCCAGTTTCAACAAGAAGGTGTCAACTGCTAACGGCGCCAGATATTAGCAATCAACGTGGACCTGCACACAGATACAAATAACTTTGCTCCCAACGAGTACAGAGAGGTTGTCAATCCCTCCGGCCTTGTAGTTTACAAAGGGTCAAACGCAAGTGATAAAAGTGATAGGTATTGCTGCAATAGTAAGTAAAAGCGGAAAGTAAATAGCGGATGTGATCAATGATGGTAATATGGACCGGGGTCCCATGATGTTCACTAGTGATGTCTCTCTCCCAAAAGACGATAAAACAGCTATGTGAGATAAACGAATTACAGCTGGGCAATTGACAGAATTATGTGCGCAAACCAATGCTAACTATGTTACAAGAAAGGTAGAGGTTCAAAGCATGGGCGGTACGACAAGGCAAGTAGACCGAAATCCATCTGCATCTACTACTAATTATCCACCTTGAGATATCTATCCAGAACATCTCGCTGGTATTAAGTTGCGAGTCCCACCCATAGTGTAAACTCAAAGCAACAGACAACTACATTAAAAGAACTTTGCGTAAAGTAAACAATCCTTGCACCCGTGGGCACAAGCACCGTTGTTTTCCCCCTTGTGGCAACAGCACATCCCCTAGACTCATGTTTCTGTCACTCAAGCTAGTCATCGAGGGGCATGAACCCACAATCAAGCATAACGTTCCCTCTTGGAGTCACTACCTACTACTTGGCCAAAGCAATAAATAACAACGGGGAACATGTAAGAATTACTTATGAACATAAATATAAAAGAGGTAGATCAAATATATTACTCAAACACAATCTGAACATAATCTCACAATCCATCGGATCCCAGCAAACTCAACATAGCAACAGCATAAGGATTACATATGTGCCTCGATCATGTAGGGCAGCTCACGAGGACTAATTAGTGAAGCACAAGAACGGGAGGAGAACATCACATAGCTACTGGTCATGGACCCATGGTCCAAGGGAGACTACTCACAACTCATCCGGGAGGTGTCCATGGTGGTGGAGAAGCTCCCGGTGGTGACCCTCCCCTCCGGCAGGGTGCCGGGAAGAGTTCTCCTGGTGCTCCCGATCTTGAAAGCGGCGGCGGCGGCGGAACAGAGATGAGGTCGCGAAAAAGGGTTCCCGTCTTGAGGGTTTCGGGACGCGATATAAATATATGCCAAAGGGGGGCATCAGCGGAGGCTCGAGGGGCCCAGGCGCCCCCCGGCGCGGCCAGGGGGGCCGCGCCACCAGGGCGCCTGGAGCCCTGGTGGCCCCCCTCCGGCTCTACTTTGGCTGCTGGGAAGCTTCTGGAACGCTGATTTTTTATATAATTTTTCCGGGATTTTTCTAGCAGTTCTCGTAATGGGAAAACCTGAAATACAAAAACAGCAGAAAACAGAAACTGGCACTGGGGTGCACTGAGTTAATAGGTTAGTCCAAATATGATCAAAAGTGTATGGAAGTGTATAAATATCATAGCAATATCACCCAAAAGAGGCATGGAGCAAGCAGAAATTATAGATACGTTTTGGACATATCAAGGAGCAACTTGAAGATTTGCAAGAAAGCCTTGCGGAACCACTTGGAGGTTGAGCTTCCTGAATGCTTCACAAAGCTCAGGCTGGAACGGCTTGATAAGGAGACTGTTGCAATATGTCTTTCTGCTCAAAGCATTTGCAATGACATTGGCCTTGCCAGGTGTGTATTCGATGCTTGGATCATACTCTTGGATCATCTCAACCCAACGAGTCTGGCGGAGGTTCAGGTTCGGCTGTGTGAAGATGTACTTCAAGCTCTTGTGATCGGTGAAGATGTCGACTTTTCTGCCCAACAGAAGGTGTCTCCACGTAATCAAAGAGTGTACCACAGCTGCTAGTTCGAGATCGTGTGTGGGGTAGTTCTTCTCACTTGGCTTCAGTTGACGAGAAGTGTATGCCACAATTTTCTTGTCCTGCATTAGCACACCACCAAGCCTTGAAGAGAAGCATCACAGAATACTTCGTAGGGCTTGGAATCATCTGGAGGAGTAAGAACTGGAGAAGAGATGAGCTTTTCTTTAAGAGTTTTTAATGCCACATCACAGTCTGGAGACCAGTTGTACTTGACATTCTTCTGCAGCAAGTTGGAGAGAGGCTTGGCAATCTTGGAGAAGTTATCAACGAACCTTCTGCAATAGCTAGCAAGACCAAGAAAGCTTCGGAGTTGCTTGACGTTCTGAGGAGGTTCCCAGTTGACAATTGCTTCAACTTTCTCAGGGTTCACAGCAATACCATCAGCGGAGATGATATGGCCCGGATATAAGACCTTATCGAGCCAGAATTCGCACTTGGAGAACTTGGCGTAGAACTTATGTTCACGGAGTCTGTCGAGAACCAGACGGAGGTGCTTTTCGTGATCCTCTTCATTCTTGGAGAATACCAAGATGTCATCCAGATACACAAGCACAAACTCGTTGGTGTAGGGATTGAAAATGTAGTGCATCATTCTCGAGAAGGTAGGTGGAGCATTAGCGAGGCCAAAAGACATGATTGTATACTCATAGGAGCCGTAGCTCGTTCTGAAGGCAGTCTTGTGGATATCTTATTCACGAATGCGAATTTGGTGATAACCCATTCGGAGATCGAGCTTTGAGAACAGTTTAGCTCCTTTGAGCTGCTCGAACAATTCATTGATGTTGGGGAGCGGATACTTGTTCTTTATTGTCTTCTTGTTCAATGGCCGGTAATCAACGCACAGGCGCTCCGTGCCATCTTTCTTCTTGACAAATAAGACACCACAGCCCCAAGGAGACGTACTAGGCCTGATCAGACCCATACGCTCTTGTTCATCATCTGTTTCTTCAACTCGTTCAACTCTTCAGCGGAGAGCTTGTACGGACGCCGGCATGCTGGCTCAGTACCTGGCTCGAGGTCAATGACGAATTCAACTTGACGATGCGGAGGCATGCCTGGAAGTTCTTCAGGAAAAACGTCTTCGTATTCGTTAACCACCGGAATTTGAGAGATGGCATTAATCTCGCCCCTGTCATTGAGAGAGAAAAGCCTGATTGTGTTATCCCGAGAGGCGGAGATAATCACATCTTCATCGGAATGAGTAATCTTGACTTCCTTATTTGCACAATCAATGTGAGCATCATGCTGAGAAAGCCAATCCATCCTGAGAATAAGGTCAATGTCGGAGTTGCCGAGAACCACCGGTTTATCCAGAAAGCGGTAATCACCCATGCGAATAGATACATCCGGAGCATACACACTAGAAGTCATTATCCTGCCCGGAGAAACCACTTGCAACTTCTTGGGTAGATTCTTGGTGATAACATTGTGCTTGGATGCAAATGGATATGACATGAAAGAACATGATGCACCCGAATCAAACAACACTTTTGCAAGAAAAGAGTTAACTGGAAGGTTACCAAGTATCACATCTGAAGAATTCTCTGCTTGAGCTGCATTCATCAGATTCACTCTTGCTGACTTTGGATTATGCTTGACAATAGCTGTACTGACAGGTGGAGGAGGTGGATGGCGCCTTGGGTTGGTGCACTTGTTGGAATAATGACCCTTCTGACCACACTTGTAGCAAGTGACCTCATAAAGTGGACGAGGAGGAGGAACACTTGACTTGGAAGCTTGAAACTGCGACTTGGACTGATTGCCTTGGTTGTGTGGGTGGGAGAAACCACGGCCACCAGAGTTCTTGTTGTTGTTGTAGGGAGCTCGGATCACTGGAGGAGGTGGAAGCCAAAACTTATGTTGCTTCGCGACCACTTGAGAAGATGAGGAGGAGTGAACAGCGTCTCTGATCCTCTTTTTGGAAGCTTCCATCTTGAGCTAGGCTGCCTCTTGCTTAAGTGCCATATTATAGAATTTCTCAAACTCATCAGGCTCGAACAAGGTGAGAGAAAGTTGGAGTTCATCCTTCAGACCACCACGGAACTGATAGATCTTGCTCTTGGCATCTGGGATGTCTTGCTTTGCATAGCGGGCAAGGTTCTGGAACTTGACATTATATCGGTAGACAGACATAGAGCCTTGCTTCAGGTTGCGGAATTGCTCACGCTTACCCTCGATGACACTTGTTGCAATGTGGTGAGAGCAAAAGTCCTTGCAGAAGTCATCCCAGGAGATTTCACGCCCTGCTCTGGAGTCTTTGTACTGCTGCCAGCAATCAGCTGCTTGGTCCTTGAGTTGGAAGGCTGCAAACTTCACATAGTCCTTGGGCCTGACGTTACTGCACTCGAAATGCTTCTTGATATCTGTTATCCAGTCTTCAGCATCGAGAGGGTCCATGCAGTAACTGAAAGCCTTTGGTTGATTTTCCAAGAACTGGTTGAGCGTAGCAAAGTGCTATTGGTTGAACAAATTGCCTTGGTTCCCATGAGCACCCTGATTTGCTTGATTTGCTTGCATTTGCTGCATCATCTGCATAAGCATCTGGGTGTTCTGGTTCGTAGTTTGCATAATTGTTCTCCAGGCCTCAGACGGAGGAGGAGGGGAAGGAGGACGATCAGGAACCTCTTCACCCTCTGGGTTAGTGTTGGGAACCTTTTTCGGAGCCATCCTGAAAGATATGACCACCATTAGCCATTTGATCGAAAGAAGATATAAGCTGAAACAACGGCTAGAATTGCAACATAGTCTTCACAAGAATCATTCGAACAAGAGGAACGAATGAAAATCTCAGTTTAATGATAACAACAATCTTCACGAGAAGCCACTTGGGAGACAAAAGGTAAATAAGAAAAAACAACAAGGTGCAGATAGAACAAATACAAGATAGGAGCTTCGTTCGACATATTCATGCTGAAAGCTTATGGAACGTGTTACAAAAGGGTTTTGCAATCCCCGGATCAGCATAGCCAAGGACCCTTTAAGATGCAACTCCCGATCGGAACAACGGCCATAAAACCACTTCACTCAATGTAGAACCCCGAACTCCAAATCCTGCATTCGTTGGAAGAATGCCTATGAGCTACTAGATGAACCCACATATTAATTTCCGAAAGTTTCCAGTTATGCAATCAGGTGTTGGGGATACAGGGGAAGCATCACGCACTCAACTCTAATCCTACATCCAGCTGTATCCATCCTTCAACACATAACCAGTTATTTTCGGAAACCATCTACCTCGGACCTTCGAAACGCATCCACTATACAAGCTATGGCAATACTCCCGAACTACCTCCCCAGTACTGGGTGATGTCGGGGTTATCTTGCCACTAACCGCATAGGAGAGTTTTCGATGTCGGCCGTCTTAAGTATTCTAGAACTGCCGCGATATATTTGTGACGACAACACCTCAGAGCTCAACTCCCCGGGACACTGCCACAACCCCTAATGACAGGAGGCATCGAGAACAATGTTCTCGTCACAAAGACATCGAAACAATCCAAACAATACTCGCGAGATTCCTAAAAAAATAGGTGCAATTTTTGAGAGTAGAAGAGGCAAGAGTAATCGTCAGGAGTCCTCACCAGAGTGAAAGAGATGAGGAGCAAAAGAAATCCTACTCTCCGATATAAATATAGGACTCAAAACATTTTAAGTGTGTGCCTAGACTCAACCACCAACGATTCGATCAATCAGTGGGGGCTTCTAGGTCGGAGAAGGCTTTGAATACCAACTTGTAATGCCCAGGATGGGACTATACCTCCTACGTGTCGAGGCACGACTTAAAGGTATAAGCCCATTCTGGAATGATCTCACGTTTGGTATCTTTGCACATCTCATGTAAAAATAGGGATGAAAGCGAAAAGATAGTTGGCTTACACTCGCCACATCACACAATTCATTACATATCCAAACATCATTCAAATAACATCACAACCCGTCTACGGGTGCAGATCCAAATGAAAGATACCAAACATACATAAAACCACAGGTCTGAATCGCCCCTAGTAGAAACCTGTACTGATCGTCGGGATAGTGCACATAGTAACGGCTACGGTCCTCATCGTACTCCCAGTATAGCTCGGTGCCGTCACTTGAATAGATCACCTGAGTACCTGCATCTGGTGTGGTGTAGAATCTGTGAGCCACAGAGGACTCAGCAATCCCGTTCCCGGGTAACACAACTATCCAAGCCTTGGGTGTGGAACAAGGCTGAAGAAAGAATAAGAGGTTGCAGCAGCACTAGCACTAGCTTACGTAAAAGAGAGCGAGAAGAGAAGTGCCTCGGACGAAAAGGTGATCACGAAGTTATCCTAACTAAAACACGACAAACATAACCCCACCGTGTTCACTTCCCGAGCCCCTTTCGGAAAATGACCGTCATGGTACTCACGCTGGTTGTGTGTTCTGAACATGGTGTCAAGTTTTCTACAACCGGATATTAACAAATTCCCATCTGCCACATAACCGCGGGCACGGCTTTCGAAAGTTCAAAACCCTGCAGGGGTGTTCCAACTTGGCCCATGACAAGCCCACGATCCGCGGAGTCGCAACTCCAAGGTGGGAAGGCCCGAGTATCCTCGGAATCCCGTGCTCAAGATACTCCGACTAAGGTAAGGCTAATCCAGCAAATCCTCCCGGTGTGCCGACACCCGGACAGTAGTCGCGCGTATCTAGTCTCAGGCCACGACCGGATGGGCGATTCTACAGGTTTGTACCAATCCTCGAGTTTCCTCGTGGTGGCCCCGCAGACTCCCCAGTTTGGACCAACACTCATGAGGAGCACTGGCCCGGGTTGTTGATTAAGAACTCGGGTTTGCAAAGCCGTATGCAAGTTTTAGTTATTAGGAAAATAGTACCAATGTTGGGACTTGCTGGAAAAGACTTAGCGCTAAGCGGTTTATCGAGGGGGTCCCATAACCCCAACCGTGTGAGGAACACAAACTCGAGGAACATAACACCGGTTTATACGGTTCCTAAGGCGGCATGAGTGGAACAAAACACCGAGCAAGAGGCTCAGCCTTCCACCCATTACCAATATATAGATGATTTCATTAAGATTTAATATAGTGTGATATCCCAACAAGCTTCAACATGAAGCAAGAATCTTCAAATCTTCTCCTGCAACTAGCAATGCTATAAGAGGGGCTGAGCGAAGCTTTCTTAGCCAATCAAAGGTTTGCATAGGTAGGGTGGTTAGACAGATTCATGGTTACAATAGGAGGCTGACAGGAAAACATGGGCATCTAGGCAATAAGCTAAAGAGCGAGACTTCTAGCAATAGGCAAAGATAGTAATGTTATCTGGGTCAGGTCATCTTGCCTGTAGAGTCGTTGATGGGATCGTAAGAGAGCTCCTCGTTCTCAACCTCGGTAGTAACCTCGTTCTCGTACTCGTTCTCGGCTTCCGGCTCTACTCAACACAAAACACACGAGGCACAAAATCAAACAATATGCAATGCGCAAACCACATGATGCATGACTGATGCACTAAGGAAGCACTGCAGATGCACTAAGGATGCACAACAAGAGAACATAGGAAACACAGAGATACAACACAAGAAACATGACAATATGCAACAAGCAAGAAACTTCAAAACATGTTAACAAGAGGATATTATGAATCTACATGCAAAACCACACAAGTTTCATATAGGACTTGCTCAAAACGGAGCAACGGGCTAAAAGATACACCCGAAACAAGAAACAAAGCAAAACTGAAATTTACAGCCACATAGCAACTTCGAAGCAAGAAATATATACTCTACAGCACTCAAACATCATGACAAGAAGCATGGAAATAAAGTAGACATATCCTACAGCAACAATTCCATTGGAGCATCTCCATAGGAGGCATGGATCAATAGCAACAAGCTACAACATTTTGAACATGACAACAAAAACCTGACAGCAGTATTTTATAGCAACTTGGGAGCAAGAGTTAAATATGCTACAGCCACCCAAATGAGCATGTGAGAGAATGAATGGATAGCCAACAACATATACAACAAGGAATCATCAATAGTCACCCCAAAACTAACATGTATTTGCCTAGAACAACAAGCAAACATAGCATCTGGAAATTACAGATTCCAGACTTAGTGAAATTTCACTAAGTGTTAAAACAGCAATATTATCATGGCATGTTTGTGAGCAAGTTTAAGTCACCTCAAAGCATAACATGGCCAGTGGTTTGCACCACAGCAAAGTACACATGATGGGGAGTCCAAAACATATAAGCATGCAACAAGGGGACAACCACATCAATAGCAACGAGCTCCTCAACTAGGCATCTCGTAACAAGTTTAACAACCTAACAGCCACAAGCACTTTTGCAAAGGGGATAAACATGGCAATATGAAATCTATCATGCAAGCTAAAGCAACCAACATGTAGAGCATCTCATGATGAACATGTGGACATATCATTTGCTTCATTTGGATAAACATGCACCAAGTTATCACATCTCAAACATGGAATGAAAACAACTAATAGCAGCAGTTTATAACAAGTAGCACTCTTCTCATGAAGATTAAGACATCTAGATGAACTCAAACATGCATGACACAATGGAACAAAACATAGTACATGTCACCACGATCATTTTGACATATCATATGCACAAAACGGACAAGCACAGTAAAAGTTATCCTCATCACAAATATGCATTAGACACTGAAAAACTAAAGACTTAGTGAAAAAAACGAGGTCAACCTCCTGAAGCGGGTCGGGTCTGGCCGGGAAGCGGGTCGGAGCGGATCGGAAGCGGGTCCAGCGGATCGGTCAAACGGGCGGCCGGGTCAACGGGCGGATCTGGATCGCGGGTCGGATCTGCACCGGCCCGTTAGGGTTCGGGCGCCCAGATCGGGCACCGGCCTGGAACGGGACAATCCCGACGGGGCGGCTCGCTCCCTTCGATGCGGCGGTCGGCGGCTTCGATCCCGCCGGCGGGAAGGAGGCCGGGCGGCGAGGGGCAGCTGGGAGCCCGGCGGCGAGGGAGGAGGCGGCGCAGGAGCCCGGCGCGGCGGCGCTCTGCTGGGAACGGCGGCGGAGGGCGAGAGGAGCTCCGGGCTGCTGGGAGCTCGAAGGGGCGGCGGCCTCCGGCCGGCTGCGGCGATGCGAGCTCCGGCGGAGGAAGACGAAGGGCGACGCTGGGGACTCGGCCTAGATCTACGCGGCGGCGGGCCGGCGCTGGGCCCCGCGGACCCACGCGGCGGGGTGGAAGCACTAAGCGGTGGGCGTGGAAGCACTACGCGGCAGCGATGGAAGCACGGCGCGGCAGCGGTGGAAGCACAGCGCGGCGGCGGTGGAAGCACTGCGCGGCAGAGGTGGAAATACTAGGGTTTTGGACGCAAAATTGGAGGGGGTGGACGTTTATATAGGCACAAGGAGCTAGGATAGTCCAAATGAGGAGAGGTTTTCGGCCACGAGATCACAATTGAATGGCCTAGATGATGGAAAGGGTTTGAGCTGGGTTGGTGGGCTGTTGGAGGGGGGTCTTGGGCCTCAAAGAGGAGGTACTTTTAGCCCACGAGGATAACTGTTGGAGCATCAAACGAACTCCAAACGCGACAAAACTTGACAGGCGGTTCACACGTATCAAAACAACATCGTACGACCAGTCTCACGCCAATCCGGAAACGTTACACGACCAAACACAAAAGAAGGACTCCGGGAAGCCTCGGGCACGTGTGAGAGCACAGAACTCGAAACGGACAACGGGAAGGAACGAGTGGGACCGGATGAAAACGACAACACAAAAGCAATGCAATGCTCATGACAACATGACATGGATGAATGCACACATGCACACGACAAAACGACGAAAAATCCGAAAAGATGAAGAACTCGGAATGGAATTGATGAAGCCAAAGTTATATATTGCCAAAAGGGGAAAGTATTACATCCGGGGCATTACATGAGGCCTCCGTGGCATCACAGCCGGCCACGGGACACAGGAGCATGCGGCACGACCGGCGCTGCTTTGGCGGCTGGAGGAAGAAGACCAGAGGTTGAAGAAGCACTACGGCTGTTGGATGGACATCGTACAGTCACTGCAGCTAGAATCGTTTATATTGACTAAGTTGACAAAGCCCTTGGTACGCGTCAACTTAGTAGGCCCACAGGTTAGCCTACAAAATGGTGCGCCCCAAATGTCAGCGGGAGGAATCATTTTTTGGGCGGCTGAAGCAAGAATATCCGAGATTGAAGAAAAAGCACGACATCCGTTGGATGGACATCCAACGGCCACAGTTGCGAGAACCGTGTGTTGTTGACAAAGCCTTGGATACATGTCAACTTAGTTTTTTTAGGGGACGCGTCAACTTAGAAGTCCCACAAGTGTGTGGCAGAGAACATATAGCCATTTGCGATTTGTAAGAATGTACAACCCATTTTTTAATTCTAATGGAATTTACTACAGCCCATTTACAGTTTGTTAAAGTACATCCCATTTTCTAGCTAGGACAACGATTAATAATTTCAACCAACCGCTCAAAATAGAATTCGAAAAAAAATCCCACATTTTTATGGGATCCAAAATATTTTTATACGAAATTTCTAGTCAGATTAAATATAACTTCAAAATAAAGTTGTATTACGTTAAAATCCAACAAAATATTACGCGCATAATAGGTAATGAAATTAAAATTTTTAAATTCAAAAAATAATATATTTTTTAAACTAATTACGCATTTGGTGCATTTTTTTATAGTTACTGCCCAGTTATTATAATTACATCCCATTTATTGTTTCTTAAAGTCCAGCGGGGCGAAGAATAACAAGTTGACACGTATATTGTGTACAACTGTCGGCCCAGTTGCATTGCTGATGTTGAAAAAAAAGGCCTGTGTAGTACAGTACAACCTAACATGGCTACTCAGCCCACATTCAGCGATGCCGGAAAGGCCCAAACAAGGCTTTTGTACAACTTTCTGAAGTCACTGAGCTCAATTAATAACATAAGAAAAAAGTTACTCCCTCTGTAAACTAATATAAGAGTGTTTAGATCACTATCTTAGTATTCTAAAAATTCTTATATTAGTTTACAGAGGGAGTAGATTACAGTGGAACATAATTAAAATCCATCACGAGAAAAGAAATAATTCAACGGGTCCCACTTGTGTGTGTGTGAGAGAGAGAGAGAGAGAGAGAGAGAGAGAGAAAGAGAGAGAGAGAGAGACCCATTGGTCGATGCTCGTAAATACATCTTCCAGCCATATGCATTGCTGATGCTCAGTAAAAACTTATATAGTTGACACAACCATATAGAACATCATAGCACACTGAACTTGCATACAAAAATTTCACGCAGGCGGCACAATCGGGATGGAAGCAGTGGATCGCTACGGGTAGGGCTATGTTGAAACCAACGAACTCGTACGTAACAGTTCATCGTCTTTATCAATGACAAGGAAATATCTTGAATGTTGTGCAAAGAAAACAGACAGACAACACAATAAGTTCTGCTAGCACATTAAGTTGACGTACAGCCCTTTCTAAAAAAAGTTTAGGTACAAAATTAGTACAGGTCACAATCAAATGTACTGGCACATCAGTGCTTCACACCCATAGCTCAGATTTAACTAGTATCTGACAAGATTCAGTTGTTACCTCAAATTAGAGCACATCCAGGCACCCAAAGAAGCATGGCCTCTTCCACGCGATGGAGTAGGCCATGTGTCATCCATCGTTCCGAGCAACACGAGGAAATTCTGACGGTGACTCCTGTAATGGACCTCGTTGACGGACCCTAGCACCAGCGGCGGCGGCAGGACTTTGATTGATGGATTGACCACTTCTTCGACATGCATGAACACTCGATGTAGGTACATCCCTAAGGTGGTCCGCGGCGGCCTTGGTGGCGATGAATAGTACAACCCTGGTTCCTACACCAGTATCTCAACACCAATCACCTTCGGTATGGTGGACGGCTTCTTCATCCATGCCATAACCGTCAGAGCCCAGCTGTCTGGAGGAACAAACATACTTACGAGCTCACCTCCAAGGTCGTTGATAAGCTCATTCATGGACTCGATGTTCGAAGCACGTCGAGGCATGCCGTGGAAGATAAGCTTTGTTACAAACTCAAGCTCAGAGGGCACCGAGCCCCATCCTGGGTGCCACCGATCAAAGCTCACCAGCGCGCCATCGCTGAACAAACGCCGAGAAGATTTGAACACACGATTGTAGTCGAAAGTTGTCCGGAACCTGACGAAGAAATCAGCCGGTGGCGGACAGACTTCGACGAGCAAGTCACTTATTTGGATGTTGTGTGCAATGCCAAGAGCTTGACAAGGTCGTCTAGCGAGACGAGAGGCCGGTCGCCATTGATGGTTACCATCATCACTTTGCCGGCAAACTAGTCGTCAAGCGCCGCCATGCCACTATTGAGCGACAGCACGCAGCGACCGAAGGTAGGACGGACCTCGGGACCTCCGGCTCGGAGATTCACGTTGACCGGAGACATGATAGTGAGCTTGAGTACAGGGAGTACAGGAGGGGGATTTGGGGGAACCTGGAGTAGGAATCGAGATTCTAGAGGTGGGGGAGGGCGGGAGATTGGGGATGAAAAGGTAGCTTGAATTTCGAACATGCGCCAATATGCTCTCTGCGCGCAAGCGCACAAAAACACTGGTGGCGCCCACATGTCGGCCTAAGAGTCCTTATTCAATCTTTTTTGGAGAGCCTGGACTTTTTTAGGATCTTTTGAGAGCCCGGCCTAAGAGTCATAATTTACCTGTTTGGCATTGCGTTACTATTCGTCCTATATTCAACGACACCTCACTGGCCCAAACAAGTGTACATCATCGAAAAGATATTGAGCTCAAATTATATAACTTGAAAAAAGTAGATACACTCTCAACACTGGAGAATGGTGATGCCCTAATTTAGCCCACCAGTAGTTCGACACAATAAACAGTTTGAAACAATGATATATACAACAGTCAAACACTGACTAGTGACTACACTGACATAAACAGCAAGACATGATAGTTCATAAGAAGTCTTGCTACACCACCAAAACGCACCCATCTGCAGCGCTCAGACTCTCGTGATCCACACGAGAATGACATCCTAAACAGAGCCAACTATTACATAGTAAGAGTGACATAGACGAGGATGACCAAATGACAAGGAATATGCATAACAAAAGAAAGAACTACCCATCCAGAACAAGCAGCAAAGACAACAAAGTCATTCGAAGAGATGATACAACACCATCATAATTTGCAGCCCCGCTTCAGCGACCAATGATCCGGAGACACCAGTACTACACCCTTTCGATGCAACAACCCAATTACATATCAACCTGAAGGCTTGAACCACATCAGTTCCTGTCGTAATTGAGAGATCCAAGGATCAAAGTTAATCCGAATGCCTTTGTCATTCTCACTTTCTTTTGGATGCAGGCCGTATCATTGACAATCAGGAGAGTTTGCTCCCGAACTCCTAGGGCTCGCCCTGTAGACACAGTTTTCCATAGCAAACAGAGCCTCTCTGCCATCAAGGTCCTTGCCAAAGGTGATCTCCTAGTTAATCGAATAATTGAGTCCGAAAAACAGAGAGTGTGAACCAAGGCTCTTTACCCGCCTCCAACTACAAAATCCTAAAGGCCCCAACAAGCCGGTATCCTTCTCATAGACGTAACAGCCACTGTCCAGATACTCATGTATTTCATGGTGCTTGTATCTAGTGGGGGGTTTTGCAATATAACTTTTCCGGCTCATGTGTCCGAATGATCATCAGTCTTTTGACGTCGTCTAATCGAGCGAGGAACCAGTTGTGATTCCCTATTTTTGGCAAAGTTGGTGTGATTACAAAGGGCGGTAATTGTAGGGACACTGCATCATATCAAAAAGGACAAGCATTGTTAATTTAAGATCAGCATTGTTCAGAGTATGAGTAGGATAATGCAAGAAACAACATTGATATGTCCCTGTTGGAATTGGGAGGAAAATACAGGGAAATGTATACTGGGTTCGAAAATATAGAAGTGCCATGCATGGTTATACTCATGTTATCTCGCAATCGATTCTTCACAGGAAACTGCCATGTCATGCACGTTATGGAATCATGTTCTGTCGTCACAAACAAATTCTTCAAGGTAACTAACAGACCATGTATTGTTATATACTCGTGTTCTGTGGGAATTTTTTTTGTGAGGATATTATTCTAGCCATTCATTGCTGAAGGGCGAATATAGGTATGTACACATGGTAAGCATTACAGGATTTCACTAGTTCCAAATATAGAGTTCTCCATATGCACATTCACTTCCCTAATGTATGGTTAGATGAAACCAACAGTGTGGTGCATGTTTCTACATCATATCCATATATTCCTAACCATATGATTATTCAGGGGTACAAATTGGCTGTAATGACATGATCACAATCGCATGAATTAACTCATTCCAAATATAGTTGATTTACGGCGTCTCTAATACATTGCCATAGTTCTACTCAAATTCTACTCAAACAGGGATATGCCAATCATCACAAAAAGTTCAAACAGTGTCATGGCGTCATCATTAACATGAGACGGAAACAACTTACACGCGCCGTCCCAGCAATACGTTGTGCCATCTGCTTTGTCGATCGCGTAGATGATGCCATTGTGTTTAATAGCATCACACAAGTGTGTATCATCTTTGGCGATGACACACTGCGAGCTGATTTGTCTCCAGCTAAAGAAGGCACCGGCGTAAAGATAGGCGAGTCCGCGGTTGAACAAGGCAATTAGCTTGAAGTCTGCGTAATTCGCATGTCGTGTGGGCACTTGCCAGATTACAATCTTCTGGAAAACAAGGTCCGTCCAACTGACGTGGTAATCTAGATGACTAAGACCATGATGGTAAAACTCTATATAATCCAACGAAGGAAGGATAATCTCATGGGAGGTCTGGAAGTTCACGAGCACCAACTTATTATCATCTTCTCTGAAGGCAGCCATCCAGTGGGAGTTCATGCCGACCCAGTACATACCTGCCAAGAAGTTTTGGGCGATGGTGATCGGATCGAAGTCGAGGAAAATGATGTACGGCGACCCACTACATACCTGCAAAGAAGTTTCGGCTAATGGAGATCGGATTGAAGTCAAGGGGCATCACGTACGCCTCCGTATCATGGTGAGCCAATCTCGCAAGACCATAGCAGCAAGCAGGGTGTCTTGAAAAGCTTTGGCCTCGCTTCGATGATGGCCGTGTGCATGCCCCTCGAGCATGCAGCCAACCACAGGGTGCTCAACATATCCATACACGAACAATAGAGGTCGAGGACGTCACTGTGGAGATTGCTCCAATCGCGACTCATATGGATCCTGCGCGGTTTGTGTTCGGCCATGGTGGAGTTTGGAAGGTGGGGTTTTGGGGGGCTTGGTTTACGGGGGAGAAGGCTGCCGGTGCTGGAGCGGCTAGCGAGGGAATAGTGGTACTGGGGGAGGCGAGCGAGGCGAGGGTATCCGGGGGCACTGTGAGATAATGAAGAGTGACCTCAGGATCTACAGCGAGATGGAGATGGAGATGGAATTGTGCTAGGGGAGAGGGAGACGAGGCGAGGCATGCTATACAGCGGCGGTGACAATGACTACACAGTGCACAAGGTGAGGCTGACTTTGGTAACACGGACACGCCGCCTAGACTGGTGTCACCTCGGGTGCAGGGTCTTATCACTTCACTGTGAGAACCGGATGAATAATAGTATTTTGACCATCAAGTGACCTCAACTAGCCAGTGGCAGATGTAGCGCTGGAAGAATGGGCACGTACAGGGACATGCCCCACTCCTCAGCCTTCCCGCGTAGCCTTTTCGTTTAGTCTACCTAGCCGTCTAATCAACTGCCTGCAGGCCACTTCTACCATTTACTTCTCCATCGAGAACCGATTTTCCTCGGCTTCTTCACTACTCCTTGATCTTCATTTTCATAAAAACCACACTGCATTCACATTGTTTTAACCTCTTCACATCCTCCTGTAGTAATTCTGAAGCCCCTATAAATAATCATCTTCTTCAGTTATACTATCTATCTAATCCTAATTCTCCAAACCATAGCCCTCCGGTCCAGCGGTTCCAAATGGAGAAAGAGATCGAGATGCAGGTTTTTAGCATCCAACATGTCCTTGTCGAAGGCTCATTGAGCATAGTTGCCACAGTCACCGACCACCCAAGGGTTGTTCAAAAGTGGATAAAAAATATATCCAACTCCCTCCAAAAGGTGGAGATGAATGTCATCGGTCTCGACGCAGAGTACACGGAGCGTGCCACTGGGAAGATCCAATGCGCCGACGTCCTTCAGATGTGCCTCGAAGATGATGTTTTGGTGTACCACATCATACACGCGCCCACCATACCAAGTGAGCTTCACGATTTATTATCTCGGGAGGACATATACTTCTGCGGGACAGCCATCGCAGGGGACAAACAGAAGTTGGAGCCGTACAACCTTGATTTGAATAGCATCGCTGACCTACAAACCAGAATAAAAATTCCTGTAGAAGATTGTGATAAACCGACACCATCCCTATTCGACATAGCAAATTGTGCTAGGAACAAATCTTGAGAAGGGTAACGAGACGCTGGCATTAAGGTCATCTGGATGGGAGAATTATCCCTTGATGTACGAGCAGATAAAATATGCTGCCCCCAATGCCTGTGTGAGTTTCAAGATAGCTGCAAGGTCCAGAGAGCTTGTAGCGAAGCCGTCTCCCACGGAAAATGAGAAGAAGAAGAAGAAGAAGAAGAAGAAGAAGATGATGCACGAGTAGCAGGGCATTATGGATGGATGAACTATGTCCTCTCTTGTAAAAAAATATTCCCACTCTATGTATATTGATATAGATGGACTATTTCGATGGTGTGCATGTCTTTGGAACAAGTAGTAGCGTGGGTCCACTTGACTATAAGGAACTATTTATCCGCCTAGCTTTCTCTACTACTCCTTCCAGTGATCAGTATGCAATGCATGTGTCTGTAAACATGACAGCTTGTCCATGGAAGTTCAACTACGGCGACCATCACGTTTCATCCAGTGCCACTCGCGATTCCCACGACGCCGCTTCAACCCATGGCACCACGTCCCCCGACGTGCGCCTCACCCCTCTCGGCAGCATCGTCCCTCTACCTTTGTGTGCATGACATGTGGGCCACCTTAAATGCGGTGAGCATCAAGTTTCTACCACAGCCACATGCGATTCCCACGACGCCGCACGAACCCATGACACCACACATCCCGCACCATCGAATTTTCATCCAGTGGCTATGACACATTTCGTCCCGGGCATCAATCCTCGACTAGAGTACTTCTGTACTACAGGTAGTGCATGCCGGTGTGGCCATCTACGCCTCGTAATTCCCCGACGCCCAGCTGTGGCACCCTCGCCACGGCCATGTCACCACCGGCCGGTTCATCTCGAACTAGTGAGTCGCGAACCACACCACCACCACCATGAGAATGACATGTGGGCCAGCTGCATTTAAGGTCCGCATGTCATTGACTCATAGGCCGGGCACTAAGCCACTGAACTTCGGTCCCGAGGGCCCTGAGAGAGAAATGTAACTCCTACGGCAGGCCTTGTGGTGCTCCGCAGTACGAGCTCGTGCCAAACCCGGAATTTGTTTCTTACTACTACCAACTAGTACGTACTAGTAAGGTACACGTGCATTGCACGCATGAGATTCTGGTGGTTTGTGCATTATGCTTCTACATGTGGAGTCTTCTAGATTCTACATGTGGCAGAATCTGGTGGAATGTACAGATGATATCCAACGGCTAGTAGTGCTCGGATTTGCCATCTTTGTACCATCGGATTGGCTTCATCCAACGACCAACTTTCAAAGTTATTCACACACTATATAGGGGGGTATAGATATAGATGTGCCGGCCCCTTGCAATGGATCCAAAGTATATCTGTTTAGTGGAGTGCACTATAAACACATTATCTATTTATTTATCTCTAACCTTTCGTACCCATGCAAGCAAGCCACATAAGCTTCATGGGTGCCCCCCCCCACATCACATTATTCATACTACGTTGACAGAAAAAAGATAAATCACCCAAAACAAGATCTTCCCGTTTCTTGTTCCTACGATGATGTGTCGTGCACGTACCGACTAGTTGTATAGTGGTAGTACTAGTTGTATAGTGGTACTAGTAGGAGTAGAGTAGTACGGAATGCTTCTACTCTATCGACGAGCCCCATCTGACACCAAATTTCTTGGCTTTCATGCTACAGCTAGATCTTCCCCTCGTTTATGTTTTCCAACCCGTCGGCGGGCGCGGTGCGGTTTGCCAATAATCGGTTTGCTCAACGGCGGTCCCACATGAAAGTGAAAATGCTAGGCAACACGCCTTCCTTAAGCTATGTGTCGTGCCGGACGGGCCGTGCAGTACTCCCGATTCCCAGGCGTGTGGGGGGGGGGGGAGTGCGACGCGAACGCGGCATGCCTTTTCCTTTTACTAGTAATGTGCCCGTGCGTTGCGACGGATCCAAAGTAGTAGAATAGTAGTACTTGTTCACAACCTTGAAAGAAATCACTCTTGTTTTGATATACTCCTAATATATTACTCCCTCCGTTCCTAAATATTTGACTTTTTAGAGATTTCGAATGGACTATCACATATGGATTATATAGACATATTTTGAAGTGTCGATTCACTCATTTTGCTCCGTATGTAGTCACTTATTGAAATCTCTAGAAAGACAAATATTTAGGAATGGAGGGTCACTCAAAATATATTTCTCAGGCTGTTTTAATGAGGTGAGGGAGGGATGTGGTTGCCTTTAAGATAATAAGGGGTTTTCTGCAAATTGGAGCAGAGAAGTGGGCTATTGTTGCAAAAATGCCACAACTTACCTCACAGCCGTTAGATGCAGATCTAATGGTGAGAAACGACGGATGGCAGACACACCACCATCACCAACTTAGTCTTTTATAGGAGTATATATATTTCTCAGGCTGTTTTAATGAGGTGAGGGAGGGATGTGGTTGCTTTCAAGATAATAAGAGGTTTTCTACAAGTTGGAGCAGAGAAGCGGGCTATTGTTGCAAAAATGCCATAAATTACCTGACATCCATTAGATG
>LR738712.1:217206444-217222690 GCA_902687465.1 Secale cereale
AAGTCTTTTATAGGAGTATATATATATTTCTCATGTTGTTTTGATGAGGTGAGGGAGGGATGTGGTTGCTTTCAAGATAATAAGGGGTTTTCTGCAAATTGGAGCAGAGAAGTGGGCTATTGTTGCAAAAATGCCACAACTTACCTCACAGCCGTTAGATGCAGATCTAATGGTCAGAAACGACGGATGGCAGACACACCACCATCACCAACTGAGTCTTTTATAGGAATATATATAGGAGTAGAGAAACATGTATAAGTTGTAACATTTTGGTTCTACTCCTTGCATGATCGATAGATAGAAATAACGATTGGAAACGCTAGGGCGGGGCTATTTCGGCCAGATAAGCAGGGTACGTAGTAGGTAGATTGGCGCATCGTCGGTTTGGTCACACGCGGTCCGACATGTTCTAGTGTTTCTAGCAAGATGCCCGCGCGTTGCACGAAGTTGATGGAAAAGGTAAGCACAACTTATAAATTGACGGATGGAGTATTAGTTACAGTGATGCATATAATTAAGCAAAGGGATCGCACATGTTGGTATTGACTGGAACGAGAATTCAACGGCACAATAATAAAGAAGGCAAGAAGAAAGATGCATCAATCAATGTACGACCTTGTCCTCCTCCTCAACTTAGTGCGCCGGGCCACCGACCGGCGGCTAAGGAGCGGCAACTTTTGTGGCGAAGTCGAGGTGCTTCTCAGCAAAGGCATCCAAGGCTTCCAGCCTGTTTTGGAAGGACAACGTCGTAGCATCCTCACTGGCATTGTAGATACCTATGTACACGATTTGCTTGTGCACATTGATGTGTAGGTCAATGAATTCTTGTAGGTTTAGGAGCCTCACGGCGAGCGCGACCTCCAGGTGGACATTCTTCATGGCGTTGGTGGGCAGTCGCAGGGCCACCAGTGCTTCAAAGAGGTTCCGGCCATGGAGGCCGATTAGGGTGGCAGGCAATGAGGAGCCCAGGCGTGCGGGCTGGAGGAGTACGGCGATGTCGTTCGCGAGCTTCTTGAGGAAGGTGATCTTGTTGGTGGTGGCAACGATCATCTAATCCAACGGAGAGTCGTAGTTCGCATCAACGGCGACCATCCACCAGCCGGTCTACAACACCGTCTGGAGACGAACCTCGGCGCCATGCCGCAGGCCGACGTCGTGGACCATCTGGCACAACCGCTGGCCGCTCGCGCGCATTGCCGCCATGGGTCTGGAGTGAGCTCTTTTGCGCTTAGTGTAGGTGCTTAGGAAAATGCTTAGGTGTGTACGATGTGGTAGATGCATTGGAATGGAGGGGCGCCTTTATATGAGGGCAAACTGCGTTGCATTCACATCGTGCTGCCTCTTTTCCTAGTCCTCCTCCCATTACTTCCCTCATGCATTAATTGAAGGAGGATGCATTGACCGTTCAACATTTCGGGAACCGCTACTCCCTCCCTCGTCTGCATTAAAGCCGTATCGGGAACTGCGCCGCCGACTGTCAAATCGAACAGTACTGCACCGCCCGCTGCACGCCCGACTGAACACGCCTCCTCGCCTCCATCAAACCCCTCCGTTAAACCCGCATGCAAACCGAGAAACCTACTCCGGCCACACGTCCGTTCCTGAGTGGGCCAGAATTAAACGCAACACCGGCCGAGCTCCTCCCGTCCGCCCTCTGTTTAAGAGCAAGTATAAGGCCCTGTTCGGGATGAAGGAATTTTATGGGAATTGTGGTGGTTTCCTTTCCTATGGTATTTTTTCTTTAGGAGCGTTCGGTACTAAGGAAACAACCTAGCCGATTTCAAAGGAAATGCTTCTTAACCTGAGCTTTTCACGGGAACTGAAACATCTGCCGGAAGCTCATTTTTCGCATAGGCCTGAGGCAAACTGGCCCAGTGCAGGAGCACTGGATTTGACATGTCTGACTCCAGAAGTGGCGTACACCTGGTTTACATGGACCATGCATGGACCTGTGTTGCTAAAACGATGGTGGTGTATGTGGTCTATGTTCACATGTAACAATGATCCACCCAGTCGCATGCAAAGTAGGTTGCCATTGATTTTTTTAATCCAGCCATAAGTGCATTCTATCTCCTGTACAGCTAGCATTGCTTCCTGCATTCCGAGCACCACTAGCTAGAAAAATTCCTCCAATTTCAAGCCTGTAGGTTTTGACTTTGTCCTCCACCCTGTTCATACAAGGCCTAATAGGGTGATGTAAGCGGGCTGTAAGGATTTAAATATTGTATTATTGCTTAGTTGGAAGAGAGAGAAGAGGAGAGAGAGCGGAAGCGGGCTGTAGACTTACAGCCGGTTGTAGCACGAGGTCCAAGAAGCTTTGTGAGAGTGGAAGGTAGGCCATATGTTGACAGGGTGGAGTACTTTCTTAGGCTGCCCGTAAGAAAGTATCATGCATACCAACTAAGCCATTTTGATGAGGTGGCATAGTATTAAATGAAGAAAGAGAGGCTTGAGTATCATATCATGATACCGTATCATATTAAATGATGTGCTACTTTGTGTCATGCATGGCAATAAATATAGTCTTCTATGATACTAAGATATAATATTGTGCATTACAGATGTTGTATCATATATTAGTATCATACATATGATACTTCCCATTACAACCAGCCTTATAGCCAACTATTACGTGTTAGCTATTACATTGGTTGTAACTGACATGGCAACATGTTATAGCCAGCAGCTGGCTATATTATTAACCATGCTCTAAACGAGGCCAGACGCCGGCCAAGCTCCTACCGTCCGCCCTCTATTTACACGAGGCCAGACAGATAGCGGGCAAGAATCGCACCCCTCCGCCGCTCCCCCATCTCCTCCTTCACCATTTTCTCCACTCTTCCAATGGCTTCCGAGGAGCCGTTCTCCGGCATATTACCCGGCTGGGTGGCCCGCCGAGCCCTCCGGATACGGGAGAGGCCGCCTAGTGCTACACCAACCTCGCTTGGCCCGACGGAGCCAGTTGCCGCCCCAAGCAGGTGCATGGTTCAGCAACTCGCCACTCCAGTTCAGCTTGATGAGGAGTGGTGAGTTGCTCCACGCCGGTACGGGCGTCGTCGCTGCTGCATCATACCGCGCCACCAGTGTCTGCGGTGCCGCGCCTCCCGTGTCTATGGGCGCGCCTCCCGTGCCTGCGGCAGTGCCATGCAGGCAGAGACAGAAGCAGGGTGCATGGAGAGCGACGAGTCGGTGGCCAACTTCTCCGTGTCCGCCGCCATCATCGAGGAGAAGTAGAACACGGGAGGCCGCCGCCACTTGGGTCCCATGAAGGCCACCGCCGAGGCGACGACTACGCATTCAGGTGGTTTCTTTGCTTCTTCGTCTCTTCCGAGGACCTTCATCGACCCCGCAAAGTGTCTTCCCAACATGAGGAAGACAAAGGGATCCACGGGCGGCCTTTTAGATTATGTACTCCCTCTCCATTTAGATTATGTACTCCCTCTCCAGCTGATGGAGGGAGTATTAATTATACCTACAGAGCTGGATTGGCACCGCCTAGTTCATGTAAATGTAATGAAATCCATCATGTTTATATGAAGATCCGGCTTTTTTATACGAAATCCTTCATGCTTATATGAAATCAGTCTGTGTTTGCACGAATTTCATCTGGTTGGTTAGAGTTGTGAAAATGTATGCCGCTGGTTCTGATGTCGTCCTCCACGGAAGGAAGCGGGAGGGAATTTTCCGGCTGCCGTTGGAGATGCTCTTATGCAAGAAATAATAGAGTGACATCCAATCCATTTGAGTTAATTGCGTGTATGATTGTCCCTCTATAAAAAGTTAATTGCATGTATAGTGTACACGTGACTTGCAGGGTGGCTATAGCTTCGTACAAAAAGTTAAAAAGAAAAAAGTCCATCCTTAATCTTGTATTCTAAGTACTCTGTGGGTTCCACTGTGAGTACAGTAGCGAAAGAAGTACATATTAAATAAGTAATATATAATATAAAAATCTAAAGTTAAAGACAAAATTCGAACTCATCTCATCGCGTTGCGAGCATCCGGCGCTAACCAGTCTAGCACATTTTTGTTGTAGACCATGCTGGAGATATATCTCCATGCCTACTCTTATACTCCATCTGTTCCTAAATATTTCTCTTTTTCAGATTTCAAATGGACTACCACATATGGATGTGTATGTAGACATACTTTAGAGTGTAGATTCACTCATTTTGCTCCATATGTAGTCACTTGTTGAAATCTCTAAAAAGACAAATATTTAGGAACGGAGGGAGTAGAAAATAGAGTTGGTGATGATGGTGTGCGTGCCATCCTGCAATATAGGCCGTCCGATTTATATCTAACGGATAGGAAGAAAACTATGGCAAATTTGCAAAAATATACCCACACCCCTCTCCACATTCGCAAATACGGCCTTCCCGCGTTCATCCTTTTCTCTCACAAGATAAACTACTCATACAAATGCATCTTGATGTTCAGTGCAATGCACGGGCATCTAGCTAGTTTCTTTTAAAATAGTTACTGCGACAATTGGGTTGAAGTGATATATTTTATGTCTGCCCCGAATGATTTCAGATTCACTAGTAGTAACAAAGAAAAGGTTGCCTAGTCAATTAATAGAAAACAGGGTGAAAACTATCACATGAGGCCGGTACAAACGAGGCACACTGGGTTCAGCGTCATCGTCACTACAGCTATGCGCGCGCGAGAAGTCTACATATCGAGGGGGCTACTGAGCGAGGCACAGAGACACAATGTTCGAGAGAGAAACCAATTGACAGATTACGATCAGATTGAGTTGTCACCCTTCTGCTGTCATTGTTCGGGTGGGGGAGGGGGGAGAGAAAGACGTATCGAGAGTGTGCGCGGTAGGCACAGAGGAACAACTAGCAAGTGTGAGTGTATGTGTGTGTGTGTGTGTGTGTTTGAAAGAGTAGTAGATAGATTACTATCAAGATCGAGGTGCCGCCCTACTCCTTCGGTGTCGGGTAGTGTGTGTGCGTGTGTGTGTGTGTGTGTGTTTGAGAGAGATGAAGGAAATATGCCCTAGAGGCAATAATAAAGATGTTATTTGTATTTCCTTATATCATGATAAATGTCTTTTATTCATGCTAGAATTATATTAACCGGAAACGTAGTACATGTGTGAATACATAGACAAAACAGTATGTCCCTAGTATGCCTCTACTAGACTAGCTCTTTGATCAAAGATGGTTATGTTTCCTAGCCATAGACATGAGTTGTCAATTGATCAACGGGATCACATCATTAGGAGAATGATGTGATGGACAAGACCCATCCGTTAGCTTAGCACTATGATCATTTAGTTTTACTGTTATTGCTTTCTTCATGACTTATACATGTTCCTATGACTATGCGATTATGCAACTCCCGAATACCAGAGGAACACCTTGTGTGCTATCAAACATAGCAACGTAACTGGGTGATCATAAAGATGCTCTACAGGTGTCTCTGAAAGTGTTCGTGGTGTTGGCATAGATCAAGAATAGGATTTGTCACTCCGAATGTCGGAGAGGTATCTCTGGGCCCTCTCGGTAATACACATCATAATAAGCCTTGCAAGCAAATGACTAATGAGTTAGTCACGAGATGATGTATTACGGAACGAGTAAAGGGACTTGCCGGTAACGAGATTGACTAGGTATTGAGATACCGACGATGGAATCTCGGGCAAGTAAACATACCGATGACAAAGGGAACAACGTATGTTGTTATGCGGTTTGACCGATAAAGATTTCGTAGAATATGTAGGAGCCAATATGAGCATCTAGGTTCCTCTAGTGGTTATTGACCGGAGATGAGTCTCGGTCATGTCTACATAGTTCTCGAACCCGTAGGGGCCGCACGCTTAACGTTTGATGACGACCGGTATTACGAATTTATGATTTTTGATGTACCGTAGGTAGTTCGGAGTCCCGGATGAGATCACGGACATGACAAGGAGTCTCGGAATGTCCGAGACGTAAAGATTGATATATTGCATGAATATATTCGGACACCGGAAGTGTTCTGGAAAATTTTGGAATTTACCGGAGTGCCGGAGGGGTTACCGGAACCCCCCGAGGGAAAGTTGGGCCCTAGTGGGCCTTAGGGAAGAAAGAGGGCAGCAGCCAGGAGGTGGCGCGCCCCCTCCCAAGGGGCTGTCCGAATTGGACTAGGGGAGGGGGGCGCGGCCCCTGTTTCCCTCTCCTTCTCTCCCTCTCTTCCTTCCCCCTTCTCCCTCTTGGTGATTCCTACTAGGAATATGATTGCAATCCTATTCCTAGTAGGATTGCACCCCTTGGCGCGCCATAGAGGGGCCGGACGGCCTCCCCCCTTGCTCCTTTATATACGGGGGCAGGGGGCACCCTAGAACACACAAGTTGATCTCTCCAGCCGTGTGCGGTGCCTCCCTCCACAGAAACACACCTCGGTCATACCGTTGCAGTGCTTAGACAAAGCCATGCGCCGGTAACTTCATCATATCCGTCACCACGCCATCGTGCTGACGAAACTCTCCCATGAAGCACAACTGCATCAAGAGCTCGTGGGACGTCATCAAGCTGAACGTGTGCTAAACGCGGAGGTGCCATACGTTCGGTGCTAGATCGGTTGAATCGCGAAGAAGTTCGACTACATCAACCGCGTCACTTGACGCTTCCGCTTTCGGTCTACAAGGGTACGTAGACACACTCTCCCCCTCGTTACTATGCGTCTGGTAGATAGATCTTGCGTGATCGTAGGAAAATTTTGAAAATACTACGTTCCACAACAGTGGCATCATGAGCCAGGTCTATGCGTAGATGATATGCACGAGTATAACACAAGTGAGTTGTGGACGATACTAGTTATACTGCTTACCAGCATGTCATACTTTGCTTCGGCGGTACTCTGAGATGAAGCAGCCCGGACCGACATTACACGTACTCTTACGCGAGACTAGTTCACCGTTATGAGCACTCTTTGCTTAAAGGTGACTGGCGGGTGTCTGTCTCTCTCACTTTAGCTGAATCGAGTGTGGCTACGCCTGGTCCTTGTGAAGGTTAAAACAGCACATACTTCATGAAACATCATTGTGGTTTTGTATGCGTAGGTAAGAACGGTTCTTGCTAAGCCCGTAGCAGCCACGTAAAACTTGCAACAACAAAGTAGAGGACGTCTAACTTGTTTTTGTAGGGCATGTTGTGATGTGATATGGTCAAGACATGATGAGTTATACTCCCTCCATTTTTGTATACAAGGCCATTATGAAAAATACATTTTGCATCAATACAAGGCCACTAACAATAACCGAGGCAAATATTAATGATGTTTTCTCGTACTAGTAACCCATGGCTTAATTTCTAGCATGCATGTAGTGGATGATAATGACACACTCACCTACTTCCTCTCTCACGACCACTCAGTTTCCTCTAATGTGCATGCACCCTATTAATTAACCCGGTAAACGAGAAAACAAATTGACTTGTAAAATACACATTAATTTTTATCTTGGTACCTGCAATTTGAGTTTGTGGCCTTGTATATAAAAATGGAGGGAGTACTGTTTTGTATGAGATGATCATGTTTTGTAAAGTTATCGGCAACTGGTAGGAGCCATATGGTTGTCGCTTTATTGTATGAAATGCAATCGCCATGTAATTGCTTTACTTTATCACTAAGCGGTAGCGATAGTCGTAGAAGCAATACTTGGCGAGACGACAATGATGCTACGATGGAGATCAAGGTGTCGCGACGGTGAGGAAGGTGATCATGACGGTGCTTTGGAGATGGAGATCAAAAGCACAAGATGATGATGCCCATGTCATGTCACATATTTTGATTGCATGTGATGTTTATCTTATTATGCTTCTTATTTTACTTAGTACGACGGTAGCATTATAAGATGATCCCTTACAGAATTTCAAGGTATAAGTGTTCTCCCTGAGTATGCACCGTTGTGAAAGTTCGTTGTGCCGAGACACCACGTGACGATCGGGTGTGATAAGCTCTATGTTCAAATACAACGGGTGTAAGCCAGTTTTGCACACGCAGAATGCTTGGGTTAAACTTGACGAGCCTAGCATATGCAGATATGGCCTCGGAACACTGGAGACCGAAAGGTCGAGCGTGAATCATATAGTAGATATGATCAACATAAGATGTTCACCATTGAAACTACTCCATCTCACGTGATGATCGGACATGGTTTAGTTGATTTGGATCACGTGATCATTTAGATGACCGGAGGGATGTCTATCTAAGTGGGAGTTCTTTAAGTAATATGATTAATTGAACTTTAATTTATAATGAACTTAGTCTTGATAGTTTTTGCATATCTATGTTGTTGTAGATCAATGGCCCGTGCTACCGTTCGTTTGAATTTTAATGCATTCCTAGAGAAAGCTAAGTTGAAAGATGATGGTAGCAATTACACGGACTGGGTCCGAAACTTGAGGATTATCCTCATTGCTGCACAGAAGAATTATGTCCTTGAAGCACCGCTGGGTGACAAGCCCCCTCCCACTAATGTAGACGCTTTGAACATCTGGCAGACACGGTCTGATGACTACATGATAGTTCAGTGTGTCATGCTTTACGGCTTAGAACCGGGACTTCAACAATATTTTGAACGTCATGGACCATATGAGATGTTCCAGGAGTTGAAGTTAATATTTCAAGAAAATGCCCGGATTGAGAACTATGAGATTTCCAATAAGTTCTATAGCTGCAAGATGGAGGAGAATAGTCCTATCAGTGAACACTTGCTCAGAATGTCTGGGTACTACAATTATATGACTCAACTTGGTTGCAAAGTTGACGAGGATAGTGTTATTGATAGAGTTCTTCAATCACTGCCACCAAGCTATAAAGGCTTCGTGATGAACTATAATATGCAAGGGATGCAGAAGACAATTCCCGAGCTCTTCGCTATGCTCAAAGCTGCGGAGGTAGAAATCAAAAAGGAGCATCAAGGGTTGATGGTTAACAAGACCACTTGTTTCAAGAAAAAGGGCAAGGGAAAGAAGGGGAACTTCAAGAAGAATAGCAAGACAGTTGCTACTCCTGCGAAGAAACCCAAGTCTGGAGCCAAGCCTGAAACTGAGTGCTTCTACTGCAAAGGGACTGGACACTGGAAGCGGAACTGCCCCAAGTATTTGGCGGATAAGAAGGATGGCAAGGTGAACAAAGGTATATGTGATATACATGTTATTGATGTGTACCTTACTAATGCTCGTAGTAGTACCTGGGTATTTGATACCAGTTAAGTTGCCAATATTTGTAACTCGAAACAGGGACTACGGATTAAACGAAGATTGGCTAAGGACGAGGTGACGATGCGCGTGGGAAATGGTTCCAAAGTCGATGTGATCGCCGTCGGCATGCTACCTCTACATCTACCTTTGGGATTAGTTTTAGACCTGAATAATTGTTATTTGGTGCCAGCGTTAAGCATGAACATTATATCTGGATCTTGTTTGTTGCGAGACGGTTATTCATTTAAATCAGAGAATAATGGTTGTTCTATTTTTATGAATAATATCTTTTATGGTCATGCACCCTTGAAGAGTGGTCTATTCTTGTTGGATCTCGATTGTAGTGATACACATATTCATAATATTGAAGCCAAAAGATGCAAGGTAAATAATGATAGTGCAACTTATTTGTGGCACTAATGGTTAGGTCATATTGGTGTAAAGCGCATGAAGAAACTCCATAGTGATGGACTTTTGGAATCACTTGATTATGAATCACTTGGTGCTTGCGAACCATGCTTTATGGGCAAGATGACTAAAACTCTGTTCTCCGCAACAATGCAGCGAGCAATAGATTTTTTGGAGATCATACATACAGATGTATGTGGACCAATGAGTGTTGAAGCTCGCGGCAGGTATCGTTATTTTCTGACCTTCACTGATGATTTGAGCAGATATGGGTATATCTACTTAATGAAACACAAGTCTGAAACATTTGAAAAGTTCAAAGAATTTCAGAGTGAAGTAGAAAATCATCGTAACAAGAAAATAAAGTTTCTACGATCTGATCATGGAGGTGAATATTTGAGTTACGATTTTGGTCTTCATTTGAAACAATGTGGAATAGTTTCACAACTCACGCCACCTGGAACACCACAACGTAATGGTGTGTCCGTACGTTGTAACCATACTTTATTAGATATGGTGCGGTCTATGATGTCTCTTACCGACTTACCACTATCGTTTTGGGGTTATGCTTTAGAGACAGCTGCATTTACGTTAAATAGGGCACCATCTAAATCCATTGAGACGACGCCTTATGTACTGTGGTTTGGCAAGAAACCAAAGTTGTCATTTCTAAAAGTTTGGGGCTGTGATGCTTATGTGAAAAAGCTTCAACCTGATAAGCTCGAACCCAAGTCGGAGAAATGTGTCTTCATAGGATACCCAAAGGATACTGTTGGGTACACCTTCTATCACAGATCCAAAGGCAAGATATTCGTTGCTAAGAATGGATCCTTTCTAGAGAAGGAGTTTCTCTCGAAAGAAGTGAGTGGGAGGAAAGTAGAACTTGATGAGGTAATTGTACCTTCTCCCGAATTGGAAAGTAGTACATCACAGAAACTAGTTTCAGTGATTCCTACACCAATTAGTGAGGAAGCTAATGATGATGATCATGAAACTTCAGATCAAGTTTCTATTGAACATCGTAGATCAACCAGAGTACGTTCCGCACCAGAGTGGTACGGCAACCCAGTTCTGGAAGTCATGTTACTAGACCATGATGAACCTACGAACTATGAGGAAGCGATGACGAGCCCAGATTCCGCAAAATGGCTTGAGGCCATGAAATATGAGTTGGGATCCATGTATGAGAACAAAGTGTGGACTTTGGTTGACTTGCCCGATGATCGGCAAGCCATCGAAAATAAATGAATCTTCAAGAGGAAGACCGACGCAGACGATAATATTACTGTTTACAAAGCTCGACTTGTTGTGAAAGGTTTCGAGAAGTTCAAGGAGTTGACTATGATGAGACTTTCTCACCTGTAGCGATGCTTAAGTCTGTCCGAATCATGTTAGCAATTGCCACATTTTATGATTATGAAATCATGCAAGTGGATGTCAAAACTGCATTCCTGAATGGATATCTCAAAGAAGAGTTGTATATGATGCAACCAGAGGGTTTTGTCGATCCAAAAGGTGCTAACAAAGTGTGCAAGCTCCAGCGATCCATCTATGGACTGGTGCAAGCATCTTGGAGTTGGAATATACGCTTTGATGAGGTGATCAAAGCATATGGTTTTATACAGACTTTTGGAGAAGCCTGTATTTACAAGAAAGTGAGTGGGAGGTCTGTAGCATTTCTGATATTATATGTGGATGACATATTGTTGATTGGAAATGATATAGAATTTCTGGATAGCATAAAAGGATACTTGCATAAGAGTTTTTCAATGAAAGACCTCGGTGAAGATGCTTACATATTAGGCATCAAGATCTATAGAGATAGATCAAGAAGCTTAATTGGACTTTCACAAAGGACATACCTTGATAAAGTTTTGAAGAAGTTCAAAATGGATCAGTCAAAGAAAGGGTTCTTGCCTGTGTTACAAGGTGTGAAGTTGAGTAAGACTCAATGCCCGACCACTGCAGAAGATAGAGAGAAAATGAAAGTCATTCCCTATGCCTCAGCCATAGGATCTGTCATGTATGCAATGTTGTGTACCAGACCTGATGTGTACCTTGCTATAAGTCTAGCAGGGAGGTACCAAAGTAATCCAGGAGTGGATCACTGGACAACGGTCAAGAACATCCTGAAATACATGAAAAGGACAAAGGATATGTTTCTCGTGTATGGAGGTGGCAATGAGCTCGTCGTAAACGGTTACGTCAATTCTAGCTTTGACACTGATCCGGATGACTCTAAGTCACAAACCGGATATGTATTTTTATTGAACGGTGGAGCTGTCAGTTGGTGCAGTTCCAAGCAGAGCATCGTGGCGGGATCTACGTGTGAAGCTGAATACATAGCTGCTTCGGAAGCAGCAAATGAAGGAGTCTGCATGAAGGAGTTCATATCCGATCTAGGTGTAATACCTACTGCGTCGGGTCTAATGAAAATCTTTTGTAACAACACTGGAGCAATAGACTTGGGGAAGGAATCCAGGTTTCACAAGAGAACAAAGCACATCAAAAGACGCTTCAATTCCATCCTTGATTTAGTCAAGTAGGGAGACATAGAGATTTGCAAGATACACACGGATCTGAACGTTGCAGACCCGTTGACTAAGCCTCTTCCACGGGCAAAACATGATCAGCACCAAGACTCCATGGGTGTTAGGGTCATTACTTTATAATCTAGATTATTGACTCTAGTTCAAGTAGGAGACTAAAGGAAATATGCCCTAGAGGCAATAATAAAGATGTTATTTGTATTTCCTTATGTCATGATAAATGTCTTTTATTCATGCTAGAATTGTATTAATCGGAAACGTAGTACATGTGTGAATACATAGACAAAACAGTATGTCCCTAGTATGCCTCTACTAGACTAGCTCATTGATCAAAGATGGTTATGTTTCCTAGCCATAGACATGAGTTGTCATTTGATCAACGGGATCACATCATTAGGAGAATGATGTGATGGACAAGACCCATCCGTTAGCTTAGCATTATGATCGTTTAGTTTTACTGTTATTGCTTTCTTCGTGACTTATACATGTTCCTATGACTATGAGATTATGCAACTCCCGAATACCAGAGGAACAACTTGTGTGCTATCAAACGTCACAATGTAACTGGGTGATCATAAAGATGCTCTACTGGTGTCTCCGAAAGTGATCGTGGTGTTGCCATAGATCAAGAATAGGATTTCTCACTCCAAGTGTCGGAGAGGTATCTCTGGGCCCTCTTGGTAATACACATCATAATAAGCCCTGCAAGCAAATGACTAATGAGTTAGTCACGAGATGATGTATTACGGAACGAGTAAAGAGACTTGTCGTTAACGAGATTGAACTAGGTATTGAGATACCGATGATCGAATCTCGGGCAAGTAAACATACCGATGACAAAGGAAACAACGTATGTTGTTATGCGGTTTGACCGATAAAGATCTTCGTAGAATATGTAGGAGCCAATATGAGCATCCAGGTTCCGCTATTGGTTATTGACTGGAGATAAGTCTCGGTCATGTCTACATTGTTCTCGAACCCGTAGGGTCCGAACGCTTAACGTTTGATGACGATCGGTATTATGAGTTTATGAGTTTTGATGTACCCAAGGTAGTTCGGAGTCCCTGATGAGATCACGGACATGACGAGGAGTCTCATAATGTCCGAGACGTAAAGATTGATATTTTGGATGACTATATTCGGACACCGGAAGTGTTCTGGAAAGTTTCGGAATTTACCGAAGTGCCAGAGGGGTTACCGGAACCCCCCGGGGGAAAGTTGGGCCCTAGTGGGCCTTAGGGAAGAAAGAGGGCAGCAGCCAGGAGGTGGCGCCCCCCTCCCAAGGGGCAGTTTGAATTGGACTAGGGGAGGGGGCCGCGGCCGCCTCTTCCCCTCTCCTTCTCTCCCTCTCTTTCCTTCCCCCTTCTCCCTCTTGGTGATTCCTACTAGGAATATGATTGCAATCCTATTCCTAGTAGGATTGCACCCCTTGGCGCGCCATAGAGGGGCCAGCCGGCCTCCCCCTTGCTCCTTTATATACGGGGGCAGGGGCACCCTAGAACACACAAGTTGATCTCTCCAGCCGTGTGCGGTGCCCCCCTCCACAGAAACACACCTCGGTCATACCGTTGCAGTGCTTAGGCGAAGCCCTGCGCCTGTAAATTCATCTTATCCGTCACCACGCCGACGTGCTGACGAAACTCTCCCATGAAGCTCAACTGGATCAAGAGCTCGTGGGACGTCGACAAGCTGAACGTGTGCTGAACGCGGAGGTGTCGTACGTTTGGTGCTTGATTGGTTGAATCGCAAAGAAGTTCGACTACATCAATCACGTCACTTGACGCTTCCGCTTTCGGTCTACAAGGGTACGTAGACACACTCTCCCCCTCGTTACTATGCATCTGGTAGATAGATCTTGCGTGATCGTAGGAAAATTTTGAAAATACTATGTTCCCCAACAAGAGAAGTCAGTCGATAGATTAGTATCAAGATCGAGGTTTCACCCTACTCCTTCGGTGTTGGGAAGTGTGTGTGTGTGGTTGTGTGGGTCTGGGTGTGTGTGTCGGGGGGGCAGTGACACTTACATATGCCTACTCTTATAAAAAACAGAGTTGGTGATGATGGTGTTCCTGCCATCCTGAAATATAGTCCACCCGATTTATACCCGACGGATAGGAAGGAAACCGTGGCAATTTTGCAAAAAGATACCCACACCCCTCTCCGCATTTGCGAATAAGGCATTCCCTCGTTCATCGTTTTCTCCCACAAGATAAACTACTCATACAAATGCATCTTGATGTTTGGTGCAACGCATGAGCATCTTGCTAGTAGGGAGAAGGAGTTTGTGTGACCCATATCTAGCTATATTAAGGGATAGGTAGATAGCATTTGTGTGAGGCATACTTAAAGCATCACGAGGATAAACAAAATTGTGTGCATGCAAGTGTCAGAAAATATGAAGCGAGAAACAATGTGTGTGTGTGTGCGCGCGCGTGTGTGAGAGAGAGAGAGATGGAGAGATAGAGAGAGAGAGAGAGAGAGAGAGAGAGAGAGAGAGAGAGAGAGAGAGAGCAAAATCTCAAAACAAAAGGTGCTTTGTTGGAATCCCACTGTATGTATTCATATGGTTCCAGAACTCGAGTTAACCTTAGGCATATGTGTGAGAGACATTATTATACTTTGAGACAATAGTGGTTGTGGGTGGGCGGAATTAAAGGGGTGGGCATGTCCGACAGAGAGAGCGTGTGTGTTTCTGTGTGAGAGACTTGTAGGACGGGGTAGAAAGACGAATACTAACCTTGACGGAGGGAGAGAAATACACGAAGTGCGCGTGTGTGATTCCGATGCCCACAGGGAAATGAGATATGTATGCGTGTGAGAGAGATTGCAAAATTCATTCACGTATCACTATCTAGCGATCGTGGACGTGCATCGCTTGAACATAAATCAATATCTACTTCGTATCGTGGCCAAAGGTACAATAACGATTCATTGGTATAAAGATTGGACACTCACATATCACAATTTTTTCTATTTAAATAAACCTTTTCAGTTGTGCATGCCAAAGTTACAGTGATGTTTCTTCAAACAACCAATGTAGCTATCATGTACATGCACCATTGTTACTCTTGCATTCAAAAACACAAGTCTTGGATGATTTAAGGTTCTATTATGAAGTAATATATGTAATATTCATATATGAATTCAACGGGTACGCATTTTATGAAATGGAGGCCATGTAATCATATGAGGTAACACTTTTAAGTACTGGACTACAATATCCATTTCTTTTTGTGCACCTCTACACTAACACGTCAATGCATTATGTTTAAAGTAAATAACCAATTGCACTAAATTATCTATTTACATGAGAAATACATAGGCTGAGCGTTTGATCCCTTTTTTGTGAACGCACCACTACACCAGTACGATTGGCCGCGCCCGTGTGAACCTCCAAGTTATCGGCGCATCATCCCGAGTTATTGTCTTTTTTTCTGGGGTGGACTTCACACCAATTGTTAACTGCTGACGCGTGCCCCGTGTACACAGTCTCGCATGACCTTCCCGCTAGCACGGTCCAAAATTAGTTGAAACTGGATACGAACGATCCAGCGAGCGGCAAAATCTCCCGCCTCCTTCTAAAATTTCCGCCACCTTGGTATTTAGCATGCGAAATTCCCCTTTTGTCCTTGGTGCACGGAGACCAATAGTTACAATACCGCCCTCATCTACATAATAGGTCGGTGCTGCTTTGGTAACTTCCAGTTCCCCCCACTACACGGCACCCCCATTTCCTCTCCCCCTCCCGCAAAAACAACTAACTCCACATGACCAGAGCATCTCACATCACGCCGTCCGTAATTCATCGGCCCTTCTCCCCTCCCCTCTCGAAACCCTAGACTGCTCATCCACCGGCGTACCAAAGCCCATTCACTACCAGCGGCGTCCACCTCGCTGGATCTGCTTCTACGACCGCATATACCCCTCCCACCTCCCCTAGAAACAAGTAGACTGCTCATCCACCACTGTACCACAGCCCATTCAGTGCCGGCCTTGTCCACGGCGCCGGATCTGCTTCGCCGGTACTCTCGTCAACCGCAGCGCATCTGCAGTGGCCCATTCGTACTCCCCACAGGAGACGCTTCGTCCACC
>LR738712.1:217223021-217271060 GCA_902687465.1 Secale cereale
CCCCCCCGGAGCCGCCCCACCGACGCCTCGGTCGACGGCCTCTGATCCTCTTCGTCGACACCTTCCTCAACCCTACCAGAGCCGCTTCGCCGACACCATCGTCAACCCCACCGGAGTAGCTTCGCCTATACCATTTTCAACCCTACCGGGGTCGTTTTGCCAACTCACAAGTCCACGGCCTCAGATCCGCTTCCTCGCACCCTCATCCAACCTACCGGAGTAGCTTCTGACACCCCGTCCACCGCCGCAGATCTGCATCGTTGACACCATCCTTAACCCAACCACCGGAGCAGCTTCACGGACGCCCTCGTCCACGGACACAGATCCGCTTCGCCCACACCGTAGTCCACCCTACCGGAGCTGCTCCACAAACACCCTACTCGACGGTTCTAGATCTCCTTACCGGACCCCGACAGCCAGCGCAGCATCATCATCCTTGATGTTTCTAACCTGATTCCAACCGTCTGGCAAGATGCCAAGCACCCGTCACGGCCTAGGTACTTGTCACCTTTAAACCCGAACAGCATCACCTGCCCGATGTACTTCAAATATACTAACAGATCGATGTTACCTGTTATGCAGCTGGCAAAAACTACAAGGACGATGTTTCTTCTGGATCTAACAGCTTGGCCAACCAAGATCCTAGACCAAGGCATTGCTATGATCTTGTAAGCGTGTCTCTCTCTCTTGTATTGTTCTGTGCCTGCCTGCGTGCTTTGCTAGGATTTTCGACCAGTAATCCCTTTATGCAGACAATGATTTCTACTACTGGCTGCTAAATTAGATCTGTAGATCTCATACATGATACTACCTCGTACCTCTGTTCCTAAATATAAGTCTTTCCAGAGATTCCACTATAGGCTACATACGGAGCAAAATGAGTGAAACTACACTCGAAAATGCATCTATATACATTTGTATGTGGTCCATACTAGAATCTCTACATAGACATATATTTAGGAACATAGGCAGTACATTACACAAAATTGTAGGTGGCATGTAGGAATTCCAGTACACTACATTAGGCTCCCTTAGAGTGCCTGCTAGCCCAGCACACAGACTCATGGCTAGTTTATGCTACGCACACAATCATTAATTGGTGGTTTAAATATGCGCAAGGGATATGCAATGTATTATCATGTAGAGATGTCTGAAATTAGCCGTGTCAACTTGCACATAGGGTTACACAATGGAAAAGTACGAGATATATGTGGCAATTTCATGCAACATCGCAAAAAAGGGAGAGCCAGCGGTGAGCCTATACAGTGTGCTATGGTACGTCACTCCTCCATTGCAATCATCATGACATCTTATTTGTATGTCAGTTCTATTGGCCAAGTTTCTTAGGGACAGTAATTACGAGTTATCCTAAGAAAATAAGCACTTGTGAATATAAGCTCCATGTAATAAGCCAACCAGTTCTTTTCATTGCGTTTTCAGCTTATCTTTGGTATGACCAGTGAAAAGTCTAGATTGCATTATATTTTTTTCATTTTGCTGCCCATATGAAAATTAATTTGACTTGCAAACATCACAAATTGAACCCAGTGCAGTTATTAATATGATAGGAAAACAGACCATCACTATTTGCTCAAAATGCAAATACAAAGATACCATCTACTTGGCACAATCTACTTTGGTCAATGTTTTCCATAGAGATCGCATTGCCTATTTTAAACAAAAACGCATGACCATCACTGTTTGCTTTGATTACTTGTTGTTCTTCACCTAACACTCTAACAGAGCTTGTCAACGATTTAAACACTAAGGGCTGCTATAGTAGGGCCTTTTCTAACTCATAGGTGACATAAAGGTTTGGATGTACACTAAAGTAGGCTCTCCAAGAGTACCTGGAGATCTACTTCGAAGGTATGCCTAGTTTTTACATAGTGCATACATAGTAAATGATCATTTCATTGTGTGTAAGTGCAAGAGATGCGGCATGTTACATTATGTGGTGTTGTTTTGTTATAATCTCATCCTTTTGTGTTCACTCACTGGAAAGTATTCATATTTATCTTCCAAGGAGACGAGTAACTAGTTTGTGTCACCTTGCAGAGGGGTGCAATGAAGATAAGATTGCGGATTTCCAAGTACAAGATGTTAGGAAGGAGCCTTGCAAGAGAAGTAGGAGCTGTGATGGGCCTCTTCAACCTGTTAAGGTAAGTCACTGTATCCAACTCAACAGTTCAATTCCTTGTTTGTTTTAGGCGTAGTTAATTTGCTCTTCTCAATTGCTTTATTTGTCCTCAGTTAATGAGATGCCCAAAGAATGATGTCTGATGTTGGGTACTTGTATAACTATTAGTTGACATAATTAAAGGCCTTACCATTTGAATACTCTCCCGAAGTGTGCCTGAAGCTTTGAAGTCTATTAACCAACTATTATTGAATGAGGCTCACAATCTAGTTTATACAAGTCTAATGATTGCATAGTTTTGCTTGTTGTAGTATGTTTGTATGAAATCCTCTACTGTTCATTATGCTCCCTAAGACTTTAATTGAGCTACAGAATGGCCAACTGCTTGCTTACTTCTATGCAACGTGTTGTCTAAATTTGTAACTTGTCTGTGTTTTGGATTGGGCCCCAACATCATGCTCCTCTAGTGAGCTAAGAGAGATTTCTGTATGCAGGCTGCACAAACTACCTTTTTTATAATTCTTAAAATATCACCTGCTTATGCTTCATGACGTGTAACATTATTGTTAGTCCTGTTTTGCCATGTACTCCCTCCGTTCCTAAATATAAGTCTTTTTTGACATTTCAAATGGACTATAACATACATATGTATGTAGACATATTTTAGAGTGTAGATTCACTCATTTTGCTCCGTATGTAGTCACTTGTTGAAATCTCTAGAAAGACTTATATTTAGGAACGAAGGGAGTACAAAATAATCTGTCTTGCTCGCTTCATTGTTGTAACTATATTTTTGCTTAGTCATGTGTACTTACAGAAACATTTCAGGATGAAGTGACATCAACACAAAGATCTGTGAGCAGTGCGGCATGGCTGTTACCGAATGATTATGGATTGGAATTGGAATGTGTTGATGTTCTCGAGCATCGACTAGAGGTGACAAGACAACGTGTACATGATTCTGAACGTACAATCGACAAGTTGAGACTGGACATGTAGGTATTAGATGTAGGAGTCAAAAAATGAAACAAGACACTGAGGTAACAATGAAGGAATTGGAGATTTTGCAGACTGAAATTTGTGCTATCTAATCCGGTCAATCCTATTTTCTGAAGAGATTATAGTTCAAATGGTAAGTTAGTTTGATGCGCGTCCATGATGTATGAGCTGTATTTGCCCAGTGTATGTAATTTGCTCATTGTGTATGCTTTATTATCACAGGTGCCGAATCATAATGCCCAGTGGGTATAATCGGCTGTAATTTCCTTATTGTATAGTGTAGGATTATTCTACGTTTCTATGCCTTAGTCTATTTATTGTATAGTGTATGATTTTTAGAGGTGATAGTATAGAGTAGGATAATTCTTTGAATATGCTATATCGTTCAAACGGGGGCCAATTCGCCCAAACGTTGTAGTGACCATGGCCCTCCACAGGCCGTATGATCCATGGGCCATCTACGGGATGGATGACCCATGGCCTTCTATGGTCGTCCGATTCGTGGGCCTTTTATGGGCTGTCTGATCCGTGGGCCTTCTATCGGCTGTCGGGTCCATGGGCCTTTTATGGGCCAGTGGATCCATGGCCCGTCAGATCAATGGGCCTTCTATGGGTCGTCGGTTCAATGGGCCTTCTACGTCTCGTACGATCCATGGGCCTTCTACTGGCTGTCTCATCTATGGGCCGTATAAGGGGCCGTAAACGGGCTAGAGTGGAAATCGTACGTTTTATGGGTTGACCATAACGGGCCATTAATAGGCCGTATTTGATGATACTATGAAAATGGCCCAACGTATTAACGGGCCATAAATGGGCCGACTGTAACCACGGGCTGAATTTGGCCCACAAGCAGAAAATGACAGTAACGGGCCGAAAGTAAACGAAAGCTGGAAATGAGCCCGAGAATAAATGGGCCCTGAGAAGGCCGAAATATAACATGGGCTGCAAACGGCCCAACAGAATAATGGGTCGTTAATGGGTATAAAGTGATACACTATTCATTACGTGCCAGTTTTACCATGGGCCGTTAATGGGCGACTGTTACTAAGGGCCTCATATGGGCCAAAAGACGTCATGGGCCATACATGGGCCGGAAGTTAAAACGGGCTGGAATTATATTGGACGGCATAGATGACGCTACTAGGCCTAATTCGGATAGGCCGTAAACGGGCCCTGGTTTAGCGGGCTGTAAATGGGCTATACGCGAACAGGCCATTAACAGGCTTGCCGTGGGCCGGCCCGCCACCTTTTGACCAAGTCAAACGGGCCGGCCTTTTCACAGGAATGGGCCTCTGTTGGGCCGTGCCACGTGTCGACGTATCATAGGCGCTTTGGGTGCAATGAGTAGATGATGCTATTGGGCCTAATCGGATAGGTCGTAAACGGGCCCTCGGTTAGCGGGCTATAAATGGGCTATATGTGAACAGGCCGTTAACAGGCTTGCCATGGGCCGGCCCGCCATCTTTTGACCAAGTCAAACGGGCCAGCCTTTTCACAGGAATGGGCCTCTGTTGGGCCGTGCCACGGGTCGACGTATCATAGGCGCTATGGGCCCAATGAGTGGATGACATTTGTTCCAACGGCGAGCCGACACATGTTCCCTCCAGCCAATGATGATTTTACACGTGGAAAATCCCCATTGGTTGGGGCTGTTAACGGGTTATCGGATCCAAAACCGGACCTGATAGCTTAACAGCGTTCCGTTACGGTGGATGCCACGTGTCGGTCACCCTTGACGAAAGCACTTCTGTGACGCGCGATTTATCGTCATGGAAGTAGACACTTCCGTGATGATAATTTTGGTAATGTCATGGAACACTTCTACGACAGCACAGGTATGACTATCTTGATTCTGTCATAAAATCGTCATGGATGTACATGCATGATAGAAAACATGACCTACTGTGACAAACACGTATCATCGTTGAAGTGTATTTTTATTGTAGTGTAACCAGGCACCTTCGGAAACCGTTTATCTCGGACCTTCGAAACGCATCCGCTATACTAGTTGTGGCAATACTCCCGAACTATCCCCCCAGTACTGGGTGACGTTGGGGTTATCTCACCACCAGACACGCATAGAAGAGTTTTCGATGTCGGCCGCCTCCCGAATTCTAGAACTGCAAGGATACAATTGTGACGACAACACCTTGGAGCTAAACTCCCCGGGACACTGCCACAACCCCTAAATGACAGAAGGCACCAAGAACAATGTTCTCGTCACAAAGATATCAGAACAATCCAAACAATACCCGCGCGATCCTAAAAAAATGGTGAAAATTGAGGGTAGTGATGTTAAAACAACGTCAGGAGTCCTCACCAGAGCGACCAAGGGGATGAGGAGTAAAAAGAAATCCTACTCTTCGATATATATATATATATATATATATATATATGACTCAAAACATTTTTCTGTGTGTGCCTAGACTCAACCGGCAGCAGTTCGATCAATCAGGGGGCTCCTAGGTCGGAGAAGGCTCTGAATACCAAATTGTAATGCCCAGGATGCGACTATATCTCCTACGTGTCGAGGCATGAGTTAGAGACATAAGCGCATTCTGGAATGATCGCAAGCGTGGTATCTTTGCACAACTCATGTAAAGAACAGGGATGAAAGAGTAAACTAGTTGGCTTACACTCGCCACGCCACACAATTAATACAATAGCACACATTCATCCAAATAACACAGGGTCCGACTACGGACGAAAACAAGCGAGAAAAGATACCACAACCACAAGTCCTGATCGCCCCTAGTAGGAACCACTACTGATCGTCGGGATACGTCACATACATACGACCACGTTCTTCATCGGACTCCCAGTAAAGTTCATGTCCATCTCCTGCGACATACTCGGTAATACCTGCATCTGGTGTGTGTTGTAATCTGTGTGTCACAAGGACTCGGCAATCCCATTCCTGGGTATCAAAACTAACAAAGCCTTTAGGTGTGGAAAGGTAATAAAGTGTCTGCAGCAAGCACTAAGCAGCTAGCTTATGAGTTCAGAGCGAGATGAGGATATGTGCCAACGATCGCCAAGGATGATCAATAAGTGATCCTAGATACTCACGTTCACGCATAACCCCACCGTGTTCACTTTCTGAAACCCCTTCGAAAAGAGACCCTCACGGTTACTCACATAGGTAGTGTATTCTTAAGGATATCGTGTCAAGTTATCTACAACCTGATATAAACAAATTCCCATCTGCCACATAACCGCGGGCACGGCTTTTGAAAGTTCATAACCCTGCAGGGGTGTCCCAAATTCGCCCATCACAAGCTCACGATCCGCGGTTTAACAACTCCATGTTGGGAAGCCCCGAGTATTCTCGGAATCCCGTGCTCAAGTTCTTCGAAGAAAGGAAAACTAGCCCAAGGAGATCTCCCAGTGAGTCGGATTCGTGTCCAGAGCAGCGCGCTCTCCATCTACGGACTCATCCGTCTATGCAAAGTGGACGGTAGACGAAAATGCCTCGAGATGCCCCGAGGTGGCACCGCCGACTGCTAGGTAGGTGGACCAACACTCATGAGGAGCATTAGCCCGGGGGTGGATTAAGTACTCGGGTTAATTACTCCCTATGCAAGTTTTAGTTGTTAAGCAAATGGTAAAACCAAAGTTGGATCTCCTCGGGGAATCTTTACTTTAAGCGAAGAAACAAGGGGGTCCCATATCCCCAACCGTGTGAGGAACGCAAAAATCAAGGAACATAACACCGGTTTATCGGGTCCTAAGGTGGCATGAGTGGAACAAAACACCAAGCAGAAGGACAAGCCTTCCACCCATTACATATATATATATGTGCATTAATTTAATCAAGATATATATTGTTTTATCCCAAACACAAGTCCAAACATGGAGCAATCTTCGAACTTCTCCTACAACTAACAACGCTATAAGAGGGGCTGAGCAAAAGCGTACTTAGCCAATCAACGGTTTGCTAGGAAGGTGGTTAGAGTATTTCATGACAACATAGGAGGCTGACAAGACAAGAATAGGTATCGAGGCATGACTATAGAGCGAGACAACTAGCAAGGCAAAGATAGAGGTGATATCGGGGATCGGTCATCTTGCCTGTTAAGTCCTCGGTGGGATGGTAAGACGGCTCCTCAAACTCAGTCTCGACAAGATCCTCGAACTCGGTATCGGCTCCCGGCTCTACCCAACACAAGAGCACAACAACGGTACTAGATCAATCATGGTGCAATGCACAAACAACATGATGAAAGACATGTCATGGGATGCAAGTATGATGTGCGTATGCATGAGGATGCTCTCAAGCCTAAAGGAGGAGGTGATGGAAATGGCTTCATCTTGGGCAACCAAGCAAGCCACTGGGTAGAGGGGGAGATTTCAGTTGAAAACGATATAAGGATCATTGGAATCAGATGCACGGTTTGCAAATGGCAAGCAAAACAAGATGCAGTGCAAAACTGCAGTTAACAGCAACATGGCATCTTTGGAGCAAGGTATAATTATGCTACATCACCCAAACATGATGACAAAAGGCATGGATGTGAAATAGACATGATTATCAACAAGTATGAACTCATAGCACACCCAAAAACTTTCTGGAACACAATTAAACAAGCATGGCAAGATTCAATAAGTTAATAGATTTCTCAGACTTAGTGAAATTTACTAGGCATGTAATCTGAAACGATATGTTGCTACCTTTAGGGGCACACAACAGCAAGCAAAACAACTACAACAAGCATGAAAAACACATGAGCATGAAGAAGACATAGTATACTTCCAATTCATCCAAAGAAACAATTCATTCCATGCAAGGGTTGCTTAACACAAGCTTTGCCAAATTGAATGTTTTGTTAACAGGCTGACAAGTCTAATTTCAAGCATTTCGAGAGCAAGATTACAAAAAACTATAGCAGGGCATATATGCAAACAAAGGCATGGATTGATAGACAAAAACATGGACATCAAGACATGCTCACTATTTATTCTAAAGCATGCATGGAAAAGATTATGGCATCAAGTTTACATGGCAACATGTTATTACAGATTCCAGACTTAGCAGTTTTTCACTAAGTGTTAAAACAGTAACATTGACATGGTATGTTTACAAGCTTGTTTAAGTAACCACAGAGCATGTCATGGAAAACAAAATACACCACTTCAAAGATAACATTATTGTGCTCATAAAACATGTTGACATGTGGCACAAAAGAAAAGCACACAAAATGCTACAAAAAAGACAAATCACCAAGTGATAACAATCTGAGAAACTTAATAGCCACAAGCACTTCTGCAACAGGGTTAAACATGGCATAATGCAACCTAACATGTATGCAAATGCATCCATCATGAAGAGCATCACAAGACGTTTTTGACATATCATGCACTCCATTTGAACCAACATGCACAAAGTTACGACCTCACGAACATGCTAACATATTGTTGACAGACAACTAGTGCTAAAATAGTAACATCACAAAGTAATCTTGCAACAAAGATTAAGACATCTAGATGAAATATAACATGCACAAAACTAAGGCCAACACGTAGAGCACTTCGAGACGAACATTTTGATATATCATGCATGCAAAACGGAGCACCGAGCACCAAGTTATGACATGTCAAAGTGGGCAACAAATTATCACGGATTAGGGACTTAGTGGATTTTTTACCCTCCGAAAAGTCAGCGGGACGGGACGGAGCGGGATGGCGAGATCCGGGCTCAGGGGGGCGTTTGGATGGCGGAACTGGTGGATCTGGTCCCGCCTGGACCTGATCCAGATCCGGCCGGAGTTGCTCACCGGAGCGGGGCAGCAGTGGAGGTCGGCGCTGGCAGCGAGGACGGGGCCGGCGGCGGTGGAAGACCGGGCCGAGCGGCGGTCGGGGCGGCGCGCGGTCACGGGCCGGGAGGGCCCGATCCGGGCCCCGACGGGCCGTGGCGGCGCGGGGAAGTGGGGTGTGGCGCGAGACACATGGCGCCCTGTGATTGGTTGAGGGGGGCAGAGCGGACGCGTCCGACTGGGATAGACGTGTCCGGCGGCGCGGAGGAGCTCGGGCTAGGGTTTGCTCCGTGAATTCGGAGGAGAGGGGATTATTTATAGATTCTGAGAGCTAGGAGAGTCAAATGAGGTGCGGTTTTCGCCCACACGATCACGATCCAACGACCGAGAGCATGGAGGTGGTTAGGATAGGCTTCTGGGCTGTTGTGGAGGGGTGTTGGGCCAAAAGAGAGAGGTCTTCCGCTGGAAACGTGGTTACCCGTTGGAGTACCAAACGACCTCCAAACGAGACGAAACTTGACAGGCGGTCTACCCATACAATAACAACACCGCACGACAACTTTCACCTCATTCCGAGAATGTTTTTCAGCCACTTACAAAGGGATGATTCGGAGGCAGCACGGGCACGTGTGTGAGTGTCGGAACTCAAAACGGACAACGGGGAGAGACGAACATGACCGGGTGCAAGTGACAACATGAATGCAATGCAATGCTCATGATGACATGACAAGGTGATATGCACACACGCTCAACGCGAAAACACAAAATACCCGAAATGAAGGATGAGCCCAGAATGGAATTGATTAAGTCATCGATGAATATATTACAATATAAGGAAGTTTTACATCTGGGGTGTTACACCCCTCCTGGTGTTACCTGATTTCAACGTGGACACATAGTTGTCGCTTCACCAGAGAAAACATTTAATGTAAACAGCGGGAGCCCTCCTAGAAAGATATAAAAAATAGTGATTAGTAGTGACCATTATCAAAATTCTTTTTAAATTAACACAAACATGGATGAGTTATTTTTTCATCCAAAATAAATTGTCTTGCTAGTACGATTTGAGAATGGAAACAAAAGTATGTGTTGGTTTTCTTTCTGTTTTAAATAGTATCCACCAAATAATAACAAGAATGCCATTGCCTTGGCACAGTTTCAGAGAGAAGCATGTTTCCCTTTTGTTACCTGAGCATCACCTTCCATTATGCCTAGCACAATCTGTGTCGCTACATACTGTTGAACAAACAAAAAAATCAGTATCAGGTAGAGCATCTTGACAAGTGTCTCTGAGCATCACCTTCCATCACGCCTAGCACAATCTGTGTTGATGCATACTATTGAACAAGCAAAAAACATCATCATCAGGTAGAGGACCTTCATAACGAGTGAACAACTACAACAATTAGGAGTCATCTTTGCCCGATTCAAAGATATTCTGTCTTAAGGTCAAGCAAAATAGCACAAAAGCATACACAGAAACTTGATAAGTTCAAAGACGAAAACACGTCGGTTTACCACATTGTTTGAAGACGGAAATCTAATGTAGTTTCTTTAAGATTCAATATACTAACAACCTATTCAGTAATGTTTCTGCACAAATGCAATGAATATTTATATTTCTACACTAAGGGAATGCACCCAAATATCTATATAATTTTCCTGATTTCCATACTATTTACATTTTGAAGGCGAATAAAAGAATTGCGTACACTATAAAATATAAGTGCAGTCATGCTTTATGGAGCAAACATGCTAGGTGCTCGCTAGCTAGAGATTATCCCATGCCAATAATTCATTAGTGTGTGTGACATGACCTTGAATAAAATAACTCAAGCCATGAAATTAGTTTCAAAGGAAACAAGGTCTTCAGGATCTAGGCACCATGAGTTTTATGTGCAACTCATGATTTGTCTGTGCCCTTCAATGTTATGTACATCTGCATGCAAGAAAAGAAGTAAAAATACGAACAATGGGAAGTTGATTAGCTTAATCTAACTCATGTCATTTGTTTTTTTTCAAAGTTAATACAAATATATCTAGAGCAGAAGATTAAAGACAAAAAAGGAGAATAGGTACTTGGTATCAACTAATAACAAACCACTACGGCAAAAAAGATGTTTGAGCTAGCGTGTACATGAATAGATGCAGGTAAGGATAGTAGTAAATAAGTCTTTGTTATAGTTACTTGCCTGTGGGTGACTCTTAACATGAGGGAGTGTAAGATCCTTAATGTTCATTAGTTCCACTACTGAGTTGGGTACTGCTCATAGAAGATGTTGTAACGAATACAAAAGGAAGTGAATTTTAAAGAACAGTAAGGGTTAATATTAAATGTGCACAAATGGAAATTAAATTTAGTACAAACACAATGTTTGGATACATTTGTATGGCTTTCTATTCTTTTGATGACAGGGGGAAAGGGCATCAAAGAAACACCATGCAGCCTCCCCAAACGCAATTTGCAAGACACCGTCTGATTTTACCAGTTACTACTTATAATTACCCATTCAGGCTCAAGAACCCATGTTGAGATACCAACAGGCAAACAAAACCATCACATTGCTTCTTTGCGGCCGCCTCATGGAGCTCCAGCCGCACCTATCCTTTTTCATCCACCGGCGACAGAGGGCCGATGTGAAGGGAAAGATCAGGAGCAATTGGTGATGGATCAATAGAAAGGCCGCATCGCTCTTTCCCATCCACCATGCAACAAGAATACATATAAGGCAAAATTCACTGCACTCAAACGCACATTTTCATCAGGCAAATATCCTTTATGTCCATCTACGGGTACGATTGTAGTGTAAAAAGTAGAAACATGTCACCTTCTATTGAAACAAATACGTGGTCCCATTGACTACAATTAAGCACAAAATTGAGAATCATTCTAGTCTCATGGATGAAGCCACAAAACCATCAATGGCTAACTACAGTATGTGTGCACCTTTGTGGCAAAGAAAACCTGCAATTCCTCATGAATACATTGATAATGTAATAGTCAAGAGATGTTACTATGGTAGAAGAAAAACTGTGTAGTGCAGCATATCCACAAAGCAATTCAGACAAGCGTCGCCTCCAGGTATATGATCCATTAGTGCACATGCGTGAAAATTCAGATTTGACGCCTGATATATGATCCATTAGTTTTAGATATCTACTAATCATATCATCTCATCATCAAGAATCATTTAAGCACAAACACATCAGATCTTATTAAGTTAGAAGAGAAGAGGCAAACCAGCATTTAGTACCATGGTTGCACTGCAGCTCTGGCGAAAAATGCTCCAGAAATATGAATAATTCGGTTTCATCGCTTATTATTGTATCCTCTTGAAAGCAGTGTTCATATCAACCGCTGGAACAAACTTCAATCAAACGTTGCATATTGTAAGGTAGAAATAACCAACTGATTATTATTGATAAGTTTGCAAAACGTGTTTTTAGTTTTCCAACCAAAATTTAGTGAGAACATTTTCTCTATTGTGCCTAAAATGGACATCCAGCAGGAGAACCAACTTGACCCAACATTAATAGAGAAGTAGTTGTTGCACTTGAATCAATATTCATGTACTGCTTTGAACCTCAGGTTAATTTTCAAACCATTGTTGCATTGGTATGCTCCTCCTTATAGATCCTCATTTTTTCATAGGAGTTAGAAAACTACTAACTACCAATAAAATAGACACCCTCTTCTTCCTCATGCTACAGTCGTGTGAATCTTCCATCACAGTTCGACTATTCTTGCCATACCTGAGGCTAGCATGCTCGCATCTTGGGTGTGGAGAAGAGTAAGCAACGGGGAGTTGGAGCTCGAGGACGGTGAGTCGGTAGGATGATGGAGCTATCATGTCGATGGAGCCACGGGATGGAAGGACCAGACGAAAGGGAGGCGACCCTGGACCCGCAGCCGGCACTACACACATGACTACACCGCGACCATGGGCTGATCGGCCGAGGGCGGAGGGAGAACCAAGATGGAGGATATAACTGGGGGGTGGTAGGATGGAACCACAAGTGGTGTGGGTTTTGGGTCATACGCCCGTGTGGGAACGGCGGCATGCCCTTAGGGTCATGCCCCTCTCAGACCTCAGCGGCGGCCATGGCGGACCTCGGTGGCGGTGTCCCAACGGTGATCTGGTGGTCCGCAATGAAGGTGGTGGAGGCAGAGCTAGGTCCTTGGCGCCGGCAAAGGGATCCGTGATGGGCGGATAGGGCGTGGTTCCCGTCGACGTAGAAAATAGATCGGCGGCGGCAGAGGGATCTGCGATGGCGGCTGAGGCGTGGTTCCCGTCAACACAGCGAATAGATTGAGGGCAGTCTCTTCCTCCGATTTTTTCGTGTGAGGGCCTCGCTCCCTAGTTCTTCCGATTTTTCCATGCGAGGAGGCCTCGCTAGGTTGTCGTCATCTGATTTTTTGTCATGTGCGATGGGATCGTTGCTTGTGAGGGGATTACGTGCGAGGCAGGACGAGAGATGAAAAAACCAGACGAAGGTGGCAGTTGGGACGAAATAAAACCATGGAACGGATATTACCAAGTCCTCCATTAGTCGTGCGAGGGGCTCGGTCCCTCGTTCTTCCAATTTTTTCCATGCGAGGAGGCCTCTCTAGGTTGTCGTAGTCCAATTTTTTTTCGTCATGTGCGATGGGATCATTGCTTGTGAGGGGATTACGTGCGAGGCAGGACGAGAGACAAAAAAACAACAGAGGAAGCTGGAAGTTGGGAGAAGAAAAACCATGGAACGGAGACTACCAAGTCCTCCATTAGGAGTAGAGATTGTATCAAAGAGCTTACTATTTCCATTTGCTCAGCAAAGTTGCTTAGCAAAGTTTTGAGATATTCATCACAATTATCTAATTGTAATGCTTTATGATGCATGACTAATATCTCGTGATCTGGCTTTCTTGTATCCCATTTGCCCTGCTGCTCCTGAAAGAGATACCATTTTGTTGGTGTTTACTCGTTAATCCTTTTGCATATGTTTACGGATGGATACTTGATGTGCTCGGTTCATATTGTTGCTGACACTTGCCTTGTCTTGCTGATTTCCCAAATCATGAATCTAGCTATTTTAGTATGGGTTAGGCAATATCCCTTTGTAAAAAAAGTATATGTGTATGTCACCATTTTGTGAGTGAAATATTCATCAGCATTTTCCTAGACCACTGTTCAAAAAATCATCCGAGTAGCAGATTAATCGGCCGATTAATCACTACTCGGCCATCCACCTTGTAAATTACATGGATTTGCTGGTGTTATTCAGCTTGAGGATTAATCGGCCGATTAATCATCTGACAGCCGATTAATCAGCCATAGAATGGTTAATCGCTGGACTAAAAGGGGGCATACTGTAAAAAATATTAGCCTCCATGTCTCTCTCATCACCCGTGTCCCATGCCCATGGCTTAGGTTTGGCAGAGGTCCCACCCCGCGCCGCCGCTGCACTACCCCACCCAGCGCGGCCACCGACCAATGGCATGGCCGGCCCTCCCTCTCCTGCATCGCCTCGCCAGCTCCCCCTCCTCCCGCATCTACTCGCGCCGTTGCCTGCAATACCCACCCCACACCTCTGTCGTCCCAACGCCGCCAGCCAACGGTGTGGCCGGCCCTCCTTCTCCTACCTCTCCTCGCCAGATCCCCGTCCTCCCGCATCTACCTCGCCACCAGCCAAAGATGTGGCCGGCCCTCCCTCTTCCGCCTCTCCTCGCCTACACTACCCACCCAGCGGAGTCGCCGTCCCCCGCCGCTGGCCAACACTATGGCCGGCCCTTCCTCTCCTGCCTCTCCTCATCGGTTCCCCCTCCTCCCGCACATACCTCGTCCTCCCTCTCCGGCCTCTTCTTGCTGCCTCCTCACATCGTCGACCAGGGCAGCAGCAAGAAGGTGGCCTCCCCTCCCTCTCCGACCTCTCCTTCCTTCCTCTTCACGTCGACGACCAGGTAGGAGGAGAAGGGGCAGCAGCACAACAGCATAGCAGCAAGTAGAGGTTGTTGCATCTTCATCTTTTATATTTTGTAATTTATATTTTGTATAACTTCATGCTTGATGAATGATGAATAGATGATCCAAATGATTGATGTGTATAATTGTTACAATTCTAGTACTAAGTGGGACTGTACTTTATTAATTTCATGTTGTTTGATCTTTGATGGCTTAATTGGCATGTAGAATTGTATGTAGGAAATTTATTAGTAATGGCCTAATTGGTAATTACCTTTTGTTGTTTAACACTTTAACTTCCATTATTGCTAACTTGCTGCCCTACTTGAATTGTATTTTGTGTTTTCTATGTAGGAGATGGCTACTTCTAGTGCCGCTTCCGAGGTGGCGAGTTTGCAATCACTAAAAAGGAATTTGGATGACATGGCATGGGAATTTGCCATGTTGTGTGATCCAAATGTTTTGCAAAGAGTGAAATGCAAGCTTTGTGGAGAAGAAATGCCTGGAGGGGTGAATACAATGAAGCAACACATAGCTCAAATCAGAGGCTCGGTGACAAGTTGTATGGTAGCCACCCCAGAACAACAAGCTCGGTGCAACGAGGCTTTTCATGCCACAAAGAATAAGAAGGTGGAAAAGAAAAAGCAAGCACAAGAATTAAGGGCCTTGGTGAACATAGAACTTGAGGATGATGAAGAGCTTAGTGCAGTTGGTAAAGGTGACCCCTAAAATGTTGGGCCTATGGATCAATTTCCGGCGCCAATTGATCCTAGTGTGCCATTGAAAAAATTGCAACGCAACATCAATGATAGTATCGACAAGGAGAGAAGCTACAGAGTGGGGCAATATTTATCTAGGTGGATGTACAAGAAAAATATACCCTTCAATGCTATCAATGATGATGACTTCAAACAATTTTATGAAGCCCTTGGTGGTTATGGTCCCGATTGGAGGCAACCTTCACAACATCATATCCGAGAAAAGATGTTGTTGCAGGAGGTGGAAAGGACGAGGGATTTGTTGAAGCCACATGAGGCTGAGAGGGAGATCACCGAGTGCTCTGTCATATCTGATGCTTGGACAGACAAGAAAAGGTGGAGCATCATGAACTTGTGCGTGCATTGTAAGTTAGGGACAGTTTTTCTTGAATCAAAGGATGCATCGGCTCATGTACACACAAGTCTCTACATCTTCAATTATGTGGATGAATGCATTAAGAAAATTGGTATCAATCTTGAACTTTTTATTTGCTCTCGTTCTTTGCTTTTCAAGCATTCATCATGTATTGATTATCGTGTTTTACCATGATGTTTGTAGGTGCAAACAATGTTGTACAAGTAGTCACAGATAATGCTTCAAACAATATGGGAGCAAAAGGGATGTTGAAAGAAAAAAGGCCCAAGATATATTGGACCTCATGTGCGACACACACCCTCAACTTGATGGTAGAGGCAGTTGGTAAATTAAAGCATTTGGTTCTACAATAACCAGAGCAAAGGAGATGACTACTTTCCTTTATGCACATCATGCAATATTGGCGTTGATGAGGTCTCATCACTGTTCAAAAAATCGTCTGAGTAGTCGACTAATCGGCCGATTAATTGCTACTCGGCCATCCACCTTGTAAATTACATGGATTCGCTAGTGTTATTCGTCCTGGGGATTAATCATCTGATTAATTGTCCGATAGCCGATTAATCAGCCGCAAAACTATTAATTGCCGGACTCATAGGGGGCATACTGTAAAAAATATTAGCCTCCATGTCTCTCTTCTCACCTGTGTCCCATGCCCATGGTTAACGTTTGGCAGAGCTCCCACCCCGCGCCGCCGCTGCACTACCCCTCCCAGCGCCGCCCCCCTCCCACTGTCGGCCAACAGCATAGCCGGCCCTCCCTCTCCTGCGTCGCCTCGCCAGCTCCCCCTCCTTCCGCATCCACTTGCGTCGGCGCCTACAGTACCCACCCAACACCATCGCCGTCTCACCGCCGCCGGCCAACGGCGTAGCTGACCCTCCTTCTCCTGCCTCTCCTCGCCGGATTCCCGTCCTCCCGCCTACCCTACCACTGGCCAAAGGTGTGGCCGGCCCTCCTTCTCCCGCCTCTCCTCACCTACACTACTAACCCAGTGGCGTCGCCGTCCCCCGCCGCCGGCCAACAGCATGGTCGTCCCTCCCTCTCCTGCCTCTCCTCGCCGGCTCACCGTCCTCCCACACTTACCCTGTCCTCCCTCTCTGACCTCTTCTTGCTGCCTCCTCACGTCGTCGACTAGGGCAGCAGCAAGTAGGTGGCCTCCCCTCCCTCTCCGGCATCTCCTTCCTTCCTTTTCATGCCGACGACCAGGTTGGAGGAGAAGGGGCAGCAGCACAATAGCATAGCAGCAAGCACAGGTTGCTGCATCTTCGTCTTTTATATTTTATATTTTGTAATTTGTAATTTGTATAACTTCACGCTTCATGAATGATCAACTGATGACCCAATTGATTGATGTGTACGATTGTTACAATTGTAGTACTAAGCAGGATTGTACTTTATTAATTTCATGTTGTTTGATCTTTCATGGCTTAATTGGCATGTAGAATTGTATGTAGGCAATTTATTAGTAATGGCCTAATTGGTAATTTTCTTTCGTTGTTTAACAATTTAACTTCAATTATTGCTATCTTGCTGCCCTACTTGATTTGTATTTTGTTTTTTGTACGTAGGAGATGGCTACTTCTAGTGCTGCTTCCAAGGTGGCGAGTTCGCAATCGCTAAAAAGGAATTTTGATGACATGGCGTGGGAATTTGCCATGTTGTGTGACCCAAATGATTTGCAAAGAGTGAAGCGCAAGCTTTGTGGAAAAGTAATATCTGGAGGGATGAATAATATGAAGCAACACATAGCTCAAATCAGAGGCTCGGTGACAAGCTATATGGTAGCCATCCCAGAACAACAAGCTCGGTGCAAGGAGGCTTTTCATGCCGCAAAGAAGAAGAAGTTGGAAAAGGAAAAGCCAGCACAATAATTAAGGGACTCAGTGAACATAGAAGTTGAGGATGATGAAGAGCTTAGTGCGGTTGGTAAAGGTGATCCCAAAAATGTTGGGCCCATGGATCAATTTGTGGCGCTAGTTGATCCTAGTGTGCCATTGAAAAAATTCCAATGCAACATCAAAGTTAGTATCGACAAGGAGATAAGCTACAGAGTGGGGAAATATTTAGCTAGATGGATGTACAAGAAAAATATACCCTTCAATGCTATCAATGATGATGAGTTTAAAGAATTTGTGAAGCCCTTGGTCATTATGAGTCTGATTGGAGGCAACCTTCACAACATCATATCCGAGAAAAGATGTTGTAGGAGGTGGAAAGGACTAGGGATTTGTTGAAGCAACATGAGGCTGAGAGGGAGATCACTGGGTGCTCTGTCATGACTGATGCTTGGAGAGACAAGAAAAGGAGGAGCATCATGAACTTGTGTGTGCATTGTAAGTTAGGGACAGTTTTTCTTGAATCAAAGGAGGCATCGGCTCATGCACACACAAGTCTCTACATCTTCAATTATGTGGATTAATGCATTGATAAAATTGGTATCAATCCTGAACTTTTTATTTGCTCTCATTCTTTGCTTTTCAAGCTTTCATCATGTATTGATTATCATGTTTTACCATGATGTTTATAGGTGCTAATAATGTTGTACAAGTAGTCACAGATAATGCTTCAAACAATATGGGAGCAAATGGGAAGTTGAAAGAAAAAAGGCCCAAGATATTTTGGACCTCATGTCCAACACACACCCTTAACTTAATGGTAGAGGCAGTTGGTAAATTAAAGCAATTTGGTTCTACAATAACCAAAGCAAAGGAGATGACTACTTTCCTTTATGCACATCATGCAACATTGGCGTTGATGAGGTCTCTTACAAAAAAGAGAGTCATTGTTAGGCCGAGAGTGACAAGATTTGCTTTGGCATTTCTTACATTGCAAAGTCTTGCTACAAAGAAGAAACAACTAAAGGAGATGTGTTGTAGTGATGCTTGGGAACAATGCAAGCATACACGTACAAGGAAAGGAAAGTCGGCTCATGCCACACTAATTAGTAGGACATTTTGGAAGAATGTGTCTCTTTGTATCAAGGTAAAAAAATGTTCTTTAATTGTGTCTTGTTTTCTTGTGTTATATGTAATATGTTAAATACTAATGTTGTGCTTACCGTATATTGCAATGCAAGGTTTTTGAGCCATTGGTGAAGGTGTTTTGGTTGGCTGACAGTGATGGACAGTCCACGGCCTCTATGTATGGAGAAATAATAGAGGCAAAGAAGTACTATAAGATTCAATTCAAGGTAAGAATGATGGACAAAAGAAAGACATGTTCCTCCTCACGTGATGTTCTCCTTGGTGAAGATGCTTCCATGGCACAAGATTGGATATGTGAAGATGCATATGTTGAGGACGAGGTTGATCCTGACACCTCCATTGATGACGAAGTGGGAGCCATAGAGGCTATTGAGCCTCATAGGAGTGCAAGAGTGAGAGAACTCGATGAGGTAGAAGAATTTGTTGCCGATGAAGATTCAGAAAATGAGATTTCTTTGGAAGAGGAGATAGAATTCGAGTCTGATAATGATGAGATGATTGAAACAAATGAGTATGAGGACGAGGACGAGGACACATAACCGCCTTAATTCTTTGGGCCTTGCTATTTAGTATTTACCTAGTAATTTATTTTGGTTGTGGCCTCGTGTGATAAGGAGAACTAAGAACTTTGTCTATGTGTGATGTTTGGTATTTTCTAGTTTGAGTAGTCAACTTGTCATGCAATGCAACTATACAAGATTGCAAGAAGACATGAACGATGTTTATTTGTGTTTTATGGTTGAGGACCTTGTTATGTTATGCACTTATGCAAAAAGTCAAGAACTATGTTTATTTGTGTTTTATGGCTATTGTGAATTGCCACTTGTGGATCTTGCTATGTTATATTATCAATTTATCATACATACTTGTGGACCTTGTTATGTTATACTATCGTCATATCATACTTGATACTTGTGGACCTTGCTATCTCATACTGTCAATTGTGATACATACTTGTGGACCTCGTTATGTTATGCAAATGCTAGAACTATGATTATTTGTTATTAAGTAATTACAAGTCTTGGAGATAGACTGATAGAGAACATAGCGATTGTTGCCATACTTGTTGAATATCATATTTTAGGACATTGTTGTCAATTGTCATACACAAGTACACTCATATAACAGTTCGGTTTTTTTAAAACTCACATGCCACCAATGACATTGGATCAAAATAATCGTAACATAAAAGTTGTTTGCCTTGTCGATACGAATAACGTTCATGTTTATTTTTTCATATTGGGCACTTATTCATTTGAGTCCATTTAAATTACATTTTTGCGTCGCCAAAATATGGTCTCAACACTAGGATTCGGAGATTTATAGAAAAACTAACCGATTAATGTTCGACCGATTAATTCCGATTAATTGGCCGATTCACGATTAATCCCTACTCCCTAGCTGACCGAGTAGTTACCGATTACCAATTTCCTTAACATTGTACTGGACCATATGCTCTTTGTACTAAATTTGATGTTTTCTACTAAACCATATTTACTTTGTAATAGATTTCGATTCTTTGTATGGGACTAATGCTTCCCTGAGAAATAGCAGACGCTAGATCATTGCCTTAGACACTCATCGTGCGACAAGGTGATTCCGACCAGGTTACTATTAATAAGTGTTGGCTTCCTCATGTGTCTTTGAGAAATCCTAATGCTGGATCAGTGGCTCTATTTTCACTTTCGTATTTGTTTGGCACCACTCTACCTATATCTCTTTCTGTACCACATTCATTGCAGTTACGAATACAATGTTTGGTCGCTTAATGGCAAATAAATTTGTCGGACTTAAGGTTGGACTGCTTTGAGTTGTTTACAGGTTTTGCTTTGAGTTGTTTTAATTCTGATGAAAATACCATTGGATTGTTGCATCTTGATGTTGTTCTTACACCTTTGATTTGATACCTTTATTACCAGGTTTGATACGACCGCACCCGGCAGGGGTGCGGGGGTGCGGCAAGGCGCACTTTCCATCTAGTCCAGAATGAAGAAACTGAAGGAAATATGCCCTAGAGGCAATAATAAAGTTATTATTTATTTCCTTATATCATGATAAATGTTTATTATTCATGCTAGAATTGTATTAACCGGAAACTTAGTACATGTGTGAATACATAGACAAAACAGAGTGTCCCTAGTATGCCTCTACTAGACTAGCTCATTGATCAAAGATGGTTATGTTTCCTAGCCATAGATATGAGTTGTCATTTGATCAACGGGATCACATCATTAGGAGAATGATGTGATGGACAAGACCCATCCGTTAGCTTAGCACTATGATCGTTTAAGTTTTACTGCCATTGCTTTCTTCATGACTTATACATGTTCCTATGACTATGAGATTATGCAACTCCCGAATACCGGAGGAACACTTTGTGTGCTACCAAACGCCGCAACGTAACTGGGTGATTATAAAGGTACTCTACAAGTGTCTCCAAAGGTACTTGTTGGGTTGGCGTATTTCGAGATTAGCATTTGTCACTTCGACAGTCAGAGAGGTATCTCTGGGCCCAGTCGGTAATGCACATCACTATAAGCCTTGCAAGCATTGCAGCTAATGAGTTAGTTGCGGGATGATGTATTACGGAACGAGTAAAGAGACTTGCCGGTAACGAGATTCAACTAGGTATTGAGATATCGACGATCGAATCTCGGGCAAGTAACATACCGATGACAAAGGGAACAACGTATGTTGTTATGCGGTGTGACCGATAAAGATATTCATAGAATATGTGGGAGCCAATATGAGCATCCAGGTTCCGCTATTGGTTATTGACTGGAGACGTGTCTCGGTCATGTCTACATAGTTCTCGAACCCGTAGGGTCCGCACGCTTAAGGTTTCGATGACAGTTTTATTATGAGTTTATGAGTTTTGATGTACCGAAGGAGTTCGGAGTCCCGGATGAGATCGGGGACATGACGAGGAGTCTCGAAATGGTCGAGACATAAAAATCGATATATTGGACGACTATATTCGGACATCGGAAAGGTTCCGAGTGATTCGGGTATTTTCGGAGTACCGGGGAGTTCCGGGAATAGAAGAGAGAGGCCAAAAGGAAGGAGGCGCGCGCCCCCCTTCTGGTCCGAATTGGACAAGGGGTGCAGCCCCCTTTTCCTTCTCCCTCTCCCCCTCTTTCCTTCTCTCCTACTCCGGAAAGGAAAGGGGAATCCTACTAGGACTTGGGAGTCCTAGTAGGACTCCCCACACTTGGCGCGCCCCCTCTAGGGCCGGCCTCTCCCTCCCTCCTTTATATATGGGGGCAAGGGGGCACCTCTAGACACAACAATTGATCTCTTAGCCATGTGCGGTGCCCCCCTCCACCATAGTTCTCCTCGATAATATTATAGCGGTGCTTAGGCGAAGCTCTGCGACGGTAGAACATAAAGATCGTCACCACGCCGTCGTGTTGACGGAACTCTCCCTCGACACTCGGCTGGATCGGAGTTCGTGGGACATCATCGAGCTGAACGTGTGCTAGAACTCGGAGGTGCCGTAGTTTCGGTGCTTGATCGGTCGGGCCATGAAGACGTACGACTACATCAACCGCGTTGTTCTAACGCTTCCGCTTTCGGTCTACGAGGGTACGTAGACACACTCTCCCCTCTCGTTGCTATACATCTGGTAGATAGATCTTGCGTGATCGTAGGAAAATTTTAAAATACTACGTTCCCCAACTATGGCATCATGAGCCAGGTCTATGCGTAGAATATATGCACGAGCAGAACACAATGAGTTGTGGGCGATACTAGTCATACTGCTTACCAGCATGTCATACTTTGCTTCGGCGGTATTGTGAGATGAAGCGGCCCGGACCGACATTACGCGTACGCTTACGCGAGAGTGGTTTCACCGTTATGAGCACTCGTTGCTTAAAGGTGACTGGCGGGTGTCTGTCTCTCTCACTTTAGCTGAATCAAGTGTGGCTACGCCCGGTCCTTGTCAAGGTTAAAACAGCACATACTTGACGAAACATCGTTGTGGTTTTTGTATGCGTAGGTAAGAACGGTTCTTGCTAAGCCCGTAGCAGCCACGTAAAACTTGCAACTACAAAGTAGAGGACGTCTAACTTGTTTTTGCAGGGCATGTTGTGATGTGATATGGTCAAGACATGATGAGTTATACGGTTTTGTATGAGATGATCATGTTTGGTAATGCTATCGGCAACTGGCAGGAGCCATATGGTTGTCGCTTTATTGTATGAAATGCAATCGCCATGTAATTGCTTTACTTTATCACTAAGCTGTAGCGATAGTCGTAGAAGCAATAGTTGGTGAGACAACAACGATGCTACGATGGAGATCAAGGTGTCGCGCCGGTGATGAAGGTGATCATGACGGTGCTTTGGAAATGGAGATCAAAAGCACAAGATGATGATGGCCATATCATGTCACATATTTTGATTTGCATGTGATGTTTATCTTATTATGCTTCTTATTTTGCTTAGTACGACGGTAGCATTATAAGATGATCCCTTACAAAATTTCAAGGTACAAGTGTTCTCCCTGAGTATGCACCGTTACGAAAGTTCTTCGTGCCGAGACACCACGTGATGATCGGGTGTGATAAGTTCTACGTTCAAATACAACGGGTGTAAGACAGTTTTGCAGATGCAGAATACTCGGGTTAAACTTGACGAGTCTAGCATATGCAGATATGGCCTCGGAACACTGGAAACCGAAAGGTCGAGCGTGAATCATATAGTAGATATGATCAACATAAAGATGTTCACCATTGAAACTACTCCATCTCACGTGATGATCGGACATGGTTTAGTTGATTTAGATCACGTGATCATTTAGATGACTAGAGGGATGTCTATCTAAGTGGGAGTTCTTAAGTAATATGATTAAATTGAACTTTAATTAATCATGAACTTAGTCCTGGTAGTATTAGCATATCTATGTTGTAGATCAATAGCTCGCGATGTTGCTCCATGTTTATTTTTTTTATATGTTCCTAGAGAAAACTAAGTTGAAAGATGTTAGTAGCAATGATGCGGAATTGTTCCGTGATCTGAGGATTATCCTTATTGCTGCACAGAAGACTTATGTCCTTGATGCACCGCTAGGTGACAGACCTATTGCAGGAGCAGATATAGACGTTATGAACGTTTTGACAAAAGCTCGGTATGATGACTACTTGATAGTTTAAGTGCACCATGCTTTACGGCTTAGAACAGGGACTTCAAAAACGTTTTTGAACGCCACGGAGCATATAAGATGTTCCAAGAGTTGAAATTAGTATTTCATACTCATGCCTGTGTCGAGAGGTATAAGACCTTTGACAGTACTTTGCCTACAAGATGGAGGAGAATAGCTCAACCAGTGAGCATGTGCTCAGATTGTCTGGGTACTACAATTACTTGAATCAAGTGGGACTTAATCTTCCAGATAAGATAGTAATTGACAAAGTTCTCTAGTCACTATCACCAAGTTAGTAGAACTTTTTGATGAACTATAATATGCAAGGGATGACGAAAGTAATTCCGAAGCTCTTCGCGATGCTGAAATCGGCGAAGGTAGAAATCAAGAAAGAGCATCAAGTGTTGATGGTTAACAAGACCACTTGTTTCAAGTAAAGGGAAAAGGGATAGAAGGGGAACTTCAAGAAGAATGACAAGAAAGTTGTCACTCCCGTGAAGAAACCCAAATCTAAACTCAAGCCTGAAACTAAGTGCTTCTACTGCAAAGGAATTGGTCACTGGAAGTGGAACTGCCCTAGATACTTGGCGGATAAGAAGAATGGCAAAGTGAACAACGGTATATGTGATATGCAGATTATTGATGTGTACTTTACTAGTGTTCATAGCAAGCCTTGGGTATTTCATACCAGTTCAGTTGCTAAAATTAGTAACTCGAAACGAGAATTGCAGAATGAACAGAGACTAGTTAAAGGTGAAGTGACGATGTGTATTGGAAGTAGTTCCAAGATTGATATGATCATCATCGCACACTCCCTATAATTTCGGGATTAGTGTTGAAACTAAATAAGTGTTATTTGGTGTTTGTGTTGAGCATGAATATGATTTGATCATGTTTATTGCAATATGGTTATTCATGTAAGTTAGAGAATAATTGTTGTTCTGTTTACATGAATAAAACCTTCTATGGTCATACACCCAATGAAAATGGTTTGTTGGATCTCGATCGTGTGATACACATATTCATAATACTGAAGCCAAAAGATGCAAGGTTAATAATGATAGTGCAACTTATTTGTGGCACTGTCGTTTAGGTCATATTGGTGTAAAGCGCATGAAGAAACTCCATAGTGATGGACTTTTGGAATCACTTGATTATGAATCACTTGGTGCTTGCGAACCATGCCTCATGGGCAAGATGACTCAAAACTCCATTCTCCGGAACTGTGGAGCGATCAACAGAGATGTTGGAAATCATACATACTGATGTATGCGGACCAATGAGTGTTGAAACTCGCGGTGGGTATCGTTATTTTCTTACCTTCACTGATGATTTGAGCAGATATGGGTATATCTACTTAATGAAGCACAAATCTGAAACATTTGAAAAGTTCAAAGAATTTCAGAGTGAAGTGGAGAATCATCGTAACAAGAAAATAAAAGTTTCTACGATATGATCGTAGAGGTAAAATATTTGAGTTAGCAAGTTTGGCCTTCAGTAAAAACAATGTGAAATAGTTTCACTACTCACGCCACCTGAAACACCACAGTGTAATGGTGTGTCCGAACGTCATAACCGTACTTTATTAGATATGGTGCGATCGATGATGTCTCTTACCGATCTATCACTATCGCTTTTGGGGTTATGCATTAGAGACAGCTACATTCACGTTAAATAGGGCACCATCTAAATCCGTCGAGATGACACCATATGAACTGTGGTTTGACGAGAAACCTAAGCTGTCATTTCTTTAAGTTTGGGACTGCGATGCTTATGTGAAAAAGTTTCAACATGATAAGCTCGAACCCAAATCGGAGAAGTAAATCTTCATAGGATACCCAAAAGAAAATGTTGGGTACACCTTCTATCACAGATCCGAAGGCAAGGTCTTTGTTGCTAAGAGTGGATCCTTTCTAGAGAAGGAGTTTCTCTCGAAAGAAGTGAGTGGGAGGAAAGTAGAACTTGATGAGGTAACTGTACCTTCTCCCGAATTGGAAAGTGGAACATCACAGAAACTAGTTCCAGTGATTCCTACACCAATTAGTGATGAAGCTAATGATGATGATCATGAAACTTCAGATCAAGTTTCTGCTGAACGTCGTAGATCAACCAGAGTACGTTCCGCACCAGAATGGTACGGCAACCCAGTTCTGGAAGTCATGTTACTAGACCATGATGAACCTGCGAACTATGAGGAAGCGATGATGAGCCCAGATTCCGCAAAATGGCTTGAGGCCATGAAATCTGAGATGGGATCCATGTATGAGAACAAAGTGTGGACTTTGGTTGACTTGCCCGATGATCGGCAAGCCATCGAAAATAAATAGATCTTCAAGAGTAAGACTGACGTTGACGGTAATGTTACTGTTACAAAGCTCGACTTGTTGTAAAAGGTTTTCGACAAGTTCAAGGAGTTGACTACGATGAGACTTTCTCACCCGTAGTGATGCTAAAGTTTGTCCGAATCATGTTAGCAATTGCCGCATTTTATGAAATCTGGCAAATGGATAACAAAACTGCATTCTTTAATGGATTTATTAAAGAAGAATTGTATATGATGCAACCAGAAGGTTTTGTCAATCCTAAAGGTGCTCACAAAATATGCAAGCTCCAGCGATCCATCTATGGACTGGTGCAAGCATCTCGGAGTTGGAATATACACTTTGATAAGTTGTTCAAAGCATATAGATTTATACAGACTTGCGGTGAAGCCTGTATTTACAAGAAAGTGAGTGGGAGCACTACAACCTTTCTGATAATTATATGTGAATGACATATTGTCCATCGGAAATGATGTAGAATTTTCTGGAAAGCATAAATGAGTGTTTGAAAGGAGTTTTTCAAAGAAAGACCTTGGTGAAGCTGCTTACATATTGAGCATCAAGATCTATAGAGATAGATCAAGACGCTTGATAAGACTTTCGATGAGTACATACCTTGATAAGATTTTTGAAGTAGTTCAAAATGGATCGGTCAAAGAAGGAGTTCTTGCCTGACTTGTAAGGTGTGAAGTTGAGTAAGACTCAAAGCCAGACCACGGCAGAAAAATATAGAGAGAATGAAAGTCATTCCCTATGCCTCAGCCATAGGTTCTATAAAGTATGCCATGTTGTGTACCAAACATGTTGTGTACCTTGCCATGAGTTTGACAAGGAGGTACAATAGTGATCCAGGAGTAGATCACTGTACAGCGGTCAAAATTATCCTTATTAACTGGATGACTAAGGAAATGTTTCTCGATTATGGAGGTGATAAAGAGTTCGTCGTAAAGGGTTACGCCGATACAAGCTTTGACACTAAATCCAGATGACTCTAAGTATCAATCTGGATGCATATTTAAAGTGGGAGCAATTAGCTAGAGTAGCTCCATGCAGAGCATTGTAGACACATAGAAATTTGCGAAATACATACGGATCTGAATGTGACAGACCCGTTGACTAAACTTCTCTCATGAAACAAAAATTTGATCACACCTTAGTACTCTTTGGGTGTTAATCACATAGCGATGTGAACTAGATTACTGACTCTAGTAAACCCTTTGGGTGTTGGTCACATGGCGATGTGAACTATGGGTGTTATTCACATAACGATGTGAACTATCGGTATTAAATCACATGGCGATGTGAGCTAGATTATTGACTCTAGTGCAAGTGGGAGACTGAAGGAAATATGCCCTAGAGGCAATAATAAAGTTATTATTTATTTCCTTATATCATGATAAATGTTTATTATTCATGCTAGAATTGTATTAACCGGAAACTTAGTACATGTGTGAATACATAGACAAAACAGAGTGTCCCTAGTATGCCTCTACTAGACTAGCTCATTGATCAAAGATGGTTATGTTTCCTAGCCATAGACATGAGTTGTCATTTGATCAACGGGATCACATCATTAGGAGAATGATGTGATGGACAAGACCCATCCGTTAGCTTGGCACTATGATCGTTTAAGTTTTACTGCCATTGCTTTCTTCATGACTTATACATGTTCTTATGACTATGAGATTATGCAACTCCCGAATACCGGAGGAACACTTTGTGTGTTACCAAACGTCACAACATAACTGGGTGATTATAAAGGTACTCTACAGGTGTCTCCGAAGGTATTTGTTGGTTTGGCGTATTTCAAGATTATGATTTGTCACTCCGATTGTCGGAGAGGTATCTCTGGGCCCACTCGGTAATGCACATCACTATAAGCCTTGCAAGCATTGCATCTAATGAGTTAGTTGCGGGATGATGTATTACGGAACGAGTAAAGAGACTTGTCGGTAACGAGATCCAACTAGGTATTGAGATACCGACGATCGAATCTCGGGCAAGTAACATACCGATGACAAAGGGAACAACGTATGTTGTTATGCGGTTTGACCGATAAAGATATTCGTAGAATATGTGGGAGCCAATATGAGCATCCAGGTTCCGCTATTGGTTATTGACTGGAGACGTGTCTCGGTCATGTCTACATAGTTCTCGAACCCACAGGGTCCGCACGCTTAAGGTTTCGATGACAGTTTTATTATGAGTTTATGAGTTTTGATGTACCGAAGGAGTTCGGAGTCCCGGATGATATCGGGGACATGACGAGGAGTCTCGAAATGGTCGAGACGTAAAAATCGATATATTGGACGACTATATTCGGACATCGGAAAGGTTCCGAGTGATTCGGGTATTTTCGGAGTACCGGGGAGTTCCGGAAATAGAAGAGAGAGGCCAAAAGGAAGGAGGCGCGCGCCCCCCTTCTGGTCCGAATTGGACAAGGGGTGCAGCCCCCTTTTCCTTCTCCCTCTCCCCCTCTTTCCTTCTCTCCTACTCCGGAAAGGAAAGGGGAATCCTACTAGGACTTGGGAGTCCTAGTAGGACTCCCCACACTTGGCGCGCCCCCTCTAGGGCCGGCCTCTCCCTCCCTCCTTTATATACGGGGGCAAGGGGGCACCTCTAGACACAACAATTGATCTCTTGATCTCTTAGCTGTGTGCGGTGCCCCCCTCCACCATAGTTCTCCTTGATATTATTATAGCGGTGCTTAGGCGAAGCCCTGCGACGGTAGAACATCAAGATCGTCACCACGCCGTCGTGCTGACGGAACTCTCCCTCGACACTCGGCTGGATCGGAGTTCGAGGGATGTCATCGAGCTGAACGTGTGCTAGAACTCGGAGGTGACGTAGTTTCGGTGCTTGATCGGTCGGGCCGTGAAGACGTACGACTACATCAACCGCGTTGTTCTAACGCTTCCCCTTTCGGTCTACGAGGGTACGTAGACACACTCTCCCCTCTCGTTGCTATACATCTGGTAGATAGATCTTGCGTGATCGTAGGAAAAAATTTAAATACTACGTTCCCCAACAGAAACGAGACACCTCGGGGCTCTCCTCAGAGCTCGGCGCACGTCGGCCATCTGATCATGTTCTTGATGCGATTCTGGACATTGGATCTCGCAATGGGAGGAGTTGGGCCGTCGTATGGAACCCGTTCCCCTGTAGCACTGAATAGTTATCGTCCTCCATGTCTCGCTCACTCCGCTGTTTCTGGCTGGTTCTCACTAATGTGTGGGGTCGCTCGCGTGTGGGCCGCGTTTGTCAGCGGCTGTGCCTGGAGATGTGCCCGGTGTACGTGCTTTGCTGTCAAAATATCATGCCACCGCTAGTAATTTCGCCACCTCGCCGAGGGCATTTGCGGGAATTCGCATGTGTGGCCGTGTGTGGCGCCGTGTGGGTGGTTGCGTTTGGCATAGGAGTGAGGAGGGTCCCCGATTGGGTGAGGACCCTAGCCGATTCTCCCCGCCACGCCCCTCTCCCCTTCTTTACCACCGCCGCCGCCGACAGCGCGGGCCACGGACATGGCGAGGAGGCGGCCGGCATCACCGCACGCTGCCCATCCAAGGTCTTCTCCTGCATGCGCCACCTCCTCGCCAAGCCCTTTCCCTACGTGCGGCCCTCGCTGACTCACTCTTCCTCCCCTACGACCTCATCTAGGACGCCCACGGCTGCGCTCTCGTCCGCGGAGACGGCGGCTAGGTCGAGGATGTTAGGGATGCGGCCGAGCAGCGCGGCAGCATCATGGGTGGCATGCGGATGGGCACGGAGCCAAGGACGCCGCCATCCCCAACGATGCCCCGGCCCAGCGCTCCTCGACTCCCGCTTGGACGGTGACAAGTTCGAGCCACGTCAGCCGACCCCGATGTCGCGCTCGCCTACAAGTTCCCCGAGGTAACTAACTTACCAGCCCATTCGCGCGGCGCTATCCCGCTTCCTCTGAGCCCGCGTCCCACTCTTCTCTGCTGATCTGCGCAGGTTTCCTTCGCCTACGATGAGAGGTATGGGCCTTAGCTCCACGGAACAGCTCTCCCGGTTGATCCCATCTATCACGCCGTCTCCTTGCTCCGTGCAGGGACGTGGCGCTGTGCGCGCTTGGCATAGGGGCCTACAGCATCAACGGCAAGGAGCTCCACTCGTGCACCACAGCCAGAGCCACATCAAGGTTCCCTCTCCTCCCCTCCCCTCCCCCTCGGTTAATTAATCCCCTCTTTTTCTGCGCGAATTGGTTGTTGTGAGTTGAGATGCCTAAATCGTATATGATTTGGCTGTCGAAATTGATGTTTTGTGGACAGAAACACGTGCATTATCGTGTTACCAGCGTTCCTGATATAGCTAGCAGTGACGCAAAAAGGGGGTTCATGCAAACGATCCTACCACTTTCTCAATCTACACACGTCACGCAAATCATCCTTTTGTTGTTGCCGGGTTCCTACCATAGAAAAATTGTTCTATCACCAATTCTGCTTTTCACGCGATGTTGTTTTACAATTTTACCAGAGTAACTAAATAGTTCTATTTATGATTTTCCCCTTCTGCCATTATTATCATGCATGTACTATAATTTTCATTTGGACTAATTATAAATGTGGAGCTCTTGATTTGGTTTCTATGTGTCCCCTCTTTTGGTGTAAGCCATCACTACTTCCTCATGATTATTGTTTGTATATATATAGCAAATGTACTTTTGTTTTATACTGATAAATTATGCTTTTAGTAGTACTGGCCAAGTATAATGCTTATAGTTTACTGCCAACTACTTCTACCGATGGCTTATATATTTTTATACAGATTCCACCATATTTGGGGGCCTTTTGGTAAGCCACTTATAGAATAAATATAATGGACTTGAGTGGTGGATTGACTAACTTCCAAAATGGACCTTATTATCTTGGTTTCCTCATTTCACGACATTATGGTGTTGGATGTGGCATGACTTTGTGTAAGGCACTAATGGTCTCTGAGGTGAGATCTTTATGTGATTCTAACAGCACTCTATCTCCCTGCGCAAGTAGAACTGCAATTTAGTTGTTCTGAATTTTGTGTGCTGTAGACTGGAAGTCCAGGTTCTGGTCGATTGATTTATATATCTCTCTGAATATACTTACACTTCAAAATGCCGACTACTTTATATAGATATTATGTCTTCCTCATTATTCTTCAGTATTTCCTCTATTTAGCTACATGACATTCCCTTCGATGTGGCTTCTCTTACAGTCATCTAGCTACTATGTGACTTGGTTAACTATACTACTCCTTCTATATTGCCTACGGATGAGAAAGTAAAAAAGATGAAGTTTGTGTTGTTTCTCTAATAATCCTAAGGAATTTTTAGGTTCCCCTTACCAATGTTGTTATGCCATTGTCGTCATTCGATCCTTTGCTCTCCTTAACAGTTAGCTGGTTATCCATATGATCTCTGCCATTGCAGCTCTTTATTTGGTAGGGAACTACAAATATCATATCTGCCATTTGGTGCTTTAGCTACGAATCATATACACATGCAGAGTATGAGGAGCATTTATTGGTATGCATTTGTTTTGCTAATGTTAGTTCATCGTATGAAAAAGCATTGTTTCTTTTGTTCAGTACCCCATGCTTTAATTTCACTGGTACGCGTCGGTACTATAAAAACGGTTTTTAACCCCTTTCCGCGATGGCATTTCGAACCATTGCCAAGTGAGTGTGGGCGATAGGGGGTCCTTCCCACATGACTCAGAAACCGTCCGGGATAGGCCTAGGCTGGGGCAAAATGAGCTCATGTGCGATCGGGCGAGGCATCGAAACACAATCATTTCTGTTCGTATGTACATCCCACATGGTGAATCCCATAAAAACATGTCCTTTTATATGTATATCACACTTAGTCAATCCAAGGAATAGGTTTCCGTTCTTATGTACATCCCACACAGTCAATCCGGAGAAAACGTTTCCGTTCGTATGTATATCACACACAATCAATCCAAGGAATACGTTTCCGTTCTTATGTACATCCCACACAGTCAATCCACGGAAAACGTTTCTGTTCGTATGTACATCCCACACAGTTTTATATGTAGGCTCATGTGTGAAAGGTGTAACTATCACACACGCTCTGCCTTCGTTAAATGTTTGCTTTTATCAACTACAAGCGCTTTTACTGCTAGAACTGTTTGCAAAGTTCCATGACATATTTAGCAGGTTTATTAGTTTACAATTAATAATTGCAGTATTAGGCAAATTCACTTTTCATATCGAATAGTTGTTTGTCAATTTCATATCAGGCACATAAATATATTATAACATCACAGTACGATAGCTACATGAGAACAGCACAGTACAACATATAGCTAGTTCAACTTCATAAGAACAATATTAGAACAATATATTCATTCCCTAATCGAGATCATCCAGGCTCGTCTTATCTACCTCTTCTTTCAGTTCAATAAGAACCTACTTTGCACAGGCCAACTGGGAAAGTGCCTCCTCCTTCCCCAACACCATCTTAGCAAAGTCTAATTTAAAAAATCTAAGATCATTCTCCACCTTTGTCTTTTTATCCTGCATCTTCAAATATTCTTCAGCGTTAACAACACTTTCTCTAAGCCTACCACTATTCTCTTCCTCATACATGCTCTAGAGCTTTGCTAAGCACATCTTCAAAGACTGTGGCCACTCTTGATCAACCCACTCCAAGTAAGAACACTTCCGTTCATCCTATAAAATTTAAAACTATATCAGTAAAAATTGTAGGGGAAATGGGTTTATAGCAACATAGAAAATCACCAATGCTTATTTTGAAAAATTGAAGAAACATGTTAATTATGACATATCTTCTCAAAAAGATCAATGTGCAAATGAATTAATTGCTACTGAGACAACAACCAAATTCTGAAATATCAGAAGCTATAATTAACTATAACAATACTACAAGTTCTTACTCATGTATAATAAATAACAAATTGAACATTTTATGAGGAAGGTAAATATAACTGCAACAGCATAGCGACAGTGTTTGGATGACAGCAAATTGATACTAACAGGTGTTTACATACACAAATTTAGTAACATAGAACTAATAGCACTAAGGTCCTCCACTATGTATGCCAAAACTGGTGTAAAGACAACTGCTGCTATATCTCGCACCGGTGCTCTGCACTGGCGAGCCGATGCAGCGGAAAAAATCAGGGACCCGGACTCCGGAGCACCTAGTTGCTTCGATGCCCAGTTCCTTCATGCCGTAAAGATTTAGTATTTTACTACTTGGCTGCTCGGATGTGTGGACCAAAGTTGGCTCCACAAACTGCTGAAGCGGTGCCAAATAATTTTCTAATGGCACCGCTGATGAGACGGCAACAATTTTAGATACTAGGTACAAACAGTGACTGTCTTAGGATGCGTTTGGTTGAAGGTGTGGTACGAATGGGTTGGGACTGTGACAGTGTCTGAATCACATCTAACAAATGATTTGTAACAACGAAAGAGGGTCTAACCTTGTCTGCACATGCCAGAAACTTCCTCCCATTGTCCACAGATTCAAACACAACTATCTTCATGCATGGAGATTGATGGTGACAACGAGCAGATACATCTTCATCCACCCCGCTCCATTCGTTTCCACTGATGGTCCTAGGGAGCTACAAGAGGAAGAAATGACTGAAATCGACCGATGGGTAAAAATCCTTCATTCCAAGTCAAAGCCCGAGAGAGAGAAGAGAGGCATACCCGGGTGGTGAAGGAGTCATCACTGGAGGAGGAACCGCTGGAGAGGTATTTGAAGAAGACCATGGCGACCCGGCCAGTAGGATACGAGACGGCGAGAACGAGAAAGCAAGCAAGGAAGTGGCAATAGCTTAGGAAGGAAGGAAGGAAGGAAGGAGGAAACAGGGGAAATGTGACTTGTTGTCGGGGAGAAAAGGGGGTAGGGAAGGGGGGATGGGGTGGGGTAGATATTTTGGCGGTAGGCCAAAATTTTGGAAACGTGGAGGGATACTTAGCGCGCAGTGCTGCGGAACCATTCACTTTGAACAATTGTGTGCATCGCAAACGATTCTTCTGCTTTACGCGCATGGGATGCGTTTGATAATTCAAATTTTGGTGGAAATTTCGCCGGATACGTCATTGCATAATTTAACATCGCTTGCTCATTTGGGCACACAAAAGAGCGTACAGCAGAAAGACCACACTTACTGAATCTAGCAATTTTAGTAATTAAACAGAGTCAGTTGACCTAAATGTTGCTCTAACAAAAGACCGGCATTAAAAACAAAGCCTAAGTACGCATAATTTTAACAAATCCGCCGCCGCGCCGGCTTATGCATCGCCGGTGTGAAATGAAACATCGATGACTTGTCCTGGCGACATGGTGCCGTTGGTGGACTCCACGTCCCCCCTGCTAAAGTCGACCGTGTCCTCGTCCTCGTCCTTGTCCTCGTCCTTGGCACCGCCCTCAAGGTTCTAGTACTCGTAGTAGTGGTTGCGCCACAGCTCGTGTTGGTAATCCATGGCCGATTCTTCGCGGACAAACTCTTATCTACCTCAAACTCGGCCACGCGCAACTCCTCCTCCTGGCGCTCCTCGATCTCCGCCGCCTCCTGCATCTCCAGCTCCCGCTCGGCGACCTCATGAGGAAGTAGGTGCTCCATGGCCACCACCGCCTTTTCGTACATGGGTTGCATGCTAGATTCTGAGGTGGCCTGGAATATCTTGGTGTGTGCTTCCTCGATCTTGGGGTGGATGGCCTCGACCCGGGCCGGGGAGACATCAGCGGCACGGATGGCAGCTCGAGCACTCTCGGTATTTGCAACCGCTGTTGCAGCAGTAGCTGCAGCCATCTCAGCTGCTCTAGTTGCCCTGTCGGCTGTCGCAGACGCCCTCTCGGTGGAAGCGGCCGCGCTCAATGCGGAAGCGGCCGCGCTCAATGCGGATGCGATGGCACTCTCGGCGTAGGCGGCGGTGCTCGAGGGGACGCGGCCATTGTACGGGCCTTCACGAAGCGTTTCCACGGTGTCATCTTTGCAAGAAGGGGGTGCGGGAATGGGGATCGGGATTCATGCATTCGAGGGTTGCCGGCACTGGAGCAGATGAGCCGACCAAGCTTAAGGAGGAAGACTTAAATAGACCCAGATATTTTCATCGCAACCGGTTCCTACAAAACAACTGTGTGATGTTGTAGATATTTTTTATTAGCTGTGAAAGACGAATTTGGAGTAAAGTGGCAACAGATGGTGTTTCAAATGTACGAGAAAATTTGTAGTACTAATACAACTGTCATGTCAAATGTTGGAAAATTTCAGGGGTCATTTGACCTTTTAAGACATTCAAGTGATTTTCTAGCCATTTAATGACCGTGACTGAAATTTGAACTACATGTACATGCAACAGCTAACCATAACGATTTGAAAAGTCATATTTTGTGTACTTGTGTGCGATTTAATTCCATGTGCAGTAAATTGGAAGGAATTTTCAAACATATTGTTCTAGCGGCTATGACACAATTAAGCATGGAGTCACATGGCATTTAAATTCCAAAAAAATAAAAATAAAAGTAAAAAACACATGAAACCTTGGTTGATGTAATATCATGCCACCAAGATGAGGTGGTAAAACATTTGGCATGTGTGACGAAAGTTTGGACACACACCCCTCACAAACGGAGCAACTCACTAGAAGGCTCGTGGTTCCGAGAGGAAACAATGCATGTTTGATGACGAACGGGAGATAGCTTCCTCTTACGGCCTTCAATTTTTTTTTACATGTAACGTGCACTGATACAACTGTCATGTGAAAAATTGGAAAATTTCAGGGGTCATTTGACCTTTTGAAGACATTTAAGTGATTTTCTAGCCATTTAATGACCGTAATTCAAATTTCAACTACATCTACATGCAACGGCTAACCATAACGGTTTGAAAAATCATATTTGTGTACTTATGTGCGAGTTAATTCCATGTGCAGTGCCATGGCATTTTAATTCCAAAAAAATAAAAATGATTAGAAAAACATGAAACCTTGTTTGATGTAATGTCATGCCACCAAGATGATGTGGTAAAAAATTGCCATGTTTGACGAAAGATTGGACACACACCCCTCAGAAACCGGAGCAACTCACTAGAAGGCTCGTGGTTCCGAGAGGGAACAATGCATGTTTGATGATGAACGGGAGATAGCTTCCTCTTAAGACCTTCAATTTTTTTCTACATTTAACATGCACTAATACAACTGTCATGTGAAAATTTAGAATATTTTAGGGGTCATTTGACCTTTTAAAGACATTTAAGTGATTTTCTAGCCATTCAATGACCGTAATTCAAATTTGAACTACATCTACATGCAACAGCTAACCATAACGGTTTGAAAAATCATCTTTTGTGTAGTTGTGTGCGAGTTAATTCCATGTGCGGTAAATTAGAAGGAATTTTCAAACATATTGGTTTCACGGCATGGACACATGTACATGCATGGAGTGACATGGCATTTAAATTCCAAAAAAAATAAAAAAATGATCAAAAAACATGAAACCTTGCTTGATGTAATGTCATGCCACCAAGATGATGTGATAAAAAAATTGGCATGTTTGACGAAAGTTTGGACACACACCCCTCACAAGCCGGAGCAACTCACTAGAAGGCTAGTGGTTCCGAGAGGGAACAATGCATGTTTGATGACGAATATGAGATATCTTCCCCTGACAGCCTTCAAATTTTTCTATGTTTAACGTGCACTAATACAACTGTCATGTGAAAATTTGGAAAATTTCAGGGGTCATTTGACCTTTTAAAGACATTTAAGTGATTTTCTAGCCATTTAATGACCGTAATTCAAATTTGAACTACATCTACATGCAACACCTAACCATAACGGTTTGAAAAAACATATTTTGTGTACTTTTGTGCGAGTTAAAAAACCTTCGGATGATGTAAACATCTGGTGTTCAAAAAAGAAAATGTAAAGATCTGGCAAGACAACCGGCCCCTACACAATTGGCACTCTATTTCGCGCCTCGAGGTTTGGAAGGTGAATGGTAGGGGTTATTAATCAGACACGGTTATGTATTGGAAACCGTCAACTGTTATGTTCACACACGGATTCTAATGCGGGGATCGTGTGTAATTCAAACTACAGTACTCGTAAATTCCAGTGACCGGCGTTTGTACTATTCCCGTCGATCAAGATTTCGGCCACCAATAAATATTACCTTGCTCAAGTCGTTCCGCCTGCATTCTCATCTATATACTCCCCTCGCTCGCCCTCTCTCTCTCAAAGCTCTGCCATGGCGCCGCCGATCTGCCCATGCGCTGACGAGTAGTCGCCGCCTCCCGAGGACGCTTAGTCGAAGAGCAGCGACGAGGAGGACCCCTACGCGCCGGCGGACGAGGTTGCGCCGGACCCCCCAACTTTGGATTGGTTTTAGGGCCAGTACAATCTTTGTCTGTGGAAGTCATTGCTGCCGGCTGAGAAAGCCAGGCAAGTGGCATTCAAAAAGGAGATGGCGGAGGAGGAAGCCAGGTACCAGGCGGCATGTGAAGCCAGTGATGCCGCCTGGAAAAAGGAGAAGGTGGAGCTTTGGGGGCGGGCACGTCATCGTGCGGAGGAGGTGTACAAAGACAGGTACTTCGTTAGGAATGTCAAAGGCGCTAGGCGCCTCATCGCTGCATGGAGGTGGGCCGATAAGCTCCAGCGTGCCACCGACGAGGAGCTTCTGTGGGCGCCCAATGAAATGGCAAGGTCGTCCGCGCTCGTCCCGCCAGCACGAGGCAGATCGTTACGTCAAGCGCTGCGAGGCGGAGGAGGCGGAGTACTGCCTCCGCGCTTGGATGACGCCGCGCATGAGGAGTGATTATTAGTTTTAGTATTGTTTGTTTTCAATTTTATGCATTGTACCTAGTAGTTAAGTATCATCACATATATGTGATGTTATTATATATATTATTTGATGAACTAATGAACAATTAATATATATATATATATATATATATATATATATATATATATATATATATATATATATATATATATATATATATATATTATGAATTCCATTTTCTATCTGTTTGTGTATACTAATTTGAATCCAGCTGTTCTCATCCACATATACAGAATGGAAAGTGTATATACATGCATTGAAACAGAACATATAAGAACGGAAAATAGAGTACGGACATTGAAACAGATCAATTAACAGAGCAATACTATGATTGTTCTTAATACATAGCTATCCACGTCGAAACGACTCAACAAAATAAAATGCGTCCATGAGACCATGACCAGCAGCCCTTGCCTACAGTTAGGGGTGGGCACTTTCAAACTGAAAACCGAAATTTGAAACCGAACCGAACCATTTTAACCGAAATATAGGCTAAATCGGTTTTCGGTTATTCGGTTTGGTTTGGAAAATATAAATTATTTGGTGTTTAATTTTAAATCGGTTTTTGATTTAGAAAAACCGTATACACCGAACTAACCGAATTATGAGTCCAGTACCCTTGTTTCTCTCCGCACAAGCACAATAAGATAGCTAATTTGTCTAAGTCGCTAGCTAGTTGTGTATCGCTTTGGAAATTATACATAGATTCATGCAATCACAAGAGCATGGGTCTAGGGCATATATTATAGGATCTCATGCATGCAAATACTAATTGGTAGCTATTTTTTTAAGATGATTGACGGCTATGTTTGTAGAAAGTATAATAAATAGTTATATGATACGTTGCTTCAACTGATGGTGGTGCACATGTATTTTGGTTTTTTGGTTAACTGAAATAACCGAACCGATATATTTTGGTTAATAAGTTTGGTGGCAATTTTTATCATGATTATTTCGGTTGTCATTTTTCAGAAACCGAAATTCTAGGAACCCGAATAAACCGAACCGAATTAACCATATAAACCGAATGCCCACCCCTACCTACGGTAGCTCTTGGCTCTACTTGAACTCGTGCAGGCGTTCGTCCAAGCGTTCGACACGCTCGCGGTACATCTGGAGCACGATCTCGAGCTCCAAGTTGGCTATTTCATCGGAGACCACCAACTCGAGGATGCGACGGCCATGTTCCTCTACTGCGCCCAGGTGGACACTGGGCCAAGGAGGCGGTCGAGCCTACCGACCAGCACGTTGGCATTGAGCGGGCCGTGGACAAGGCGAACGACGCGACCCATGCAAACGGTACGGCGGGCGTCTAGTGCAAGTACGACGCGGCCGGCCTCTGGTGCAAGTACGGCGCAGAGGGCCTCTGCCCACTCCTGGCGAGAAATGGGAGTACTCACAGGATGTGTGCCCAGCTGCGACGCCATGTCGACAGCAGGCAAGCGCCAATGGATCCACTCTTGCTGTGTGGCACGCCGCGCCTCTCGCTCTGCTGCGCTCCAACGGTCTCTCCATGCGGCGAGCCGCACCCTGTCGGCGTGGATGCACCTAGCTTGCTCTGCGGCGCGCCATCGATCATGTTGTGCGGCAAGCTGCAACCTCTTGGCACTTACATGCCTATCTTGATCCGCGGCGCTCAAGCGCCATGCGCCAAGGGTCTGCTCAACCCTAGCGATGACGTGCATCACAGCGTCATCCATCGTGTTGCCAGGGAGCTCCTCAGCCTCGACGGGCCATGGCGCCTTCTCGTTTTCCTTGTTGACGTGGTTGACGGCAGAGGCGGCGCTATCGTGGGTTGGCATGCTTGGGGAAAGGTGGATGTGCTACAGGTTGCGCTTGTTGCCTCCGTGCGTCATGCGTCACCTAGGTTTATGTGCAATATCGCTGGGTGGCGGGAAGCGGGTGAGAAAATGGCGGGAAAAGTTAGCGTGTTCATAAAATGCCATCAATCAATAGATGTTGTGTAGACAGAGCATATCACATCCGTCTTATTAGAAGCAATCGTCTCTGTTATTATCTGTCTTCGCACACATTTCTGTTTACAGACCTGTTTGCCGCGTATCACACACATCTTGTTATATTGAACCGTTTTTGTTCTCTTGTCTCAACGTAAATAGTTCATCCGACTCAACCGCATGCCTTGTATCGCACACACATTGATCTGGCTGACCGTTTCTTTTGTGTTGTCTAATCACAAACAGTTCATCTGAGTCAATCGTATGCCGTATATGGCACACACCTTCATCTGTCTGCCCATTTCTTTTGTTCCTCCTCATCGCAAACAGTTAATTGAACTGAACTATATGCCCTACATCGCACACGCAACTAAACTCTGAATCGTGTTTTATGTATCCGTAATCGCAAACATTTTGCACCATTTTTATGGGTTTTTTACACCACTGTTTGCGATTATTGCATCGCACATAGTTTCGTCAAAGGGTCTCTGATCGTAGTGTCGCGTTAGCAGCATCCTGCAGTAGTGTTTGGTGCTAATAAACACTTGACTATAGAATGTTACCATTTACCTAGCTTGAGTCCTGATCATACTACACCACCTTCCTTTGTACACCATGGATGGCTAGCATCTTCTGAATTGTTTTATTTTACGAAGGCATCTTTATGGGCCATTGTAGTTACAATGCCTCCTTCAGACTTACATCCACGCACTCCCTTTTTAGCACATAATGTGAATGTTGCACTTGCAAGCCAACTATCATGTTTAGGTGTATAAATATTGTGATTTGATCTCTGCACATTTAACCATTCTATGTTTGCGACATTCCAGTTTACTCCTGATACGTCCAAAACGTATCTATAATTTATGCTTGCTTCATGCCTTTTTTGTGTGATATTGCTATGATATTTATGCACTTCCATACACTTTTGATCATATTTGGACTAACCTACTAATGGTTGCAAAAGTGCACAATGTTCTTGTTTTACACTTCATTGTGTAGGAATTACTTGGAAATTGACAAAAACGCAAAAGGAGTCGTATTGGAGTAGGACTCTGACTTTCCTGAAATCTGTCTGAGAACGTTTTTTAAAGATGGTCACGTTTCGACCCGAAGACGACGTCAAACGGAAAAAGTCTAGTTGCGAAAGTTGTGGGGAATTTCGAGACGATGATTCTGGATATAAAATTCGTCCAAATCTGAGTACGGACGGCTGAGTAAAGCCCGTTTTACTGAGGCCCAAAATCTAATGACGGGAATCCGAGAGTCTATATAAAAAGAGCAAACCTAGGTCACCAAGGGCCACGAATTTTCCTCCTCCCGAGCCGCCGTCTTGGAGGGGAGGACCAGCACCATTGCAGCACCATCCACAAGGAAGAAGGGGGTAAAGGAGCCGCTGCCCCCTAGGGCCGCCGTCGCCCCGAGGGCCGCCGCCGCCGCCTCCGTGGCTGCCGCCGGCCGTCTCCTCCTCGCGGGGCTGCACCTCTCCATCAACACCATCATCAACCTCCTCCTCACCATGTCCATGCGTGAGTAGTTTTCTCCGGGGCCGAGGGCTCGTACATGTAGCTATGTGGTTATCTCTCTCTCCCATGATGTGATCTTCGTTGTGATCATAGGCTATGTTAATCTAGGGTGATCCCATGATGTTTCCCCTTCCTCTATGTATTGGATTGATGTACTCACTTGTCTTTATCTAGTATAATCCCCGAGACCAAGGTGACAGCGGTCTATTGGACATGGATTAGAAAAATATTTTCATGAGTGATTTCCTCTCTTGTGTGTTGATTGAAGATTGAGAGTCTCTTGGTGCTTGTCTTTGACTATCCTTTAGATATGTTGTGGTGATTGTGGGACTCTCTTTGGATGGCCGCGGTGACATTGGGAAATCCTTAGATTGAGAACTACGAACTTTGAGGTGTGCTCTTGTAGTCCTACATAATTCTCGTCCTCTCTTGACCACGAAGTAATGAGCTCCGGGTGCGTCTCCATTGCATGTTTTATGGGAAATATCATGTGATTCGATTATGTTAATGTTGTTGGGAGTTGCCACTAGTGAAAGTATGATCCCTAGTCCTTGTTTCCACCATTGCAATACCATTTGTGCTCACGTTTACCACTTGTTTGCTTACTGCACTTTTTATTACAGATTTATATTACTTTGTTTTGCCATCCATATCACTTGCCATTTACCATCTCTTCGCCGAACTAGTGCACCTATACAACTCCTAGTTGTATTAGGTGTGTTGGGGATACAAGAGACTTCTTGTATCTTAGTTGCAGGGTTGCTTGAGAGATACCATCTTCAACCTCTACTTCTCTGAGTTCGATAAACCTTAGGTCATCCACTTGAGGGAAATTGCTGCTGTCCTACAAACCTCTGTGCTTGGAGGCCCAACATAGTCTACAAGAGTAGAAGCGTGTGTAGACATCAAGCTATTTCTGGCGCCGTTATCGGGGAAGTGAGTGCTTGAAGGTATATCTTTAGACCTTGCAATTAAATCTTTTTGTTTCTTGTTTTTATTTCACTAGTTAAGTTTATGGAAAACCGCATTCTTAGTTCGCTGCTTGTGGGAAGACGCCCCACACTTGTGGTGGTTGCTCCTCCCCCTACTGAAATTGTGCCCTATAAAATACCAGCTGGTATTATCGATTATGTTTTGGCTAATCATTATGCAGGAGACAGACATCCCGGTGAACACTCGCTATATATGTCACAACTATGTTCATTATTTAAGCTTGCAGGTGTATCAAGGGAGTTTGTCATGAGGAAATTGTTCGCCGTATCACTTATAGATAAAGCTTTAGATTGGTATAAGCTTCTCGATAACTCGCCCTTGCTTGATTGGCAAGAGCTTATGTCTCTCTTTTATACTAAGTTTTATCCTCTTCATGAAATTCATCGAGACAGGAACTATATCTATAACTTTAGGTCTCATGACGGAGAGAGCGTAGCTCAAGCTTGGGGGCGACTGAAGACGTTAATGCTAAAAAGTCCTAACCATGGGCTCCCCAAAGATGCTTATGTGGAGAGTAAGAGTACCTTTTTGCATGTGGATCATGGTAACAATGCTTTATGTGATGTTTATATTGTTGAGTTTATTCGTGATCCCACTGAAAATTATTATGAAAAGGGAACATATGCTTATAGATATTTCAATAATATTAAGTTCCCTCTCTTTATGTTGAAGGCTTTGAAGTTATGCTTGATTTTCCTTCCTATGCTAGTTGCTTTATGCTTCAATAATTTATTTTCTTGCAGTATTCCTATGCATAGGAAGCATGTTAGGCTTAAATGTGCTCGGTATTTGCTTCTTGATGCTCTCTTTTGTTCTTCAACTCTTATTCCTACGAGAGCATCATTAAAGTCTTAAGCCTATCTTTATGGCTATAAAGAAAGAGCTCTAGGGAGACAACCCTTGTTATCTTTGCTTTCGGTTTGTTCTTTCAGTTTATAGTGGTCTTGATGTTTGTTACTACTGTAGCAACATCATTGTATCTTTATTTTTCAGCTTTGTGCCAAGTGTAGCCTCTGATTGCAAGAAAGTTCAAAAGTTGTGACGTGCTGTCCAGGAAACAGATTCTGTCCTTGGACAGAAAAATTCGTATAAAATCACCAGATCATCTTTTTGGTCTGAATTTTTTCGACAGCATGCTCTATACAATTATCTTTCGGGCGTCTGTTCTGAGTTTTTTTATTTGAGTTGCAGAAGTGCCCCGAAAAAATCATTTACTACCTGCTGGTCTGTTTTTCACAGATTATGTCCTGTTTTGCCTTTCCTTCATTTTGCAAACCTTGAGCTTGCTTTTTATTTGCAAAAACCTTTTGGCAATCTTGAGAAACAGTAGACCTTCAAGAATATCCTTATTTCCAGCAAGGAACAATTATTTTATTAAGGGTACTAACCTCGCTAATCAGATTATGATGAGTTATGTATGAAGGGAGTTTTCAAGTGTGCGAGGGAAGATGATAAAAAGATTCAGGAGTGTCAAACGCTCAATCTTGGGGATGCCCTCATGCACCCCCAAGAAATATTCAAGAAGACTCAAGCGTCTAAGCTTGGGGATGCCCCCGTGCATCCCCTTCTCCATCAACATTATCAGTTCGTCTTTCGTTCCACTATATTTTTATCACTTCATGTGTTATGTGCTATGCTTGGAGCGTCTTGCTTTTAGTTTCCTTTTTAGTTTCTTTAGCTTTGCTTGCTGTTCATAACGAGTTGGAACTCAGCTTTCTTTGTGTGGGAGAGAAACACGCTCCACTTCAACCTAGAACATAACATAGAATTTTCATGTCTATCTTTGTTGTGTGTGTTCTTTGTCTTTCAATAGCTACTATCATGTTCAGCTCTTAGTTTTCATGCTTATCTTTTTAAAGAGCTTTTGTTTAGTTGGTCGCTGGAACTCTCTTTATTTATCATGCTTATCTTGTTAAGAGAGTTGGCTTCTGTTTCACTGGTTGATATGTCTATGATAAAAATGATATGTGCATAATGGTGCTTAGTAGTTCATGTTTTCTTATGGTTAGCCTCAAATAGCTGGGGGGTTCTTAATGTGTTATTGAAGTACCAACATGATTTGTTTGCCTATAATGTGGTATGGTTTAGTGGTATCTTCCTCCAAGAATTTATTTTGATTGACTTGGCGTATGCTCACGCATATTTAAAGACTGTAAAGAAAGTCTATCAAGCCTTGATGATCTTTAATTTCTAAGTAGCGATATAACTTCCATGCCCGATTCAATGTTGCTTTGTCGCTCTGCATGATTATGACCGTCATTGCTCTTTTAGTTGGTCGCTCCCAGTCTATTGCTAACCTTCGCATGTACTAAGCGGACTGACTGCTTGTGCATCCAAAATCTTTTAAACCAGTTATGCCATATGAGTCCACCATACCTTCCTATACATGGTATTTACCTGCCATTCCTAACGAAGACTTTAATGTACCATCTCGAAATTATTCAAAAAAAGCATTTCTCTTTTGTGCCTCTGTTTCAAGTTCATGAGGAAGTAGTAGTTAATTCATGATCTTTTTAAGTTGGACAAGCTTCACCCCGGGATTGCATGTCTAATGTGCAAACCCATAATACGAGAAGGAACTGGCATAGAGTGCGCCCGGCTCATTAAAAATTATACAACAAACAAACCCTCCATCACGCTTTGTTCATGAGAAATCAGAAAACTTTGGCAGTGATAAACAAAGGAGATTAAGAGGATGTGATCGTCCTCATTCGGGAGCCGTTCCTAGAAACTTGTCCAGCTCAAGAAGTGATTGAGTTATCTGCTAGCATTCGTTGACGAAACATGCATAATCTAAAAAAATAATTATTACCTCTGTTTTTAAAACCAAGAGCTCTGGTACATGTTTAGTTTTTGTTTCCGACCACGGGTTTTCAACCTTGTCATCAAAAGCCACAGTTCGAGAGTCTCCACCTTCTTTAAAGCACCAACTACTGAGAGCATGATTGTCATTCTGAGTGTAATGTGCATTGTCCCAAAGTAGCATTGTCTTTTGCATGATTATGATATTGTTTATTCTGAAATCATTGTATCTAGTCATCACTTAAACCTTGGAGGTGCCCCTGCATTTATGGTTTGCTTCACTAAAGGGGGCAAGCGAGGTACCACTTTATCATATTTGCACACCATGCTCATTACAAATCTTTTGAGTATTTCAGTATCATATTGTAAAACTTTCAGTTCTTTGTGATTTTCTCATGAGGCAACTTAATTACTACAGATTCATTGTCTCAGTAAGCACTTGTCATGTGACTGTAAAAAGTTCTTATATGGTTAATAGCATGTCACCACAGAAATTATGCTTGTTATCATTTACCTACTCGAGGACGATCAGGAATTAAGCTTGGGGATGTTGATACGTCTAAAACGTATCTATAATTTCTGCTTGCTTCATGCCTTTTTTGTGTGATATTGCTATGATATTTATGCACTTCCATACACTTTTGATCATATTTGGACTAACCTACTAATGGTTGCAAAAGTGCACAATGTTCTTGTTTTACACTTTATTGTGTAGGAATTACTTGGAAATTGACAAAAACGCAAAAGGCGTCGTATTGGAGTAGGACTCTGACTTTCCTCAAATCTATCTGAGAATGTTTTTTAAAGATGGTCACGTTCTGGCCCGAAGACGACGTCAAACGGAAAAAGTCTAGTTGCGAAAGTTGTGGGGAATTTCGAGGCGAAGCTTCTGGATATAAAATTCGTCCAAATCGGAGTCCGGACGGCTGAGTAAAGCCCGTTTAACTGAGGCCCAAAATCTGATGACGGGAATCCGAGAGTCTATATAAAAAGAGGAAACCTAGGTCACCAAGGGCCACGAATTTTCCTCCTCCCGAGCCGCCTTCTTGGAGGGGAGGACCAGCACCATTGCATCACCATCCACAAGGAAGAAGGGGGGCCAAGGAGCCGCTGCCCCCTAGGGCCGCCGCCGCCCCCTAGGGCCGCCGCCGCCGCCTCCGTGGCTGCCGCCGGCCGTCTCCTCCTCGCGGGGCTGCACCTCTCCATCAACACCATCATCAACCTCCTCCTCACCATGTCCATGCGTGAGTAGTTTTCTCCAGGGCCGAGGGCTCGTACGTGTAGCTATGTGGTTATCTCTCTCTCCCATGATGTGATCTTCGTTGTGATCATAGGCTATGTTAATCTAGGGTGATCTCATGATGTTTCCCCTTCCTCTATGTATTGGATTGATGTACTCACTTGTCTTTATCTAGTATAATCCCCGAGACCAAGGTGACAGCGGTCTATTGGACATGGATTAGAAAAATATTTTCATGAGTGATTTCCTCTCTTGTGTGTTGATTGAAGATTGAGAGTCTCTTGGTGCTTGTCTTTGACTATCCTTTAGATATGTTGTGGTGATTGTGGGACTCTCTTTGGATGGCCGCGGTGACATTGGGAAATCCTTAGATTGAGAACTACAAACTTTGAGGTGTGCTTTTGTAGCCCTACATAATTCTCGTCCTCTCTTGACCACGAAGGAATGAGCTCCGGGTGCGTCTCCATTGCATGTTTTATGGGAAATATCATGTGATTCGATTATGTTAATGTTGTTGGGAGTTGCCACTAGTGAAAGTATGATCCCTAGGCCTTGTTTCCACCATTGCAATACCATTTGTGCTCACGTTTACCACTTGTTTGCTTGCTGCACTTTTTATTACAGATTTATATTACTTTGTTTTGCCATCCATATCACTTGCCATTTACCATCTCTTCGCCGAACTACTGCACCTATACAACTCCTAGTTGTATTAGGTGTGTTGGGGACACAAGAGACTTCTTGTATCTTAGTTGCAGGGTTGATTGAGAGAGACCATCTTCAACCTCTACTTCCTTGAGTTCGATAAACCTTAGGTCATCCACTTGAGGGAAATTGCTGCTGTCCTACAAACCTCTGCGCTTGGAGGCCCAACATAGTCTACAAGAGTAGAAGCGTGTGTAGACATCAACTCCCCTTCTCATGCTTTGTGCTTCTCAGTTCTGGAAGTTTTGTTACATGGAACCGGAGGGATGAGACGGACATCATCATTTTGTCGGACCAAGTGAGGAGTTACTTACACAAGTTGCACCATCAGCAACAAAATACAGACATGCACCAGCTATTATCGCAAGTAGAGAATTTCCATGTGAGGGCATGTCGTCTCCTTCTCCTTCTCCTTTCCCCGCTGCTTCTCCAAAGGTAGGAAACCTAGCTGCCGCATCGCCCCATTCCAGTTCTCTCTCTCTCCCTCCCTCTCCCTCTCCCTCTCCCTCTCCCTCTCTCTCCCTCCCTCTCCCTCTCCCTTTCCCTCTCTCCCTCCCT
>LR738712.1:217271146-217300485 GCA_902687465.1 Secale cereale
TTCTCTCTCTCTCCCTCCCTCCCTCCTCCCTCCCTCTCGATCTCAATCTCCTCATGAAACCCTAGAAGGCACGTGTAACAAGTTTCTATATCGTGATGATCATCACTTTTAAGTGAATACTATCACCAGGAAAATGTATCTATGTCTTTGCTTTGCATTTTCACATGCCTTTATATAATGTGTGCTACTATGTTAGCTAAAACGGGGCCGTATAGGGTGCGGCTTATTGCACATTTTAAGCTATTAGATAGTTTGGCTCTTCTAGCTGTAATTTTTTGTTTTTTAATATTATTGTTGCACACTTATATGTTTAAGTTTCTGGATGGCCTAATTATGATTTTTTTTATTTGCATTATGTAATCCAGGTTCATGTATATTGATGGTGGAGGAGCACCATATGAAACATCGACATCTCGGTCGTATCCTTCCCAAGTACTCGCCCCTCTCAAGGTACAATCTTGCTTGGTTGTGCTACTTCACATGTTTTTTCTCTCTATAAGAGTAGTATAATTTCTTCTAGAATATTTCTGCTATTTCTCATGAGAGTTCCCTACCCAAGAGTGTAAAGAATAATTAAAAACCTCGTCCAAGGAGTCAAACCACGTCCGCACCGCCTGCTTCCGCTTTGGGCGCGAGCCCTCGGAGATCGTCAGGTGAGCTGGCAGAGCTTGGAAGAATCATGCTTGTGTGTCTATGTGGGTTCTTGTGTTGGGATTGTGTGTCTCGATGCCATTGTCAGTGTCTGGCGCCATTATTTAGCTGCACACCAGATGTTTGCTGAAATGTGCCAGCAATTTGCGTTGGGCACTTCACTGCAGGGAAGGTGGTTGCCCATGTCCTACAGGCTAAAATGCTGGCTTTTGTAGCAGCAGTTTCACTAACAAATGTAATACTTTATATGCCCCTAAATTATGCCAAATTGCCGATATGTTGTCTTCAATCTTGGTAGAAATCTCGAGAGTCCAGCGCACAGCTAGTAACTGTGTATTTTTTGGGATAACCGGTACAACCTACCATGGTTATTGTATGAAGTTGTGCAAAGTATTACTAAATAATTAAAAAGAAACTGACACAAAATTCGAATATAAGGGTGATCAACATGTTCTATAACTATCGAAAGATGTGTCAGTCAATATATGAAATTTAGGACATAATTTCAGCTTGTAGCAGCAGTGTTATTATTAGCCTCACCAGTCGCCACACTGAACTAGCAGGGTTGTAAATGGATGCAGTGCATTACAATATGATATCTCGGTCTCATACATAACAAGTCGGAACTCTTCTGTTGCAGGTATCTGTCAAGATGGGATATTCAGGTCGCTCTGCATAGTGGGTGCCTCATCATTTACAGGAAAGTTATTAATTCTAGGAAGCGATTGCGTGCTCATGTAGGACCTTGATGAAGGAGAGGTGAGTACATGAAAATATGTCCAGAGAAATTTCTCTTTACTTACGTTTTCTATTTAGAGATATATTATTCAGTTTCTTTTCAAGATATATTCTCCAGTTTATTTGTACATTGATGCCCCAGGTCCGGTGAGCTTGTTTCTTTTTGAGATATATTCTTTAGTTTATTTGTACTATTTATGTACCTATATTCATTGGATTGTCATGTGAAACTGGTGCTTCAATAATTTGAGATTTGTTATTTATATTTGACTGCTTCATTGTTCTCTGAAACTGCAGGTATGTCCCAAGTGAACTAGATTACTATGATGATTTCTTCTTTTTATCCAGAAATAAATGTCTTTCACCTTTGGGCAGTTCAAGTGATGGAAGATATTGTTTCAATGATATTGAAGCTTTTTAGATACTATGACAGTTAAGGTTCATTTGAAGTCACGGATGGATGCATGATTTATGCACAAAGGTATAAGTGCCATTTAGTGGTTAATTAAAGGTATACATCGGTGCATACAAGTCTTAATTTTATTCTATACTTCATGACCTGAACAAAGAGATACATTATTTGTCTTAATTGGAGTATTGTTGGTTAGTGCATTATCTATAGACTGTTAATATTGTTATTTTTGTTATTCTATGCATGTGAACACTGCCGAAAAGGGTGTCTTCGGATAATGTATTTTTTCAACATTTCCAGTTAAAAGGCTAAAATTAACAATTCATTTGTAATTTCAATATTCTGTGAGCCCTCCTGTATATATTGTCAGGCTACACATGTATCTCTTACTATGTCAAGCACGTGTTATCAGTTTATGCACAGACTTATCTAGCTTTGTTGTCATTTCTGTAGTGGATGTGTAGGTTTTACCAGTACCCATTTTACCATTTATGGTGTTTGGCTGTATCACGTTCCCCACCAGGCTTATCTGTAACATCCCAATTTTCAATTTGGATATTATCATAGATCATTCATATGCATTCATCATTTGATCATTTTGAATTTGATTTTTTTTAAATTGATCCAAAGACTTTAAGCAACTCAAGGACCCAAATGAGAGAGTTGGAAGTTTTCCAAAGTGGACCCTCGGTTTTATTATTTTCCAAATGGGTTGGATCAAATATTAATTTTACCAATTTCCATTTTCAATATTTTTAAAATAATGAGAGAAGATAATAAGACTTCTTCAAAACAGAATAAAAATGTTGAAATTTGAATTTTGAGTAATAATATATTTATTATATTTTTATTTGCAAAAATATTTCTTTTTAGTATTTTAATTAGTACTAAAAAGTTTATTTTTATTTTAGGCATGTAGGCCCAGAAAAATGTTCACTAGGTCTATTATAAAGCCCTAAGTACGTGTGAATTTCTCTGTAATTTTTAAAAATGTATTTATTGTCTTTTTCTATTTTTCTGTATTTTTTTCTAAAAAAATATTTTATAAAACAAATTGGGCCAGACCGACTGGGCCGAAGCCCAGCCGGCCCAACCTCGCGTCGCCTCCACATCCCGTGCGCGGCTCGGACTCGCCGGAGTCCGACGCGCACACGGCCGCCGCCGACCCCCTGCCCAAGCAAGGGCCTCGCCCCGGGGCTTTAAAAGCCCGGCCCCCGGCCCCTCGAGCCCCACACCGCTGCCGCATCGCCGCCGCCTCGCGCCGCCCACACCCGGAACACGCCGGCGCCGCCCGCCACCCGAAAACCCGCCGGATCCGAACCCTCGCCCGTTTTGGTAAAACCAACCGCCGGTCTTTTTCCCAGTTTTTTTTTTGGTTTTTTTTAAACCTAGATCGGTTTTTTAACCTAGATCTGTTTTTTTATTAAATAGCGAACGTCCGCTGTTTAGACCAGAAAATTGAACATTTGCTATTTAGTATTTTCTTTTTCTGTTTATTTTTTCCAGGCACCTATCTGTGATTAAAGTTTAACAGATCAGCCCCTGGTATTCAATCGATCGTTACTTTTTGCTCGTTACTTCATTAGTCGGAATTAGATGAAACCAACGCCAAACTCTTCGTTTTGATCTCTTCTATCCAGTAATACAACTCAAATCTGTTTTTTTTTTGTTTTAAAATTTGAATTCAAATAGTTTTGTATTTGAACTTCTTTTGATCGTAACTTGAGTTTCGTAACTCCATTTGAGTTGATTCTTTTTTCAAATCGAAGCTCTTGACCTAAACTTTCTGATGAGGCCAAATTCACTTAATTTTGGTACTATTAGAAATTATTTCCTATTGCAACAGTTATTCGCTTGTTTTCGAAACTTTTCGAGATATGTTCTTTGATTATGTTGCATGGTTGCTTATGTATGCTATTGTTTGATTGCGATAGAATTTCTGGAGTGCGAAGCTTGCTACTACGAGTCTCTAGGTTTCAACAATCGTCAGCAAGGAAAGTTCATACTTTGATCATACTTTTCAGTACCCAGTTTTTATTGCATTAGTTCTATCCTTAAAGATTGCATGAGTAGGACTTGGTTGCATGTGGTATTGCTGAGTAGTTCATGAGGTAGGAACCTAATGACTTGAGATAAACCTAGGGATTATACGCTTTGTTACTTATTGCTTAGCCATGCTTGTAGACGTGGATTGGTATGTGAGATTTATGAAAGTTGTGAGTGTAATAACAACTAAGGGAATGTTTAAGGTGGCAACTTTAATACACATCTGGGTGGATTTGTTGCAGGGCACCTGGAGAATCCAGTGTTGTCCTAGGATATCCCGGAGGAACCGTGTGATCATCCTATGGAATGCCACCCAGGCTCAAAGGGATCATATATCATTCATGCCTAGAAACTTCCGTGTGCAGCCACAGGCCATTATGGGCTCTGGCATAGTTGAGTATGTTGTGTGAGCTCTTTCAGTGGTGGACTAGCAGATGTAGGGGAAAGTAGGTGTACCGGTCTATCCAGGGTAAAGAGCGAATGCTTCTGAAAGACTATGTCTCGATCTTTCGATCATGGATGCGGTCGAGTCTTGTGGGGAAAAGTGTGCAAACCTCTGGAGAGTTTACAATCTATTCATGAGTAGCCGTGTCCCCGGTTATGGACATCTTGAGTATCCTGGTATTTGAATTATGGACTAATCTCAACACTCTATTTAATTAACTTGTATGGTTATTAATGACATTGTGGATTTTGGGATTGAGATGGAGGAACCACTCTCAATATTGCTTAACTAAATTGAGTAGTAAATAAAATTTATTCCTTTGTTGTAGGGAAAAATAGCTTTATGCAAAAATAAACCTTACAGGCTCCACCAGCCAAATATGCATATAGCTGTAGATACTTGTTTATCATCATTTGCTACAGTGTGTTCTTGTCAGCATATTCAATGTGCTGACCTACACGGCTGTAACGTCTCATGTTGCAGATTTCTCTGACGAAGGATAAGGTGCGATTAGGTCGTTGTCATGCACTCAATGTTTGCCGTGGAGTTGGATGGACTCAACTTATCTTCGATGCTTCCGCAGTTTGTATTAGTTTATGGCCTTTAGCCATATTTTTGTAATAAAACTCTTTATGAGGATCTTTCATGTAATAAAGTGTGATTGAAACTCTGTTATAAATCCTCAAGTATTGTGTGTGTCAGCATACCGATCCAGGGATGACACTTAAGCACAGAGACTCCGACCCATTGGGATCGAGGTCGCTACAAAGATGGTATCAGAGCATGCGTTCTCTACTCATTTCTAATCCTTCTCTATTTCTATTCTATAGATGTCAGACCTCGGGAATAAGTTTACTCTGCCTGATGATGACACTCCTTTCTAAAGACACTTGAAGGAAGTCACGAGGTACCTTCACATCGGAATACTAAGTATCACTGGAAATTTCTATGCAACATTGCCGGAAGAGGAGTGCTCGAAGATCAAAGTTAGTGTTCCTGGGAGGACTATTGCACCAGTCATAGAACCTCTTGAGCTTGCCTTTGATGCACCAACTTGGAGCTTGGGAAAAGTATGGCAGCACATATCACCTTTGGACGCATATGTGAAGTCTACAACAAGGATCTTGAAGACACCATCTACCAAATTTGTGGACGCCGAGACGAGCAATGGGAAATGATTCACAGCAGGAACAACAAGTCCATTGCAGCATTCATACAGGAGATGGACCAACACATTCTACGCTACTAGAATCAAATGTGCACGCTCATGCTAAAGACCAAGATGGTGATGACACGAAACATGGAGCTAGAAGAGGAACTCAAGACAATACATGATGGATATGAAGAGGAAATCGTTGTACTACTGGAGCAGAATGAAGAACTGAAGAAGAAGGTTGGAGCACTCGTGGTGAAGCCAGAACCAGAGATGGACATCCATTCGGAAAACTACATTTAATAGACGACACCGACAGTGATGAAAGCGACTATGAAGACGAAGCTGGAGCAGCTATTATGGCTGGAGGTGGACCGTCCACCTCCAGCCGGCCTGCGCATAGCACGCGCAAGGGAAACCGAGGAGAAGAACAGAAGCGATACACTGTCACTGAGGTTGTGTCTAACTCTGCTGGCTTGCTTCAAGAAAGAAGGAAAAATAACTGCTAATAGGACAAATCACTCACAAAAGTTTCTCGTGACACCCAAACAGCGATCCGTACAGAATTCGGCTATCATAAGTAGAATATTCTTCAAACAAAGCTTACAAGCTAAAGGTCTCCATAAGATAAACAGGACTAGCATCTTACAAGTAAATGGTGTTAGATTCTTTGGATCGGAGTAGGCTAGTAGATCTAGTGAACCTACCTTCTGCTTGTCCAGACGAGGAACTCCCGGTGCCGGCCATGATGAAGGTGGTGGCCGAGAGTGTGGCGGCGGTGGTGGAGCTTCTCGTGAGCACCGCGCTAACCCTAGAACGGTAGGGAATGTCAGTGGGGACTGTGGCTGCGATTAACCTCATGAGTCGTGCCCCGACCCCCACCTCAGTTTATATAACGTGGGTCACAGGGGCCCATCAACCATAGTGGGTTGAGCGCCCTCGATCAGGGCGCAGATCTAAGGGCATGGTGGGCCATTGGTCCCGTGCGGAGGAGATCAACCTAACATTCTCCCCCTTGATCTCAACTTTACTTTTAACCTTATACTTTCTAGTTTATTTGTTTCATCACATATTGGTACGTAGAGCATGTTTCATCGTCACAGCTTAATTGTCGATAGAATCGTACAGCTACAACATATGTTTTGTTCAGAAACAAATTCTGTTCCTTTTGGGCCTATCCAGGAATCATAGGCTTTCCCTTATTCCCATGTCGGCTAAGTGTTCCTTGAACACATTGGGTGGTAAGCCTTTCGTTAGCGGATCCGCAAGCATATCTTTTGTCCTTATATGCTCGAGACTTATAGTGTTATCCTGGATTTTATCCTTCACAACATAATACTTTATCTCTATTGTTTTTGCAGCATTACTCAACTTGTTGTTGTGAGCATAGAATACTGCGGGCTCATTGTCACAGTACATCTTTAGTGGTTTGTGAATATAATCTATTACTTTCATGTTGGGTATAAATTTCTTTAGCCATATCGCCTGCCATGTGGCCTCGAAGCATGCTATGAATTCTGCATACATAGTTGATGATGCAACTATTGTCTGTTTGGAGCTTTTCCACGAAATAGCTCCACCAGCAAGAGTGAATATGTATCATGACGTGGATTTTCTATCATCCCTATCCCTCGCAAAATCCGCGTCTGAATACCATTTATTTCTAGGGAATCACATCTCCTGTATGTTAGCATGTAGTCCTTCATGCCTTGCGCATAACGCAATACTTTCTTTACCATCTTCTAATGCTCTATGTCTAGATTGTCATCATATCTACCAAGTACCCTGGTGATAAAAGCTAAGTTAGGGCGAGTGCACACTTGTGCATACTGTAAGCTTCCAACGGCGGAAGCATATGGTAATCTTTTCATCTGATCAATCTTGTACTGGTTCTTGGGAGATTGGAATTTCCACAACTATCACCCGTCGTTGCTGCGCCGCCTCCTGCGCCGACCCCTGTCATCGCTCTGTCGTCGCCGTTCCTTGCCTTCCGGCCCCTGGCTGCGGCCTCGGCCTGGTGGCACCACCAGCCTCCCGCGGGTCCTCAGATCGGATCGAGGGCCGGCCACGGTGACCTGCCTCCGCCGGCATCTTCCGACGACACGTTTTCCTCGACCACCATGGCCGCGCCGCAAGCGCCGCCACCCTACCAAGGTCAGCCGCCCCCATACGGCGTCACCTCTGCCCCGACCTATGGCGCCGCCTCTGCGTCGGCGTACGCCGCCCCGCACCCGTACGGTGCTTCAGCGGCGGGCTATGGCCCCTAGTGGTATGGCGCCCCCGCATCCACCTGGTCGCCGCATACCTATGGCGCGCTGCCGCCGCAGCCCTACGCGACGCCGTTGGGCCCGCAACCCTACGCGGCGCCGCCGCCTCCACTAACCTACGGGATCGCACCTCCTTCGACACCGGGGACCCTGCGTCACCGCTTGCTGGTGCTGTTCCCGGCTATGGCGCACCTTTGGCGATTGCCCCGCACCAGGAGATGGATCCGTCTATGGGCATCTACGCGCCACCGACACAGGATCGGGTTGCACAGCCATCGCCGTTCTACTTCTCGCACCTCCTTCCGGTGAGGCTCACGCCGAACAATTACCTGTCATGGTGGGCTCAGGTGCTTCCTCTCCTCTGAGTTTCATTCTTTCGTTTCTTTATCAAGGATTGGGACACGAGGGCCGTTCTGCTTAGCGGTCGTCTTAGCCATGGCATCTATGCACTTGACGCGCCGGGCACACCTCCCATGTAGGTCTCTCCTCAGGCGTTCAGCGGTGTTCGTGTGTCGTCTACGCACTGTCATGCATGCCTTGGTCACCCTGTAGCTCCTATAGTTCCTCATGTGTTGCATCGTCATGAACTACCAGTTGTGTCCAATAAAACTGCTGAAACTATCTGTGATGCCTGTCAGCAGGGCAAGAGTCACCAACTTCCGTTTTCAGAGTCTAGTCGTGTTGTGAAACATCCTCTTGAGCTTGTGTTTTCTGATGTATGGGGTCATGCCCAGATGTTTGTTAGTGGTCACAACTATTATTTCAGTTTTACTGATGCTTATAGTCTGTTTACTTGGTTGTATCTTATTAAGTGCAAGTCTGATGTGTTCGATGTTTTCATTCAGTTTCAAGCACATGTTGAGCGTCTCCTTAAGCAGAAAATTATCCATGTTCAATCTGACTTAGGGGGGGTGAATACCACAACCTCAACTCATTTTTTAACAAGCTTGGGATCTCGCATCGTGTGTCTTGTCCTCACACACATCAGCAGAATGGAACTGCCGAACGTAAGCATCATCATCTTGTAGAAACTGGCCTAACCTTGCTAGCTCATGCATCCGTTCCATTTCGGTTCTGGAGTGATGCTTTCTCTACAGCCTGTTTTTAGATAAATCGGCTTCCCTCAAGACTTCTGAAAATGCAGACCCCGCTTGAACTCTTGCTCGATAAAATTCCAGACTACACATTCTTCAAGGTGTTCGGGTGTGCGTGTTGGCCTCACCTACGCCCGTATAACAAGCGTAAACTAGATTTACGGTCTAAGAAGTGCATTTTTCTTGGGTATAGTTCCCTTCACAAAGGGTACAAGTGCCTCCATGTTTTTCTTGGGTATAGTTCGCTGTCACCTAACGCATTGGTGTTACCAGCGCAGCCTACTATGACTCTTCGTCCTCGTACACGGAGTCAATCTGGCATTTTTCGTCCAAAGGAACGGAAAGATGGGACTGTCGCATGGCCTGCTGCTTGTATGGCTCATACTGCTGCTGATCCCACTGTAGAACCTCTTCATTTTGAGGCTGCACTCAGTATTCCTCATTGGTGTGCTGCAATGGAACAGTAGTTTCAGGCTTTGCAGAAGAATAATACTTGGCAACTTGTTCCTCCAGTGTCTGGTGTCAACGTCATTGATTCCAAGTGGGTTTTTAAAGTCAAGATACATGCTGATGGTGCTGCAATGGAACAGGAGTTTCAGGGAAGTTGTTGTAGTAGTATCTGTGAGCCACGAGGACTCAGCAATCCCATAACCATGGGTATCAAGACTAGCAAAGCTTAATGGGTAGGAAGAGGTCAAGTGGTGAGGTTGCAGCAGCGGTTAAGCAAAAGTATGGTGGCTAACTTATGAGTACGAGAATAAGATGAGCATCTACGCAAACGGCCGCAAACTAGTAATGACCGCTAAAGATCCTGAACTACCTATGAGACAAACATAACCCCATCGTGTTATCTTCTCAAAGTGAAAAGAGACAGTCACGGTTACTCACACAGTTGTGTGTTTTACTTCGGATCCTCTGTCAAGTTTTCTACAACCGGACATTAACAAATTCCAATCTGCCACATAACCGCGGGCACGGCTTTCGGAAGATCATAACCCTGCAAGGGTGTCCCAACTTAGCCCATAACAAGCTCTCACGATCATCAGAAGTAATAATAATATTACCCCTTATCTTAGGGAAGGCCCGATCAGACTCGGAATTCCCGGTGCACAAGACATTTCGACAATGGTAAAACAAGTCCAGCAAGACCTCCCGGCGTGCCGACACCCTGATAGTAGCCGCGCGTATCTCGTCTCAGGCCACGACCGGATGGGTGATGCTACAGGTAAAACCAGCCCTCGGGTTTCCCCAAGGTGGCCCTGCAGGACCCTCGTTTGGGACCAACACCATCAGCACTGGCCCCCCTGCCATGTAGAAAGAATCCTCGGGGACGCGACCCCCTATGCAATTTAATTAATTAATTAAGTTGTTATTATCAGGCAAATTAAAACCAATGTTGGGCCTTGCTGGAGGAGTTTTATTCAAAGACAAACTGTTAAGGGGTCCCCATATACCAACCGTGTAAGGAACACAAAATCAAGGAACATAACGCCGGTTTATCGGCTCCTAAGGTGGCATGAGTGGAACAAAACACCGAGCAAAAGGCCAAGCCTTCCACCCATTGCCAAGTATATAGGTGTGTTAATAATAATAATAATAGATATTGTGATATTCCTAAAGCATTAAGTTCCAACATGGAACAATCTTCATCTTCACCTACAACTAACAACGCTATAAGAGGGGCTGAGCAAGCGGGTAACATAGCCGAACAACGGTTTTGCTGGGAAGGTGTCAAAGGTTAGAGGTTTCATGGCAACAAGGAGAGGCTGACAACAAATGAAGGGTAGCGTGACATATAACGATAGCATCGAGACAGCTAGCATGGCAATGATAGTAAAGGTATCCAAGGTGATGGTCATCTTTCCTGAGATCCCGCAAGGAAGAAGAACGAATCCACGAAGAAGACGAAGAGGAAGCCACGAAGACCAACCACGTGTAGTCGAACGAATCCTCATGAACGCAACGGGTAAAGAACTAGCGAGAAGAAAGCACACAACACGGTAAACACACCACTCAAGAACATGACAAGATGCTCAACCAAGTATGATGCAAGACAAGTCTATATGATGCAATACATGGCAATGTATGAAGCACACAAGAACAACACAAACCAACAAGTTTAAATGAGGCCGGAAACAACATATAACAAATCCGGTAAGTCATCATATGTATGTTTCGAAATTGATCCAGGTCTGAACAAACCTTAAGTTAAAGTTGTTAAACAGCAATTTAACCTGCACCATGATGATCTACACGAAATTCTAGTCAAGTTTCATATCAAGTTTGTTTAATTCGGAGCTACGGCCTAGAAGATATGAGCAAAACAAGACAAGCATGGCATATATGCAAGATGCACCCAAACATCAAGCAAACACACTCCAAATAGGTAAACAACATGATATTATGCTTCTACATGCAAAATCACACAAGTTTCATATAGGGCACGCTCAAAACGAAGCAACGGTTCAACACATACACATGAAACAAGATATAACAACAAGTTGTCCAAAAACAGCAACATAGCTACTTTGGAGCAAGGTATATATATGCTACAGCACCCAAACATGATAACAAGAAGCATGGATGTGAAGTAGACATGATACTTAACAAGCATGAACTTAGAACACACCCAAAAGCTTGCTGGAACACAATTAACCAAGCATGGCAAGTTGCAATAAATTTATCCAGACTTAGTCAAAATCCGGGAAGGCAAAAACATCATCACGATGCTGCCTTCGGAGGCACAAAACAACAAGCATATACACTCTACTAAGTATATAAAGATCATGGACATGTAATAGACATAGCATACATCAAACAACTCCATTGGAGCAACTCCATAGGAGGCATCGATCAACAACAACAAGCTTCACCAAATCGATCATTCTGATAAAAATCTGACAGGTAAATTTATAGCAACTTGAGAGCATGAAATAAATAAGCTACAGAAGGCCATATGTGCAAATAAGAGCATGAATGGATAGAGCATAACATGAACAACAAGACATGATCATTGGCCACTCAAAAACAAGCATGGATTTGAGTGGGGCATCAAGCAAACATAGCATCAGGTTTAACAGATTCCAGACTTAGCAGTTTTTTCACTAAGTATAAAACAGCAACATTGGCATGGCATGTTTACAAGCTTGTTTAAGTCACCTCAAGGCATATTATGGAAAGTGGATTGCACCACAGCAAAGACCATATGATTGTGCTTCTAAAACATCTAGACAAGTGGCATGAAGACAAACACACCAATAGCAATGAGCAAGTGAAATCAGCATCTCATAACAAGTTTTAGCACTTAACAGTCAAATGCACTTTTGTAACAGAGATTAACATGGCAATATGGCACCTAGCATGAATTCTACAGCAACCAACATGTAGAGCACTTCACAAAGAACATTTTGACATATCATATGCTCCATTTGGATAAACATGCACAAAGTTATCGTCACCACAAGCATGCAACCAATTAAAGTTAACAGCAGTTTTAAACATATAACACTCTTGCAACAGAGATTAGAGCATCAAGATGAAGTCAAACAAGCATGCCACAATGGAACAAAATGAAGAGCATATCAACACGATCATTTTGACATATTATTCACTCAAAACGGATCATCACACAAAAAGTTACAGCCATGCAAAGTATGCAACAAATTTATGACAGAAAAGGACTTAGCCATATTCTGAAAAAAAAAACGAGTGGGCGCTATATATCTAAACGATGCCCGGGGCGGAGTTTAGGGGAATCTCACCAAGGGCCTGGCCCAGATCTGGAGAGGAGGGAGAGGCAGGCCGGCCTGGGGGAGGCTGGGCCGACGGGGCTGGAATTGGCCCACGCGGGCCGGCGGCTTGGCCCACGAGGCCGGATGGCGGCGTCGTCCGTCGTGCTCCCTCACGCCGCAGGAGACAGGGGCGGCGGGGAGGTCGCCGGCGGCGGCTGCGGGGCACGACGGGGAACAGCCGACGACGGGGACAGGCGGATCCGGCCGACCCGCACCGGATCCGGGTGGCGGCGAGGTTCCAAGGCGGCGGGGCGGCGCGGGACTGACGGAGGCCGAGGCGATGAGATTCAGGCAGCGAGGCGGCGGAGCTGCCCTCCGGTGACCGGCGGCGAGGTCGCCGGAGGCACGGGTGGCGGCGTCGAGCGGAGGAGGCTCGGTCTCCTCGAGCCGGGCAAGGGAGACGAAGCTTCGGCCGACGGCGGAGATACGGGCCCGCGCAGGCCCCGGATGGGCTCAGCGGGCCGCGGCGGTGGGAGCAGAGAGAGGGTGAGGTTTCGGCGCGGGAGTGGCTGGCGGTGGGGCGGAGCTGACGTGGCGGCACGCCATTGGCCGAGGTGAGGTGGCCGGCTGGACATGTCCAGCGCGGATGGACATGTCCGGCGGCGCGAGGAGGAAGAGGACTAGGTTTGCACCGCGAATTTTGGGGGAGGGGTTGTTTATATAGGCATATGGAGCTAGGAGTGTCCAAATGAGGAGCGGTTTTCGGCCACGCGATCACGATCCAACGACCGAGAGCATGGAGGGGGTTAGAATGGGCTTCGGGGAAGTTGTGAAAGGGGTGTTGGGCCAAAAGAGAAAAGGCTTCCGGCGGTTAAAACGGTTAACCGTTGGGCTATCAAACGAACTCCGAATGCGACGAAAATTGACAGGCGGTCTACCTATGCTATAATAAGACCACACGCCAAGTTTCAATCCATTCCGAGAACGTTTTCCGGCCACACATAAAATAAATATTCGGAGGTGCCGCAGGCGCGTGCAAGTGTGTCTAGGCTCAGAACGGACAACGGAGAGGACGAGCGGACTCGGACGGATGCAAGTTTTGAAAACATGATGATGCAATGCACATGATGACAAGACAAGGATGCAACACGCAAGCAAATGACAAGGCAACCACGACGAATAACTGGCTGACACCTGGCGCACCGGTCTCGGGGTGTCACAAGGGTGGTTTCTTTGTCAGCTCGATGTGCAGAATGCTTTCTTGCATGGAATTCTGGAGGAGGAGGTCTATATGCGTCAGGCACCTGGCTTTGTTTATCCTGCACGTCCTCATCATCTATGTCGTCTGGTTAAGGCACTATATGGTCTCGAACAGGCTCCTCGTGCATGGCATGTCCGTCTTGGCTCTGTTCTTCGTGCTCTTGGATTTACTCCCTCCACCGCTGACACGTCATTGTTTCTTCTTCAGCGTCCTGAGGTTACAATGTATCTCCTGGTTTATGTTGATGATATCATTCTCATCGGTTCCTCCGATGCCGCTATTGATCGTCTTATGACTGCATTGAGTGGTGAGTTTGCTCTCAAGGACTTAGGAGCTTTGCATTTTTTTCCTTGGTCTGGAAGTTTCACGGTCTTCTGCTGGGCTGACTCTTACTCAGAAGAAGTACTCCTTGGACTTGTTGCGTCGTGCTGGAATGCTGAAATGCAAACATGCTATCACTCCGATGTCTGCCACTGATCGGTTGTCTGCTCTTGATGGAGACTCTCTTTCACCTGATGATGCTACTGAGTATCGCAGTCTTGTTGGTGGCCTGCAATACCTTACTATTACCAGGTCTGATATCTCCTATGCAGTTAACCGCGTGTGTCAGTATCTTCATGCACCCAGGACGTCTCATTGGTCAGCTGTGAAGCGTATTTTGCGTTATATCTGCCTTACTGCCTCCTATGGTTTGCTTCTTCAGCTGGCACCATCTGGTGAGCTCTCAGCTTTTTCTGATGCATATCGGGCTGGTAATTCTGATGACAGGCGATCCACAGGGGGTTATGCGGTATTCATGGGTCCTAACTTGATCGCCTGGAATGCTCGCAAGCAAGAAACAGTGTCTCGCAGTAGTACTGAAGCTGAGTACAAAGCGGTTGTTGATGCGACTGCTGAGATCATATGGGTACAGTCTCTATTGAGGGAGTTGAGAGTCTCTCCAGCTCGCCCTCCTGTTTTGTGGTGTGACAACATCGGCGCTACATATCTTTCATCTAATCCGGTGTTCCATGCTCGGACGAAGCACATTGAGGTTGACTATCATTTTGTTCGGGAACGTGTTGCACAGAAGCTACTTTATATCAAGTTCATCTCTTCAAAAGATCAACTTGCTGACATCTTCATGAAATCTCTTCCACAACCACAATTTGTAGGCTGTAGGCGCAATCTTAACTTACTTTGTATTTCAAGCCATAGTTAAGATTGAGGGAGGGTGTTAGACTGTATATATACGTAGCCTCTGTATACATATTGTAACATTGTATTGTACCCCTTGGTACCTCTATATAATGAGATAGCCACACCCCATTTAGGGTGTCGAGCAGTTTCCCAAACCTACGTTTTACAGTTTGCACCATTTTTTATTTGTTTTACGAACTTTTCTTTAATGTAATCTATGCATTGTTCTAAGTCTGAGAACTCTAACGAAGGGAGATTTCACTTATTATTGTAATTCTTTTTCTTATGATTCTTCACATAGTTGAGAGAACCACCATGTGAGGCTTTAAGTCTTTCATATTCTTGGACACACATTGTTAGAGTCTTTCCTATGTCCCATTTTTCAGGTGACATATTGTAGTTGACAACAAAAGTGTCGAACTCTTTTGGCAGTGAAGCCATGACCAGGTGGACCAGGAGCGCAGGTTCGAGCTCCAAATCCTCATCCATGGGTTTAAGCATAGCTGCCATGTTGCTCATCCTGAGGATGTGCTCTCTTATTCCATTACCATCGCTAGTTGCTTGGATGACGTATATCTTTAAAGAACCAGTGAACTGGCTCTTTATCTTTAGAAGCAACTCCCATATGGAAAACGCACTCTGCAATTGAGCCCATGATGGCGTTCTCAATTGTATTCTTTATAGATGGCATGCACTTTTTCATTGCATTGACCCACTTTTGGTTTTCTATGGAATATAACATTTCCACTGGGGTATAATTCCCCCTCCTTTTATCCCACGCAGCATCATCATCAGTAGCCTCTCTGACTGGCTCTTTAGGTCTGGCCGGCTGTGGTTTTTCCACAACCCAATCCACCTTAGCACAGACAAATGACAGACCAATTTTCTTTCTCTATTCGATGTAGTTATCACCTCGGAGTGTGGGAACATCTTTTAGGCAACTCACAATTGAAGTGAGATCATTATAACAGCCATATGCATTAATTTAACGTGGGTCAAATTAAGCATACAATTGTCTGTGCAATTAAATTTATATTACCGTTGGGAAAAATATTAGAAATAAATGCATCTTTAATTTCAATAATAAAATATGATCATGTCATTGACAACGTTTGTCCTAAAAATAACATAATCATATTCATTTTAATAATCACTTTAACATGCTCTTAAAAACTTAATTCTATCTAAACTTTTATTTTCTTTGTAAAAGAGCACTATTAATTATTTACGCAGTGGAAAACATGAATAAAAATTCATGAACTTTTTAATTCTTTACATAAACTTTTCTTTGATCAAATAAAAAGTTCATGAACTTTATTGTTTTCTTTATAAAATTCATGAACATTTCCTTTTTTGAAAAATTTCTCTTTTCCTTTTCAGAAACTTTTTATGTTTACTTTTCTATTTTCTTAAACAAAATTTTCATTGGAAAAAATTGCATAGAAAAACTATATTAAATAAACTGTGTGACTTTTGCCCGAAAAAATAAACTGGACAGAACTGTTGTGCAGCCGCGCCCGCGGCTGCGACCTCGACCTGGGCCGCCGACCTCAGCTGGCCGAAGCGTGCGAGCGCCAGCAGCCCAGCGTACGAGGAGCCGACCTCTTCCCTTTCGGCCCAATGGCCCGCGCTGAGCTAGGGTTTGTGTCTTGGCCGTCGGATTCAATCCGACAGTCCAACGCGCATCTAGCCCGATCAAAATCGAGGGCTCCAGCCATAGGGAAAAACCCTAATCACTTTTCCTCCCGTTCGTCGCTCCCTTCCTCTCGCTCTTCGCCTCCTCGTCTGTCGAACTACGCCGTGGCGTGACCACGCCGGCCGCCGACCGCCGGAGACGGGGCTGATAGCCACCGCTCCCCCACGAGCTCTTCTCCCTCCCCACTGTTTTTTCTTTTTGCCTGCTCCTGTGGCAAAGAGAGAGGAGGCCCGGCCTCCGATCTGTCTCCGCGGCCGAGACCCGAGGCCACCGGCGAGCTAGGTCTGGCCGCCGGCGACGGCGACCTAAAGCCACCGCGCCGCGCGCGCGACCCTCTGTTCCATCTTCCACCTTTCTTCTCTCTATCCATCTCTACTGCAACAGAGAGAGAGACACGGGAGAGCCTCCTCTTCCCCTCTGCGCCTGATTGACGACAACAATCTATGGCGTTGTTGCCTCCCCTTCGCCGATGACGCATTTCCCTTAGCAGAGGCGCACCACCGTCGAACGACGTGGCTTCGATGCCGACCCTCTTTTTGTCTTTTTCTTCTCTTTGCCGGCATGTCGTTGAGCTGGCTCCAGTAGTTCTTCGTCCGACGCCTCGGCTTGCTAATGCGCGTCCGAATCAAGAGGAACAGGCGCAGCCTGATGGTGGCGCAACTTTTCTTTGAGATTTTTTTGCCATGCCTTTTTAGGGTTCTTTGGAAAAGGTGGGAACTTTCTGTGATTTCTTTTCTATCTCGAGAAAAACTAACCAAATCTAGCTCTAATACCATTGTTACATTCTTTGGATCAGAGTAGGCTAGTAGTTCCGGTGAACCTACCTTCTGCTTGTCCAGATGAGGAACTCCTAGTGCCGGCCATGGTGACGATGGTGGCCGAGAGTGTGGCGGCGATGGTGGAGCTTCCCATGAGCACCGCGCTAACCCTAGGGCCAGTTCTTTTGACGGCTTAAAAAATAAGCCACCTCTTCCCCAACTTTTCCCATAAACCGCCTTTCTCATTTGTTGGGGCTTCTAAACTAGTTATGGGCTTACTAATCTAGAAGCCTCAGGAAAATTTAAGAATGGCTTATTTTTTAATCTGAGGAGAGGCAGCTTATTTTTTAAGCCGCTCAAAAGAACTGGCTCCTAGATCGATAGGGAATGTCGGTGAGGATTGTGGCAGCGATTAACCTCGTGAGTCGTGCCCCGACCCCCGCCTCTGTTTATATAGCGCGGGTCACAGGGGCCCATCAACCATAGTGGGTTGAGCGCCCCGATCAGGGCGCAGATCTAAGGGCCCGGTGGGCCGTTGGGCCCACGCGGAGGAGATCAACCTAACAAATGGATCATCGCAAGCCCAGAGAAGAAAGAAACAGAGCTGCTATCTACGCTTCACCAACTCACAAGAACATTCATGGATTGATTACAGGACTGGATTGGTGATGATTGTATGGAGCACAGCTATCCGACAGTGACCCTCAAATATAGTACCTGCGCTCCGTCTGCATTCCCGGTCTTGAATAGGCAGGATACTGATGATTGTCAGCACCGCCGGGGTTCCACTGGATGCCAGGTGCAGCATCACGAGATCTTGCCGGCTCCGGATAGTGGTACTCAGAGTGCCTGCCTCTACCCCTCTGACTATCATCACCCGCGCCACCGTGCTGTTGGCCAAGGCGATGTGGTGCTGGAAAGAGAGGCTGATACTCCCACTCTGTTTCGTTCCATATCAAGGGGTTTTCATCTCCGAAGCTCATGCCTACATTGCCTTCTCCACCCTGCAGATCCATTCCAGCATCTCTGTCAGCTATCTGAGTCGGTTTGCTGTCCAATCCCTGTGAGTTGTCCAATAAGATTTGGTGGGAATCCTGCAGCCATTCGGAGACACCATCATATTGTGCATCGCTCTGAGGATGGGAGATGTATTTAGGTATCCAGCGAGCCCTAGACGGAGCTGGTGATTCGCGGAAGAAGCGTCCCCTGCCTGCCCTCTCCCTGTAACCATAGTGACTCCCCACATTTCTTTGGGCCTCAACATGGTAGCCCCTTGGACTGTCAGTCACTGGATGCTTTTCCCAAGTATTGTCAGGCAAGGACACCATTTCAGTTAGTTTTGAACGGTCCTTGGTATCACCATGGGCCTTGGACTCATATTGCACATCTCCTTGCTGCCACTGATCAGATGACTCCTGTGTAACGCCTGCCACATTGAAGTACTCTGCCGGTTTAGCGAGATTTTGCACCACTGAAGCAAGTCCATCAACTACAGCCATACCATTCGGACCTCCTTCTGCATGTTCTTCTTTCCTGCCTGTCTGTTTAATCGGTTTGCACATGACACTATCGTTTGAAATTGGAGTCTCGACAGGCAGTAGACCGTGCTGGTTCTTTTCTGATTTCTTGACCTGCCAAGGCCCTGAGAGGCTACTAGCTGTATCATGTACTTCCTTGGCCGGTACTGCCCACTCCCGGTTTACTGATGCAAGTGGAACATCATCAAGCATTATATTACCCACAATAAGACCTGTAATAGAAGTAACCTTGGCAGGAATTATAGAACAATTAATGGCAATACATGGAACATGGGTTTTCTCCATACTCGGGACTTCTGTAGAATTCTTCTCATTAAACACAGGTGGTGCTGCAGGCCTAACTGAATTGAAGTTCCTCCTGCTGCTCTTGTTTCTGGTCAAGAGGTCGTCATGATTTTTAGCTTCAGCACCCTTCGTGTCTAGAGGTATCTCCCTATCTGTTATATTTCTCTCCCATGAACCAAAATGCATTCGCCTGTTCTCCATTGGCCAGTGTTCTGGAGTACTGTTGTCATGTGACAGTGAGTTGAGGGAAATGTGTTCCATCATGTTAACCTGTGTGCTCTTGGCTGAAGACATGAAATTATAACCTTTACTAACACCTGAAGTGTTTGATGCTGCACTGGAACCAATAGAAACTTCAATGATCTTGACTCCAGCTACTGGCTTTGGCGCATTATGACCATCAGCAGAGACAATACAACATGTATCTGCTATTGAACTAGCACATTTAGCAGTCACATCATCTCGCGTTTTTGGTTTGCAGTACATATCTGCGTCTGGGGGTGCATCATTGGACTTCTGACTCTGTATTGATTGATACCTCCTCAATTCTTCCAGTTTTGCAATAGCATTTGTATTTTGTTGACTAATCCACTTCTCCGCGTCCTGTAGTTGTTTCGCAGCTTGAGCAGATAAGTATCTCATTCTGGAATGCTGAATGCACCAAAAAAAACACTGATTAAACAACAACCATGGGACAAGAAACTGTTAGCAACATTTCTGTGTGTGCCACTTTGTTGGGCACTCTATTAATGCATCTGCAGGTAATAGAAGTGAAATGACATTATAAAAAAAAAGGATGTGCTTAAACAAAATTTGTGGAACTCTATTACCATACATGAAAGAATCACACTGTACAGGGACAGATTGTAACTCTTGGAAGATAGGTATCTACATCAGCAAAGACTGCAAGGTCTAATAGAGATAAATAAATTAATCGAGTAAGGGCATTACTGGAAGGACCGAAGGAGTAAAAGAAACATCTCTAATATCAAGGTTTACAGGACTGGGTTCTCGGGTCCAAGCGAACAACCAACAATTTTACGAAACAAAAACAACATGAAACCTTAATGCGATAAAGAAACATGACATCCATCGCCAGGTAGATGCCATGGAAAATTTTGTGCAGCAGAAGTGACATACACACTGAATAACTCATAGTGTCCAAACCTCCCTGGACGCTCACCTGCCTACCGCTAACCCTAGTATTAACACTTCAATCAAATTGCACAGGTACAGAAGAAAAAGGATGTTTTGCCTTTTTTTTAATCTTTCTATATGCATCTCATTACCCATGCGTTTCCGTGTAAGAAATAATCACAGAAATCGGCAACTACTCCAATGCGTAAGTTCAATTTTATCAGAGGACAATACCTAAGGAGACAAAAACCACATACCTGCTCTTCACAATGAAGCCAATTTGACTCCTTATCAGCGACTGTCACATGAGGCTGCTGTGAGGTGTTCCTAGAAAGAAGTTGGTCTTGTTGAGCATCTACCATAAGAACTCCTCGTAAAGAGTCAACCATCGAGTGCTCTTGACATCCATGTCCAGTAATACAAGATAGCATGTCCTGAGCAGAATCATCAAGCATGTTTCTTGAGATATCGCTTCTTCCATGTGGATGGCGATCAGCAGATTTGCCAACTTTTCCAGCTTGGCTGAATTCAGTAACTTGTTTTTCTGACAGACAAACAACAGTTACACCCTTATCAGGCCCATTTGATGGATTAGTTGGCACAGAACTGCTGCTTTGAGAAACAGAATTAAGCCTGTCAAAGGCAGGACCAGTCTCACTGGTGGAAGCACTGAAGGGAACATATTTTGTTGCAGGATCTTCCTTGACACGGATGATTTTTGGGTGTTTAACCTTGGAGTCCTCGAGTAGAGATGAAGGTAGATTGGACAAGTTAAGGGTACGGAAATTTCTAGCTTTGTTGTTTAGACACTTGATTTTCTCTAATAAAGCCACATCCTTCTTGATGATAGGTCGCTTCTCGATCTCAAGTACATCTGCATGGCCATTCTTGACCTTCCCAACAACATGGCAAGATTGATTTATGACACAACAATCAGCAAGCATGTGAGCTTGAGATATATCCCTCTTGTCTGGATAATACCCACCATGTCCAGTATCCTGCTTTGCTAGTGCTTCCTCATTGAGCGTGAACTGATCACGATAAGCAAGAGATTCAACAGCAAAGCCATATGGCACCTCTCCACTATGCAATTTTCCATTTTCATCAGGTGGCTGATCAGGAGGATGATGCCAGTAATCCAACAATGGAGGAGGTATACATATATTAGGAACTTGGGGATCATGCAGTTGAGCCTGCTCAGCTCCCCTTATCAACTTTGCAGCAGGAATAGGATCGCGTCCTTTGCAAACATAGTCCATTTTTGAGATAATTTCATGCTCATAACTGCAAGACAAAATTACCTCACCAGTTCCTGTCATATAAGGATATCTTAGAGCATATCTAATCATATGAACAGGAAATTACATTTACTGAACACAGATTGCTATGATCCTATGATGATATTTGGGGTATGGAATACGAAAGAGTGGGATAGCTCATAGCATTCATCAAGCGAGTGTATACCAGTTATCGGGTTCTTTCCTTGTTTATCCTGTGTTGCCACAATACCAGAAGCAATAGTTGGCCACCTTCCTGAAATTTGACCTGTAACAGAAAAGATAATGAGTAGGGAGAACAAATGTGACTGATTAGCCATATAGAACGGTTAAAGCTTTTAGCCCCAGAAACTATCAGTTTAGACAGAATTTATGGACATGTCTAACCAAGTAAAATACCAGCATATCTATTCTCTTCTAGATAACTTGGTGCCAAACAACAATATGCATTCAGATACAATATAGTGTGAATAACTGAACTAGAAACAGACTTTGTGCAAACCAAATGTGATGTTGCAGTTTGCCACCTTGTTGACTATTTGACGCAGAGTTTCTGGAGCCAAGTACTGGGAAATCATCCATACTTAGGCTGAACCCTTTCCCCTGTGATGTAGGTGCCTACATTGGCAAAATTTATCATAAGAAAAATCCTCAGTCAATTGCCAACTTGATTTACAGTACAGGTGCATACCCGTCTGCCAACAGCTTTCAACGGTGCTTTTAGAACATTACTGAAAGAATCTGGAAAACGAGAAACTTGCAAGCTCCCTGATCTTGTCTCTGTGCTTAGAGGATAATTTACGGCCATTGGCAAATGATACGATGGTAAGTCAAGGAAGTCACTTCCAACTGATGACGATGACGTCGAGCTTCCTCGGGAAGAAGAACGGTCATCAATGTGGCTAGGTGAACCAGAAGCTCCTTCATTCTTGGGATACAGAAGCAAAGGTGAAGCCCACGCATTTGATGCTGGGAGCATGGATTTTCCGTCCCATGTGGTCACGCCCCTAACATCCATGCAAAATTTCCATCAGACGGCAATAAGAATGAAACATCATCTCAGCTTGCATAAACAAGGGTTGCCTGGACAGTATAGTGAAGGAATCCACATGTCCCATGCCCTTTCAGGATATTGTTTCACCAGAGAAGCAAAACTTACTGACTAACGTAAAAAAAAAAAAAACTTGACAAACATACAGTTGTATTATCCAATCCTCCAAGGGTGCACGCACCTAGCACGTGATGTTTTTGGCATAATTTCCTTTCTCTATTTAAGTATAAACCAGATACCTCAAAGATATGTGCGCATCCAGGAACCATAATATCTCCCAATTCTAGCAGCACCCAGAAAATTATCACAGGGAGAAACCTTACTTTGGAGCAATCTCGTCACTGCGGAGGCCATGGCTGTCCAACCTAGGCAAACAGACCCTCACCACATCAATTTCACAAGACACGAAAGAAGCTAGTGATAAATATTTGACAGAAGCAAATGCCTCGGTCTGGAGCTTCTCCAGCAGACGCCAGGTGCTAGGGTTAGAAATGCTACCTCTGGTTCGGCAAGCTGATGGGTTTAGGAGCCTTCGCTCCGGGCTTCCCCGTCTGAGAAATCCCCGCCCAACTGCACACAGCAACACGATCACTAAACCCGTCAGGTATTTAATATCGACTAGATCGCCTAAGATTTTCTTCAACCGGGAGAGTGAGATGAAGAGGAGGTAGGAGCAGATGGAAGGGAGCGACGGGCCTCTTGCCGTCCGCGAGCGCGGTGATGGCCACCATCGTTTCCCTCTCCTCGCTCCGAAGGCAAGCCGGGTCGTGGAAAGTGCGGGCGGTCTAGCGCACGCAGTCGAGGTGGAGGTGGAGGTGGAGGCGGCACGGCGAGGGAACAGCGTGTCGGCGCCGGACGACTGGAGCGAGCGGAGCAAAGGGGAATCGAGTGGGAGGCGGGCGAGGATGACAAGTGGGGCCAAGGATAGGGACTAAAATGATTTTTTTATGTCTATCTTTATCTTTATTTACTTCTAGGAAAACACTCAAAATCAGCCGACTGATTACAGGGATAGCGTCCGCCGCCGCTGCGCCGTCCGATCAGCCGAGCCTGATCAGTTGTATCGTGACGGACAGGCACGCCCAGGTCTCATCTACTTTGTCACGTGCATGGTCCCATTTGCAAGGAAAACGTTTCAAAACACTCGGATGATTTGTTAGCTTCTTCATCCGCTTCCGGTGTCGTCCGCTGGTGTTCCATGCCGACGAGCAGTAGACGGGCGCCGTGTCACTCGTGTTCCCGCGCCGATGTGCTTGTGCCTGTGCTGGTTGCATTTGCACAACACCATCGTTGCTAGTTTGATGCGCCTGATCATAGCCACTCGTCCTTTCCTCTCATAGCACATATTACTCGTCTTCCCCCCATGCAGCACACTTGCAAAACATTCCCCTCTTTGACAATGCCAGCGCCACGATCGCCGTGGCCACCGAAGCATCACCGAAGAAGTTGGGCCATGGTCACAACATGCCGCAATCCTCGTCATGTTGTCGTGGCCGTGAAGCATGCCGTCGCAACATCACTGAAGCAGCTGAGCCTTTATTGCAGCGTGGTCGCGGTCGGGTAAGCATGTTGTCGCAACATCGCCGCAACCGTTAGAAGCACGTTGTCGACATAGCAGTCACAGCACGCCGTCGCAGCATCAAAAAAGCAGCCGGACCGTTGAGGCAGTGTCGCCGTGGTTGTGAAGCATGCCGTGGCAGCAGCATCGAAGTAGTCGAGCCTGCGTCGCAGTGTTGTTACGGTTGTCGAGCACGGGGTCACAGGATTGCCGTGACCGTTCGAAGCATGCCGTCGTTGTGGCCGTCAAAGCACGACATTACATTATCATCGAAGCACCTGGCCCGCCGTTGCATCATCGACGCGGCCGACGAAGCACACCATGACCGTTCGAAGCACGCCGGTCGTCGTGGTCATCGAACTATGTCTTCACAACCTCATCGAAGCAGCCGGGCCGCCATTGCATCATCGACGCGACCGACGAAGCACACCATATGACCGTTATAAGCATGTCGTTCGTTGTGGTCATCGAACTATGTCTTCGCAACATCATCGAAGCAGTAGGGCCTCCGTTGCATCATCGACACGACCGACGAAGCACACCAGGACCGTTTTAAGAACGCTCGTCACCGTGGTCATCGAACTATGTCTTCGCAACATCATCGAAGGAGCTGGGCCTCCATTGAAGTGTTGCCGCAAGGCGATCGTTGGAAGCACGCCATGACCGTTTGAAGCACGCCAATTGTCGTGGTCATCAAATTATGTCTTCGCAACATCATCGAAGAAGCATGGTCGTCGTTGCATCATCGACGCGACCGACAAAGCAAACCATGACCGTTTGAAGCACGTCGGTCGGCGTGGTCATCAAACTATCTCTACGCAACATCATTGAAGCAGTCGGGCCTCAGTTGCATCATCGACACGACCGACGAAGCACACCATGACCGTTCGAAGCACGCTGGTCGTCGTGGTCATCGAAGTATGTCTTCGCAACACCATCGAAGCAGCCGGGCCTCCGTCGCAGCGTTGCCGCAGATCGATCGTTCGAAGCACGCCGTCCACGCAGCCAACGAAGCGCGGCATTACATCATCATCGTCGAAGCAGCCAGGCCACTGCGCAGCATCGGCGTGGCCGATGAAGCACACCATAACCATTTGAAGCACGCTGGCCGCTGTGGCCACTAAACTATGTCGCTGCAACATCATTGAAGCAGTCGAGCCATCGTCAGAACAACACTGCGCACGGTCGTCTCGGCATGCAGCGCTTGTGGCCATGTAAGCAGCAGCCACTTGTCCTTTGCCGGAGCTCATGTCGCTGCAGGGGCGGATGTCGTGTATGGCTGCCCCTTGCTGCCATACACTTTCTAGAAGAGCCCTCGAAGACCAGTTCTGGTGCCATGCCACTACAAGTCAGGGACGTGTATGGCTGCAAGTCGCCACACCTCGATGCAAGAAGTTACGGTCTGCTAGAATTCCGGCAGTCGTTGCTGCAATTTAGGCCGCCGTTGTCTAGCTTTGCAGGTGGGGCATAAGTGCATCAAGGCCCTCCATTTGTGCTGCATGCACTCGGTGCACAGCCGCACGCTGATGCAGGTACGGTTCTTCCAACGACTGATGACGCTGGTAGAGTTGCATAGTGGCATGGGAGGTCACGGAGAGTTGCTTCGATGGCAGCTACTTGCGTGGGAATGCATGACTTGTTAAACTTGGCGAGCCGCTGAGTGAGTGCGGGTGATCAAATGGTATAGTTAGGATGACGTTGTGCAGGACTGGGATGCAAACGCGTGCATGCAACGGTGAGGTGTGAAAAGAGAAGATGATTTGGGATTTTCATCCAAATATCTAACGACCCTAAGAAGGCCAATCGGCTGGCTGGCGAGGCGGCTGATCCTCGCGTGGGATCAGCCGGCTTACGCCTAGCACTGGCCTTACTTCTTTACTGCTAATAAAAGAGCAAACATGAACTTTTTTAAGCACACTCCAGAAAACGTACACGGATCCATTTTAACCGCATGATTAGGCTCACTAAACTTAATCTAATGGTTAGCCTTAAACTAATTTGTTCTCTTTGTGTATTTTTTCGGGTAAAAAAGAGATTTTGTGTGTGGTATTACACAATACATTGTTGACATAGTTGCACTTGATCCTATGACTAAAGCACGTGCGAGACAAATAAATGTCAAGGTACAATCGTTTCTTTGTATATATGATTCAACTGACGAGAATACGATATTATATTTTAATTTTAATTTATTTGTATTCAGAAAAAGAGGAATCAGTAAAATAATTAAAGAAGAGCAACACTCCTTACATGCATGCGCTTTCGTGTCCTTGCATGCATGGACTCCACCACCGAACCATGCATCCCGTCCATCATGCACCATTAGCAAAAAGCCAACGTCACAAGAGTCAGACAGTTTTGATTTGGCTAAATTAACAAGAGGAATAAAAGCAACTCTAATGGGGCGACCCATTTCGTCCGCGACCATCCGTTTGGGTCGGCACGGACAAAAAAGCTGGCCTAACGCGCCGACCCAAACGGACGCGCGTCCGCTTTCGTCAGCCTGCCGACCCATTCCCGGCTCATTTTGAGCCCGATTTGCGTCGGCGCGGACACTAGACGGACGCGCGGTCGTCGTCTTTCCTCATCGGGCCCGCTGGTCGGTGGCACATTGGATTCACACCCTCGCCCGCCTGCTACGTCGCCGACGCCGCCGGCCATTTTTCAGTTTAAAATGGATACATAGATAGTTCTAGCGTACACAGATAAAAGAAAAGGACCACTGCTCTTCACTTTCTGACTCCGAGTCCGTAATGTCCTCCTCCGACGTCTGATGTAGGCGTCAGCAAGCTGCTCGTCTTCAAAGTCCCAACCCGACGTTTCTTGTAGCTTCAGTTTCAATTGAGCTGTCTGCTTCCGCGAACGCTTGTCCTCCCGATAGACGGCTTGCTCCCTCCTCCTCGCGTCCCTCTCCAACCTCAATTGCTTGTAGAACTGGCGCTTGTCGACGATATCCTGTGGGAAGGCTGCGCGCCATACCACTAAGGCTTCCACGTCTTTCTCTGCGATGCCGAGGCGACGCTGCCGCCTCCGGTGGACACGACGATCCTCGTCGGTGAAAAGCCGCGGGAGAGGCGCCAGATCCTGCGCCCGCTGCCTCGACACGTTGGGAAAATTCATATCCCGACGAGGCCTCAGGAGGCGCCACGCCGCCGCGTCGTGCGCGCGGGCCGCCTCCTCTGCGGTGTCGAAGGTGCCGAGGATGAGACGTTTCTCGGGAAATCAGATCTCGGAGGAGAAGGCACCGGAGCAGCGCTCGCGGACTCCGTGAAAATCCGAAGCGCCCAGGCGGCGGATCGACATGGTGGCGCAGAGGCGGCGAAAGTGGGCGGCAGACTGAGTGTGGAGGGAGCGCCTTCTTTATAAAGAGCGCCGGTCACGGCGCGCGCAAACCTTTCCCGCGCGCTGGAGCGCCAAAACCAGCGCGCTAGGCCGCTTTCCCCTGCGCGCGCGAACCTTTCCCGCGCGCTGGAGCGCCAAAACCAGGGCGACGGCATGATCTTAAACGCGCGCGGTCATGAAATGGGTCGGCTCATTGGACGCACTGCCGACCCAAAACTAAAAAAGGGCGGACGGCGGGCGGGCGGCCGACCCAAACAGATAAAAAACGGACAAAAACGCCGTCCGTTTGAGTCGGCCAATTGAAGTTGCTCTAACGTGATGAGGCCAAAGACTTACACGAGGATGTGCCAACCCAAGCTACCGCAACCGCCGTACAACGTCATGTCTTCGTACAGCCTAGCGTCGACGGACGACTCGCTGCACGTCTACTTTTAATAAATAGTCAGTCTGGGTTAGGGTTTAGACTCGGGTTTTGTTTAGAGAAGTTTAGCTTTATCTAATTTTATTTGTCTTCGCTCGTAGCGGCTAGTGTGACCGTCAAGACATCCTATTGAAACCCCATCTTGTGAGATTTATTCATCTAGCATATTTGCAATTTTCAGATTGCTTGGGTATTATTTTCTTGCATGTTCTTCGATTTGCATGCATGAAAAATCCTTTGTGGATAGGTCGATCGCGCCGTTGGCTCGGTCGATAACACCGTGGAGTTGCTTCAACGATTGTCGTGGATATCAGTCATGTACGGTTCTCCCTATACGGTTGGTAGCCGAATAGTGATGGTCAAGTCTCACCCAAAAATCGTAGTTATCTCCCTCTCATCGAAATATCGGACTCCAGTTCACATCACGTGGTATCAATTTTCAGGTTCATTTGTGAGAGGTTTACAGTGTTATTAGATTAGATTTTTTTGTCCTATAACCTAAAAAAACAAAAAAAAAAGATTAGTTCATCCGCTGCACCTACCTTTTTAGCCTCTAGCAGTTTTTGCATCTAGCATTTGTGTGTTGAATTTTTGGTTGCATTCATCTCATACTAGTGCTGGTCTAGATTAGTCATAGAGAAAATTATCTACTAGATCAAACTCTGTTTTTTTATCCATCATATTTTCCACTGCATGATTCATCCATGATCTAGACACGTAAAGGAAAAAACGAATCTTCCTCTGTTCGGTTAGGTGTCCACCACACCAGACCAGTCCATCCGCCTGCCGAGTCATCCGATCATCGATTCATCTACACTATTATTAAAAAAACAAACATGAACTCTCCTACAACCACCAAATTTGATGTACACAAATCAACCCGCACCTTAGGATCTACTCCATATGGTTAAATCTATCAGCTCTAATTGATCCGGTGGTCTGCCATTCAATCTAATGGCTGAGATTAAATGGTCCGCCACCGCAGGACATCAACCCACGCACACGCTCTTCCACCCGAAATTAATCCCACGCAAGTCATGCCTCCCCACACGCCTGGAATTTCGGATCGCCGCACCCTCCAGATCTTTTCTACGCCGAACGAATTGGCCATCTCTCTCTCGGCTATCCTCACGCTAGCGAGTCCACGCCCCCGCCAGGCGGAAGCCGAAGCGGCCGTGACGATGTGAGGGCACGATGCGGCAATGGATTGAGGCGAAGGCGAAGGCGGCGTCGGCAGCAGATCGACGTAAGCAACCACCTCCCGCTCTCTCTCTCTCTCTCTCTCTCTCTCTCTCTCTC
>LR738712.1:217300594-217347516 GCA_902687465.1 Secale cereale
GGATCCCTGTGTCTTTGGCGAAGGCCGCGGCAGCAGCAGATCGACGTAAACAATCACATGGCGGCGTGGCGGCGGCGTAGCAGCAGCAGATTCAGCGGACCAGGATATTGGGCGCAACAGCGTGACGTTTCTTCACCACGGCCTCCCCTCTACCAACCACTCTCTCCGCAGCAGCCTGGGGCCTCACCTGCGGATCCGCTGGTGACGGCGAAGACGAAGACGAGGAGTGCGATGAGCATCACGCCGCCATGCTGAAGAGGTAAAAAGCAAGGAGGCGGTGGCGGCTCCGGTAGGCTTTGATGAAGCCCGCCCAGGATGGACATGGGTCAGCGCGAACTCCCCGCCTCGCCGATTCACGCTTACACGGACCAGATCACCAAGGCGACGAAGGGCACGACGGATATGTCAGCGGTCACTCACACCGTGATGTTGTTGCACACCCGCATGGATGGATGCTCAAGCTGTGCACATGTGAGATCTTTCTCTTAGGGAGATGGTGATAACAAGGGGGAGGCACATGATGTTGTTGATGGATTCAACAATGATTTTGGCGAGTATGTGAGATCCTTCCTTCTGCTCCTTCCAATCCATCGAATTGATTTTTGTAGCATTCGGTGGTCTTCTTTTTGTTCAGATTAAATTTATCACTTCCTTCACTACTTTTCCTAACCCAACTACTTTTTGTAGGAAGCTGAACTTGATGACGAGCTAGAGAAAGAAGTATGCAAGTACACATGTTAGCTCGTAAGCATACCAGAATACAATCGTTCAGCGCATAATGTGTCCGTTACATATTCTACTCATGCCCCAACAATTGAGCTGCTTACATATCTTTTGTACTAAATGTATCATATCTTCTGTACATGTTCCTGCATAAGTACAATAGAAAGATTTGCGCGAATCAGATAAACAACATGGATTAAGGTTTACATTTGTTATCTTAAACATATCTTTGTGTTATGGATATTAGGGACCAGATGAAAGATCTTATGCTTACTTTACTATTAAGAATATGTAATGAACACTTTTCTCCATGTTGTTACTACTTTCTTTACATATATGATCGTATAGAAGATTAACTCAAATCAGGTAAACACCATGATTTTATTTGCAGATTATTGTAATGCAGCACTTTAGAGGTGCATTTGGCTATTCTAGGCCACCAATCCACGCATATTTCTTCTATTACTTTCATCAATTATGGTTAGTATATATGGGATCCTATCGATTTGTGCTTTCATTATGGAAGTGGTGCTAGAGATACTTTTGTACAGTCCATCTCTTGATAGTCTTGGATTCTGTATATACAAATCAAATTGTGTGTATAGCATATATTTCTGCATGTAGTTCTTGAAGACTTGAACCTATTACTGTGCATATTCTGCATTTAGTTATTTCCTTGATGTGAAAAGAATAGAGGAGTAGTATGTAAGCGGTACAACATTTTCATTTTCTTGTTTCGATTATGTGCCACCATTCACTTTTTTCGTAGCGAGATACAATAGTACAGTACAAAGGTATGAATTGAAATGGATAGTGTGATTCCCACTGCACAGTGGTGTTTGTTTGCTTTACATTGTAGAAAAACGGTTTGCTTTACAAGGTTTTGGTTTGTTTCTAGCTGTTATTATCAAAACTATAGCTTAATATGGAACTATAGTATTTCCCCTGTGTAGGGACCAAGTGATATGTGAGATTGCCAAGAAAATAACACTACATATGTAAGGACTTTGATAGGTATTATTTACTTCACTGACTTCAGCATTTTGTATTTACTAAGGTGTCACCTGATAGTGGTTATTTCAGTAAAGTGCTTTGTTGGCCTTTTAAATTCTGTGCCCGCCAATACTTTCTACTTTCTGATTTGGATCATGTGATGATTTTGCTGGATGTGCTGCTTTAATAGATTTACCATTTTTGTAGGACAAAGTACTAAGTGATCATGGTTCCACTAGAGGCCCTTCTGAACTTAACTGAGATGTTGTCAGCTTACAATCCTTCCAATAAGACTTTGGATTATACCTGAGAGTGACAAAGATCTCTTTAGATTCCTTAAATAATTTATTGCACTTATTTGCATACAACTATTTATACATGCAGATGTCCTGAGCTAATTCTTCTAATGTTTGGCTGTGCATATTGTGTTATCAGAAAGTGGAAAGCCCCTAAAATAAAGTCTGGTGGGAGGTGTTACATCCATAGCGAATGATGGTCTTAAGTTCATTAGAGGCCAACCAGTAGACGCCCCGATAATAACAAGTGGCGCTAAAGAACGGAGGTTCTTTGCATTGATCTATTCTGCAAGGTTCGGCAGTGCGGACGCCCACAAGAAGCTATGCCGGTTACAGTTGTAGCCAACCAGAAGTGTAAATGTGTGCATTACCAATGGGGTGAGAGGCTGATAACTCCATAATCAAAATGTGTGCATTACCAATGGGGCAAGAGTACCTATGTGAATTATACTTTATGATTTTTCGATTCTAAAACGGACATATTCATGGTAATGTTTTTCCTTTCCTAGATCTATTAAAATGTCCCTTGTACTGGGAATATTTTTCTCAAATAATCAGTCTTGTACTAAAGAGGAGGAGCTCAAGGGAGCAGAATGAACAAATAGCCAAGTACTTGATGCCATTTATTACCATAATCCTATCATATGACAGTTTTATTTTCTGGTTATGCGACGAGAGAGAGTGCACTGGTTACACAGGATATTGTGCAACCCTTTTCGACATGTTTTATAAATCAGTTATAGGTAGTCGAAATTTTCACTCGCATATTCTAAGGTGCTATGATTGCTTAATCAACAACTACTCCCTTCATTCCCTTATACAAGGCCACTATGAAAAATACAGTTTGCATCTATATAAGGCCACTAACTGTAATCAAGGCAAAAATTAATGACGTTTTCTCCTACTACCAACTGTTTTAATACTTGCATGCATGTACTCCTGAATGCATGTGGGCGTATTAATAACAATGTGCTACTTCCTTCCAATTTCTTTATAAAGGTGCCTCCTTCATCTTTCTTGAAGAAGATCTCTCTAATGTTCCCACTAGATGTTAGACCCGCCATCCTCAACTCTGGCCTTTCTGTTTATTTCCCGCGATCCTAATCTTGAGTTCCACTTCTGACTGGATGAGAGATCACTATCCAAGGTGACCTGCTTTCTGATTCTCTCTTTTATTTCTCTTTCTTTCTTTCTAATCTCTTTCTGATTCTTGATAACCTAATTCTTTCATAGTGTGATAAAGGTGCCTCCTGCTTTCTTGAATGCATGTGGGCGTATTAATGATCCTGCTTAAGAGCAAGTACAATAAGGTGATGTAGGCGGGCTGTAAGACATTAAATATTATATTTATGCTTATTTGGAAGAGAGAGAAGAGGAGAGAGAAGAGAAGCGGGCTACTAGTTAACAGCCGGCTGCAGCACGTGCTCCTAGGTACTTTGTGAGAGAGTGGGGTGGGTCATGTATCAACAAAGTAGTACATATTTATATCTAGCTATTGTACTTGTTGGCTATAAGCTTGGCTATATGTGACATGGCAACATCATATAGCCAGCAGCTGGCTATATTATTAACCATGCTCTAACGAAAAAAAGTGGACTTGCAAAGCATTCATTAAATTTTGCCTTGGTACCTGTAATTTGAGTTTGTGGCCTTGTATAAGGGAATGAAGGGAGTACATTGATTCTTGTGACCCATTCAGAAGCATATATTTGGTATTTTTTTCAGTATGTTTCACAACTGTTTCATTCAGATTTTTTTCTCGAATCGCTGTGAAAAGACATACCTATATCAGTTTTATTGTCTCATAATTTGTTGAGACGTGCGTTGCACGTGCATGATTACTAGTCCAGCTAGTTCGCGTCGTCTGCCGCTTCCCACACGCACAAGTTTTTTTCTTCCGTCAACTGCAGTCCTGCGAGTGCTCTGCCACATACGCATCCTGCGCCTGCTCTGCCCATCCACGTCTGACGTCTGCTAGCTAGCGCCACTGTGTGCCGTAGTGCGCTGCTACTCAATCATCATCTTTGGATTATCTAGTTACACGTATCCCATTGATTGATCTCTACTGGTCTCAAGTATAGTATTGACGGTGGTCGACGGCGGGCATCGGTCGGTTTGCAGAGAAGACTCCCAAGGATCAGTTCGTATTTTCTTATTTTAGTGGGGCCTTTCTTGCAGTTGTACTGGGACACATGTACTCTCGTTGGTTCTCCGGTCGTTTCTGCATGTATGTCACGTTTGGCCTAGTTTGTTTTTAAAGAACATGCAGTAAATTTCTCAAAAAAAAGAGTATAGTACGTGACCCTGAGCTTTAGTAGCACTGCATCATCTTTATTTCCTTTTCTCATCCTCGTGCGTATACTTCTTTAGTAAAGGCTTGGTGAAAAGAGAGAGAAAAAAAGCAAAAGAAAAAATAGAGAGGAAAAAAAGGAACAAAAAAGAGAAAAAAAGTGAAGAAACAACAAAAAAACAGAGAAGAAAAAGTAAGAAAAAAGAGTTCAAGCTGGTTAGCATCTTTTGGAATATTTCTTACTATCGAGAACCTTTGCTTTGTTCATATACTTGATATCTGTTGCACATTTTTCTGCTCTTGGCTGCCATATACCGCCATTTATATCTCACTTATATCTAATTATTTAGAGCTATCATATTTTCACCAGCTTCCACTCATTTGATTCAATATCTGGGCTTAGATTGTTTTATCTCTTACTAGTTGACTGCCAGCACTAGTTAGGAGTTTGAGCAATTATTCAACTTGCATTGCTTTTTGCTAAATTGTGTCACTAATATTGTGAGTTGAGAAGCCATTGCCAAGCTACACTTTTACTACCAATAAGTACATGTCCCGGCTCTACTGATTCCTGGTTATCGCTCCATCCAATCTTCATCGGTAGTTTGAAGCCAACACCAACGCACCGATCACCACCTGTTGCATTAATAAGTACAAGTAAGAATTTGATACTAAGCTTGAGTGTGAGCTGTTTTTTTTCTCCACCACGTCCTACTAGTTGATAGGGTTTATACACTATATTTTTTCCTCTTTCACTAATAATGGCACATGATCAATCCATACTTGAGGGCCTCACCGTGGATGTGAAAGTCACTAGCGAGCGTCTCACCTAACTTGAGAGTGCTCAGATTGTGGCTGAAGAGAGGCTCAAGGCCATCGAAGATGCACAAGTGTAATGCCCAGGATGGGACTATACCTCCTACGTGTCGAGGCACGACTTAAAGGTATAAGCCCATTCTGGAATGATCTCAAGTTTGGTATCTTTGCACGACTCATGTAAAAATAGGGATGAAATTGCAAAAGGATAGTTGGCTTACACTCGCCACGTCACACAATACATTACATAAGAAAATCATCATCCAAAACATCACAACCCGACTACGGTCGAAGATCCAAAAGAAAGATACCAAATACATAAAGCCACAGGTCCGAATCGCCCCTAGTAGAAACCACTACTGATCGTCGAAAACGTCACAAGCATACAGCCACTCTCTTCATCGAGCTTCCAGTGAAGTACTTGAACAAGCTCCTGCATCTTTCTCGGCTGAACCTGCATCTGGTGTTGTAGTATCTGTGAGCCACGAGGACTCAGCAATCTCATAACCATGGGTAACAAGACTAGCAAAGCTTTATGGGTAGGAAGAGGTAAAGTGGTGAGGGTGCAGCATCGGCTAAGCATAATATGGTGGCTAACTTACGAGTACAAGAATAAGATGAGCATCTACGCAAACGGTCGCAAACTAGTAGTGATCGCTAAAGATCCTGAACTACCTACGAGTCAAACATAACCCCACCGTGTTCTCTTCTCAAAATGAAAAGAGACAGTCACGGTTACTCACACAGTTGTGTGTTTTACTTCGGATCATCTGTCAAGTTTTCTACAACCGGACATTAACAAATTCCAATGTGCCACATAACCACGGGCACGGCTTTCGAAAGATTATAACCCTGCAGGGGTGTCCCAACTTAGCCCATCACAAGCTCTCACGATTAGCTGAAGTGATAAATATAATATCATCACCCCTTATCTTAGGGAAATCCGATCAGGCTCGGCATCCCGGTGCACAAGACATTTCGACAATGATAAACATGTCCAGCAAGACCTCCCGGCGTGCCGACACCCTAATAGTAGCCGAGCGTATCTCGTCTCAGGCCACGACCGGATGAGCACAGCGTACAGCAGCCAAACCCCAAGTTTCCAAGGGGGGGCGCCGCACACGACTCTATTTGGGACCAACACCATCAGCACTGGCCCCCCCTGCTATGTAGAAAAGAATCCTGAGGGCGCGACCCCCTATGCAAATTTAATTAATTAATTAAGTTGTTATTATGAGGCAAATTAAAACCAATGTTGGGCTTTGTTGGAGGAGTTTTATTCAAAGACGAACTGTCAAGGGGTCCCATATACCCATCGTGTAAGGAACGCAAAATCAAGGAACATAATGCCAGTTTATCGGCGCCTAAGGTGGCATGAGTGGAACAAAACACCGAGCAAAAGGCCAAGCCTTCCACCCATGCCCAGTATATAGGTGTGTTAATAATAATAATAGATATTGTGATATTCCAACAACAAGTTCCCTCCTAGAACGATCTTCATCTTCACCTGCAACTAACAACACTATAAAAGGGGCTGAGCAAGCGGGTAACATAGCCAAACAGTGGTTTTGCTAGGAAGGTGTCAAAGGTTAGAGGTTTCATGGCAACAAGGAGAGGCTGACATAAAAGATGGGTAGCGCGACATGTAACAATAGCATCGAGACAACTAAGCATGGCAATGGTAGTAAAGGTATCCAAGGGTATGATCATCTTGCCTGGGATTCCGCAAGGAAGAAGAACGGATCCATGAAGTAGTCGAACAGAACCTCACAACTGCGGAACGAACCCCAAGCTAACGAGGGAAGCAAACTGGAAAGAAACAAGCAACACGGCAAACACACCACACGAGACATGACAATATGCTCAATCAAGTATGATGCAACACAAGTCTACATATGATGCACAACAAGTCTATACATGAAGCATAACATGGCAAGGTAGGAAGCACAGCAAACAACACAAGTCTATATGATGCAATACATGGCAAGGTATGATGCATGACAAGTCTATACAGGAAGCACAGGAAGTCTATACAGGAAGCATAGCATGGCAAGGTAGGAAGCACAGAAACACAACACAAGCCTATATGATGCAATACATGGCAAGGTAGGATGCATAATAAAACTACACTATTTAGGCATTTTAAATGAGGCCGGAAATAACAACAACAATTCCGGAAAATCCCCATGTGCATGTTTAGCAATTTTTAAGCAAACAACAATTCACGCATTTTAATGTTGTTAACATGATGCGAATGACATGATCAAGTTTATGCAATTTTTATTAAAAGTGAACATGAAGAGATATGAAGTATTTGTCGCCGTGGTGGAAAGAAAGGGCCACGGCGGTGAATCCGAAAATGATGCCACGCAACATATCGGTTCCGGTAACTCGTTGAGAGACCGGTGCAAAAGAAAGGTGGCGTGAGCGAGTCGAACAAGATGAAAGGTGGGGTGATCCCGTCACCGGGTTCCCACGGGTTGGCGATGAGGCAACCGAGGAGCATGACAAAAGACGAATTGGGCACGGTGCACACAAGGGAAAACATCTCATACAACCACAAGCATTCCACGGGTCATCGTCTCGGGGTTATACCTTCGGAACATTCGTTTCGGGGCGGTTCGAGGTCGTAGAGGAAGTAGTGGTACTCGCGGGTTGTGGTACACGTTTTGTAGCCGTTCACGTTTCGTAGAGGTACTTGTCGCGGCATCGGACGTCTTTGGGGCGACATTAGTGGTACACGGTTCTTCGGCGACGGTCGTCGTACCCGTTCCGTAGATGAACTTGAGGGTTCGGAGTGATCCGGGCGTAGTGGTACTCGCGCAAAGGTCGTCGTGGTACTTGGGGTCTCGTACTTGCCGGACTCGGTTCTTGCGACGGTAGTGGAACTTGGCGTATATCCATGTGTAGTCGTACTCGGTCCTCGGGGCACCGGAGAGGAACTTGACGCATCGTGTAGTCGTTCGTTCGTAGCGGTCTTGCCGGCGGGGTACTTGTCGAGTCGTCGATCCGTAGTGGAACTTGCCGGTCTTGAGGGTCCAAACGCAACAACAAAAGGCAAACAAAGGGCGGCAACACGGGGGCGACGTAGAGGCCATGGCAAGGAGGCACGCGCGAGGAGGCGGGGCCGGTGCGTTGGAGGTTGCTCGGGGCGGCGCCGGCGCTGTCGGGTGGCCCGTGGTGGCGCGGCAAGACGGCGGAGGCAGCAGGCCGCGGCAGGGGCATCGGAGCAGAGGCCATGGCTCGGGCGGCGATGAGGAGACGAGGCAGGGGCCTGGGGCTGAGCGCTGCGGCGGGCGCAGGCGAGCGCATCGCGCGGCCGCGGCGAGAAGTGCTCGAGGAGCTCCTCTCCTCGGGCGACGGGAGGAGGCGGGCGGCGCACTAGACGAGGCCGGGCGCCCGGCGGGCTCGGGCACCCACAGGCGAGGCGGCGACCAAGCGAGGGAGAGGGAGAGAGGATCGGGCGCTGGGGGGAAGAGGCCGCGACGCTGAGGAGGAGGGAGCGGGGAGGATCGGGACTGCGAGGGGAGAGCGAGGGGAGAGCGAGGGGGATCGAACAAGGGGGTTCGGGCGAGAGGAGGGAGAAGCTAGCGGCGGCAGAGGGAACGAGGGAGGAGCGAGGGGAGAAAGAGAGGCTCGGGCTAGGGTTGCGAGGGAGACTGGGCCTTGAGGCCTTGTTGCTGATGGGCCTGTCTGGGCTAGGCCCAAGAGGCCGGTTGGGATCTCTCTCTTTCTTCTTCTACCATTTCCCAATTACAGAAAAATAGCAATGAAGAAAATGAGAAGAAAGGAAGGGTTAGAAACAGAATTTGGACATGGGTTTAATTTTCTCGGACTCATAAAAATGAGCTTGATCCAAGAAAAATAGGAATGAGCATGGACGTGACGATGATTTCAAACTCGTTTGAATTTAATTCAAATGAGTTTGAGAAGGAAGTGGGTAAATGGTATGTCCAAAAAGGTTGAGAATTTTTGATGGAGCTCGGGAAAATGACAAAAGGATTTATGGGCAAAGTTTGAGATCAAGAATTGAGATACAAAAGGCATGGAGAATATTATGCAAGTGTGTTATGGTGATTCCAAAGTAATGGAATAATTTTATATAGCTCCCTAAATATTAGGAGGATATGTTATAAAGAGAAGTCACTCTTCCCTCGATTTAAATGGATCGAAATCCACACCATTTATTTAGTTGAGAAGAAAAGATTAATGACATGATGATATGATGCAATGCAAAACAAATAGAGCAAGCACAAATAAACACACGGAAGAACCCGGAACATCTGGAATCTTCTGGGGCGTCGGTCTTCGGGCGTCACAACTCTCCCACACTAACAGAGGATCTCGACCCGAGATCCTAGAGATGGCACCGGATAAAAACGGAAGAGGAAGAGGTAAAACATAGTTGCTTCTTCGACAAACGAGTGAAACCACAAGCCTTGAGAGGTTGAAAAATCTTGAATAAAGAATACAATGGAGACGAACGAAGATGAAAACACTCCGTTAGAAAAGAGGAACAAGGAACATTACGAGAGCCTTGTAGGTTGAACGACATGAAACAAGAGCTTACGAACCAAAAGAATATGAAACTGCAATGGTATAGCCAAGGAATAAGAATGACATAATTCGGACAACACTCTGATTGAAAATGTAAGGAATTGAACATGAACTTGCCAAGTTGGAATGATACTTGATGAAAACAACAACACACAGCCTCCGGGACATTGAAAGAATGGCACAAGGGGTAAGGAAGGCTTCAGACAGCACTCCAGTTGAAAAGAGAGGCAAAACTTGATGAGATGAGAGAAATAGAATGGAGAATACAACGCTCCAGATAAATAGATAAACAATGCCTCCGGAATGAAAGAATATATGTTAGGTCGGTGGAAAGAAAAGAACGGAGAAGAAAATGACAACTTCTCCCACGAATGAATTTGAAAGAGCATCTTTACAAAGATGTATTGACCAGAGTTGTTGGAAGAATCAACAAGCACAGAATAAGCTTGTTGTGGGCTTATGGAAAACATCTCAAAATTAAGAGGTGACAACCAGCCACTTACGAAAACATTTGATTGGATTGAGATCAACAAGGAGACGATAAACTTATTTCATCGGAATGATTAATGAAGAACTTGGGTCATTTATAAGCACCATAATAGCAAGAATCCTTAGGGAAAGCTTTTGGTGAAATACAACCCAAGATAAATCCAATGAATAAATTGAAGGGTTGGAAAGATCTCCTGAACAAAGAAAATGATGGGTTTAAATATATCAATCCTAACAACTTGTGAATCATGATTCATGAAGGAATTGTCAAGAATGACATGACACCATATGAAAAGATAAGGTAGAAAGGATTGCCATTGGAATGCATGATGAAGAATGCTTGAGCTCCAACAAGAATCTTGATGAAGACTTCGAGGATGAATTAAAACATGATGAACCACCATGAAAAACTCTGGTAATGAAAGCATGAGAAGTGAAAGGTGAAAAGAATAAGATTCAAGGCCTGCGATGAATTAGATGGAGGTTTGGACTAGTATAATTAAATAACTTACAGCTCTGGAAAACAAGATGAACAACTTAGGACCAAGAATATGATATGATGAACAAGCTCCGGAAAAAAGAGATTAATCACTTCGAGGAAATAAGAATAAGATTTACTGTATGCTTATCCTTCATCAAATTAAATTGATGACAAGCAACGGATTTGGCATACTAGTTATTCTCGTTGCAAAGAATTAAAGAGAGATCTCGCACAAACTTGGGTAAATCTTCAACGAACCACCGGTAGGATTATGAAAAGAACGAGTGAATAAATACGATAACAAGGAAGAGTAAACTTGAATGAACCACCGTAAGAATAGGGAGACGAACGAAGAGGCATCAATGAAGAATATTTGGAGGACGAAGTTGAAAACTGAGAACGAAGAAGTCTTCTGAAATGATGGCCTTCGGGGGATCACAATGGGAAGAATTCATGAAGAATCTTGAGAGAACGGGCCAAGGTTTAAGAGAAACACTTCTCCGGTCTTCAAATGTTGAGAATGAAGACGAGAAAGGCCATGAAGAATTTCAAGATACTCTGGAAAAGAAATTAGAAGAGTCAGGTAAGATCCTGGAAAAAGACTTGTGGGTTAGGGCCCACTCAAAAGAAATCACCGTTGAAAAAGATTGCTTAATAGATATTGCACCGGTTGAATTAAATGGCTGAATAAGATTTCAATCTCAAAATAGCTTGAATGGATTAAGAATTGAAACATGAATCTTCTGAGATACCTTCACCTCTCCGGATATGAATAGCAAGAGGAGAATGATTAATTGGAGCACCGGAATAAGAAATCATTGTGAAATGAGGAAAAGGATAAGATCAACACCGAAATCTTGAATTACATCCACCAGCAGAATTTGAGAACAAAAGAATGATGAACTTGGAGTTTCCTGAGAATCTCCCTGAGAATCACCGGATAATGAAATTGAACGAAACGAATGAAGAAACATCACATTAATAAAATGGATACTTCATTTGAGATTTCTTGCTCCGAGAAGAAGAAGGGTGGGAGGGTGGGGAAACAAGACAACTTGGAATGAATGAAACAGACAAATCGTCAGATTTCTCAACGGCGTCCGTATGGAGTAACTTGAAGAGAAGGCACACCGGTTGAAAAGGATTAACATGAAGATCTCGATAGTCAAGAAGAATTAGCACTCCCATAGAAATATGAGAACACCGATTAGGAAAGGTATGGAATCAACACTTGACATCGAAGCAACTCGAATACCAGAATCAAAACAAAAACAAAGGATAGATATGTTGCAACATAACTTCACAATATCATTCGAACAGAGAATTGAACGAATGAATTCCGCAGGTACATCAACTTGTCGAGAAGCCACTTGGAGAACAAAAGGTAAATAAAAACAACAAGGAGCAGATAGAACAAATACAAGATAGAAGCTTTGTTCGGCATATTCATGCTGAAAGCTCATGGAACGTGTTACAAAAGGGTTTTGCAATCCCCGGATCAGCATAGCCAAGGACCATTTAAGATGCAACTCCCGATCGGAACAACGTCCATAAAACCACTTCACTCAATGTAGAACCCCGAACTCCATATCATGCATTCGTTGGAAGAATGCCTACGAACTACTAGATGAACCCACCTATTAATTTCCGAAAGTTTCCAGTTATGCAATCAGGTGTTGGGGATACAGGGGAAGCACCGCGCACTCAAATCTAATCCCACATCCAGCTGTATCCATCCTTCAACACATAACCAGTTATTTCCGGAAACCGTTTACCCCGGACCTTCGAAACGCATCTACTATACAAGCTATGGCAATACTCCCGAACTACCTCCCCAGTACTGGGTGATGTCGGGGTTATCTTGCCACTAACCGCATATGAGAGTTTTCGATGTCGGCCGTCTTAAGTATTCCAGAACTGATGCGATATATTTGTGACGACAACACCTCGGAGCTCAACTCCCCGGGACACTGCCACAACCCCTAATGACAGGAGGCATCGAGAACAATGTTCTCGTCACAAAGACATCGGAACAATCCAAACAATACTCGCGTGATCCTAAAATTTTTTTGGTGAGTTTTGAGAGTAGAAGAGACAAGAGTAATCGTCAGGAGTCCTCACCAGAGTGAAAAGAGATGAGGAGCAAAAGAAATCCTACTCTCCGATATATATATATAGGACTCAAAACATTTTCAAGTGTGTGCCTAGACTCAACCGTCAACGATTCGATCAATCAGTGGGGGCTTCTAGGTCGGAGAAGGTTCTGATTACCAACTTGTAATGCCCAGGATGGGACTATACCTCCTACGTGTCGAGGCACGACTTAAAGGTATAAGCCCATTCTGGAATGATCTCAAGTTTGGTATCTTTGCACGACTCATGTAAAAATAGGGATGAAATTGCAAAAGGATAGTTGGCTTACACTCGCCACGTCACACAATACATTACATAAGCAAATCATCATCCAAAACATCACAACCCGACTACGGGCGAAGATCCAAAAGAAAGATACCAAATACATAAAGCCACAGGTCCGAATCGCCCCTAGTAGAAACCACTACTAATCGTCGAAAACGTCACAAGCATACGACCACTCTCTTCATCGAGCTCCCAGTGAAGTACTTGAACCAGCTCCTGCATCTTTCTCGGTTGAACCTGCATCTGGTGTTGTAGTATCTGTGAGCCACGAGGACTCAGCAATCCCATAACCATGGGTAACAAGACTAGCAAAGCTTTATGGGTAGGAAGAGGTAAAGTGGTGAGGGTGCAACAGCGGCTAAGCATAATATGGTGGCTAACTTACGAGTACAAGAATAAGATGAGCATCTATGCAAACGGTCGCAAACTAGTAGTGATCGCTAAAGATCCTGAACTACCTACGAGTCAAACATAACCCCACCGTGTTCTCTTCTCAAAATGAAAAGAGACAGTCACGGTTACTCAAACAGTTGTGTGTTTTACTTCGGATCCTCTCTCAAGTTTTCTACAACCAGACATTAACAAATTCTAATCTGCCACATAACCGCGGGCACGGCTTTCAAAAGATTATAACCCTGCAGGGGTGTCCCAACTTAGCCCATCACAAGCTCTCACGATTAGCTGAAGTGATAAATATAATATCATCACCCCTTATCTTAGGGAAATCCGACCAGGCTCGGCATCCCGGTGCACAAGACATTTCGACAATGGTAAAACAAGTCCAGCAAGACCTCCCGGCGTGCCGACACCCTGATAGTAGCCGAGCGTATCTCGTCTCAGGCCACGACCGGATGAGCACAGCGTACAGCAGCCAAACCCCAAGTTTACAAGGGGGGGGGCGCCGCACACGACTCTATTTGGGACCAACACCATCAGCACTGGCCCCTCCTGCTATGTAGAAAAGAATCCCGAGGGCGCGACCCCCTATGCAAATTTAATTAATTAATTAAGTTGTTATTATGAGGCAAATTAAAACCAATGTTGGGCCTTGCTGGAGGAGTTTTATTCAAAGACGAACTGTCAAGGGGTCCCATATACCCATCGTGTAAGGAACGCAAAATCAAGGAACATAATGCCGGTTTATCGGCGCCTAAGGTGGCATGAGTGGAACAAAACACCGAGCAAAAGGCCAAGCCTTCCACCCATGCCCCGTATATAGGTGTGTTAATAATAATAATAGACATTGTGATATTCCAACAACAAGTTCCCTCCTGGAACGATCTTCATCTTCGCCTGCAACTAACAACGCTATAAGAGGGGCTGAGCAAGCGGGTAACATAGCCAAACAGTGGTTTTGCTAGGAAGGTGTCAAAGGTTAGAGGTTTCATGGCAACAAGGAGAGGCTGACATAAAAGATGGGTAGCGCGACATGTAACGATAGCATCGAGACAACTAAGCATGGCAATGGTAATAAAGGTATCCAAGGGTATGATCATCTTGCCTGGGATTCCGCAAGGAAGAAGAACGGATCCATGAAGTAGTCGAACAGAACCTCACAACTCCGGAACGAACCCCAAGCTAACGAGGGTAGCAAACCATAAAGAAACAAGCAGCACGGTAAACACACCACACGAGACATGACAATATGCTCAATCAAGTATGATGCAACACAAGTCTACATATGATGCACAACAAGTCTATACATGAAGCATAACATGGCAAGGTAGGAAGCACAACAAACAACACAAGTCTATATGATGCAATACATGGCAATGTATGATGCATGACAAGTCTATACAGGAAGCACATCAAGTCTATACAGGAAGCATAGCATGGCAAGGTAGAAAGCACAGAAAAACAACATAAGCCTATATGATGCAATACATGGCAAGGTAGGATGCATAATAGAACTACACTATTTAGGCATTTTAAATGAGGCCGGAAATAACAACAACAATTCCGGAAAATCCCCATGTGCATGTTTAGCAATTTTTAAGCAAACAACAGTTCACACATTTTAATGTTGTTAACATGATGCGGATGACATTATCAAGTTTATGCAATTTTTATTAAAAGTTAACATGAAGAGATATGAAGTATTTGTCGCCGTGGTGGAAAGAAAGGGCCACGGCGGCGAATCCGTAGGTGATGCCATGCAACATATCGGTTCCGGTAACTCGTTGAGAGACCGATGCAAAAGAAAGGTGGCGTGAGCGAGTCGAACAAGATGAAAGGTGGGGTGATCCCGTCACCGGGTTCCCACGGGTTGGCGACGAGGCAACCGAGGAGCATGAAAAAAAAACGAATCGGGCATGGTGCACACAAGGGAAAACATCTCATACAACCACAAGCATTCCACGGGTCATCGTCTCGGGGTTATACCTTCGGAACATTCGTTTTGGGGCGGTTCGAGGTCGTAGAGGAAGTAGTGGTACTCGCGGGTTGTGGTACACGTTTTGTAGCCGTTCACGTTTCGTAGAGGTACTTGTCGCGGCATCGGACGTCTTCGGGGCGACGGTAGTGGTACACGGTTCTTCGGCGACGGTCGTCGTACCCGTTCCGTAGATGAACTTGAGGGTTCCGAGTGATCCGGGCGTAGTGGTACTCGCGCAAAGGTCGTCGTGGTACTTGGGGTCTCGGACTTGCCGGACTCGGTTCTTGCGACGGTAGTGGAACTTGGCGTATCTCCATGTGTAGTCGTACTCGGTCCTCGGGGCACCGGAGAGGAACTTGACGCATCATGTAGTCGTTCGTTCGTAGCGGTCTTGCCGGCGGGGTACTTGTCGAGGCATCGATCCGTAGTGGAACTTGCCGGTCTTGAGGGTCCAAACGCAGCAACAAAAGGCAAACAAAGGGCGGCAGCACGGGGGCGACGTAGAGGCCATGGCGAGGAGGCGCGCGCGAGGAGGCGGGGCCGGTGTGTTGGAGGTTGCTCGGGGCGGCGCCGGCGCTGTCGGGTGGCCCGTGGTGGCGTGGCAAGACGGCGGAGGCAGCAGGCCGCGGCAGGGGCGTCGGAGCAGAGGCCATGGCTCGGGCGGCGATGAGGAGACGAGGCAGGGGCCTGGGGCTGAGCGCTGCGGCGGGCGCAGGCGAGCGCATCGCGCGGCCGCGGCGAGGAGTGCTCGATGAGCTCCTCTCCTCGGCCGACGAGAGGAGGCGGGCGGCGCACTGGACGAGGCCGGGCGCCCGGCGGGCTCGGGCACCCACAGGTGAGGCGGCGACCAAGCGAGGGAGAGGGAGAGAGGATCGGGCGCTGGGGGGAAGAGGCCGCGACGCTGAGGAGGTGGGAGCGGGGAGGATCGGGACTACGAGGGGAGAGCGAGGGGGATCGAACAAGGGGGTTCGGGCGAGAGGAGGGAGATGCTGGCGGCGGCAGAGGGAACGAGGGAGGAGCGAGGGGAGAAAGAGGGGCTCGGTCTAGGGTTGCGAGGGAGACTGGGCCTTGAGGCCGTGCTGCTGATGGGCCTGTCTGGGCTAGGCCCAAGAGGCCGGCTGGGATCTCTCTCTTACTTCTTCTACCATTTCCCAATTACAGAAAAATAGCAATGAAGAAAATGAGAAGAAAGGAAGGGTTAGAAACAGAATTTGGACATGGGTTTAATTTTCTCGGACTCATAAAAATAAGCTTGATCCAAGAAAAATAGGAATGAGCATGGACGTGACGATGATTTCAAACTCGTTTGAATTTAATTCAAATGAGTTTGAGAAGGAAGTGGGTAAATGGTATGTCCAAAAAGGTTGAGAATTTTTGATGGAGCTCGGGAAAATGACAAAAGTATTTATGGGCAAATTTTGAGATCAAGAATTGAGATACAAAAGGCATGGAGAATATTATGCAAGTGTATTATGGTGATTCCAAAGCAATGGAATAATTTCATATAGCTCCCTAAATATTAGGAGGATATTTTATAAAGAGAATTCACTCTTCCCTCGATTTAAATGGATCAAAATCCACACCATTTATTTAGTTGAGAAGAAAAGATTAATGACATGATGGCATGATGATATGATGCAATGCAAAACAAATAGAGCAAGCACAAATAAACACACGGAAGAACCCGGAACATCTGGAATCTTCTGGGGCGTCGGTCTTCGCGCGTCACAACAAGGTGTTGCGAACACACAACTACATGAAATCTTGTCACGTCTGGACGAATTGCGGACTGCAGCCCCCGTCAACAACAACGTTGTTCCTCACAATTCCACGGGTGTTGCCGCTACTTTGCGAGCTTGACGTGTGCCCATGGGTCATCCACAACACCCAGCTACTGCCACTGATTCCGCCACCATAAACCAGCACCACTGCATTCCTCCCCGTGTCCATGAGGAATATGGGGACAACTACGAGGATTATTCCGGCGACACCGAGGACGACCAAGCGGTCGACCGCCATAATGACCATGCTCATCGACAACTGTGTTTCAATCGTCAAGGTATGGCACGGGATACACACATGTATGATGTTTGAGATTACGACCACCCTAGTGCTAAAATTAAATTTACTATTCCTGCTTTCAATGATAAATATAATCCAGATGTTTATCTTGATTGGGAGCTTTCATTTGAACAAAAATTTGCATGTCATGATATTCTCAAGAATCAAAGAGTTAGGGTAGCCACTAGTGAATTTACAAACTTTGCTTCCATGTGGTGGAATGAATATTGTCTTATTACTGCAAATAATATACCTACTACTTGGGATGCTTTAAAATGAGCTATGCGACAGCGTTATGTTCCTTCATATTATGCTCATGATAAACTAAATGAATTACAACGTTTAAAACAAGGTAGCAGTTCGGTAGAGGATTATTATCAAGAATTGCAAACTGGCTTAGTGCGATGTGGAATAGTTGAAATCGAAGATGCTATGATGACTAGATTTTTAGATGGTTTAAATCGTGATATTCAGAATATATTGGACTATAAGGAGTAAAATTCTATTACTCGTTTGTTTCATTTTGCTTGTAAAGCTGAAAGGGAAGTACAGGGACGACACAACAAGGGGCGATGTAACTTTTCTGTAGGTTGTCACTCATCATGGACACACTCTCCAACTATCCCACCCACTACCGAGGCAACACCACATATCTCGAAGAGTGGTGCACTCCCAACAAGTTCAAAATCAGCTCCACAATCCTCTGCGGCATCAAGAGCAATTTCTCAAGCACCCACCACTTCGTCTGGACGCACAAGAGACATGAAGTGTCATATATGCAAAGGTGGCGGGCACTTGATGAAGGACTGCCCAAATAAACGTACTTTCATTGTGTAGGAAGATGGTGAGTATTCCTCTGCTAGTGATTTGGATGAAGAGACACATGCTATGCTTGACACTAATAATGCATGTGACACTAAGGAGCATGACACGGAGGAGATACATATTAATGCTGAGATGGCATATCAGTACCCAAGCCTTGTAACCATGCGAATACTTAGTGCCCAGGTGGGGCATGATGTGATGCCTCAACACCATAGTCTTTTTCAAACTAAGTTTGTTGTCAAAGAGCATTCCGTTCGTTTGATCGTTGATGGTGGAAGCTGCAATAATTTGGCGAGTATAGAGATGGCCGAGAAACTTTGTCTCACCACTACGAGACACCCCCATCCATATAACATCCAATGGTTCAGCGACTGTGGTAAGTTGAAGGTAACATGTTGTGTGAGATTACATTTTACACTTGATTACGTTGACTGTGATGCCATACCTATGCAAGCTTGTTCTTTATTGTTAGGTCGATGGCAATATGATAATAGTGTTTCCCATCATGATAGAAAAAATTCGTATATGCTCATGTTTGAAGGAAAAACCATTAACTTGCTTCTTATGACTCCCAATGAAATAATAAATGATGAGAAATCCAAGTCAATGGGTCGTACTATGCATAGTATGCTTGCTATCGATTCTGAAAATTTACCGTTGAGTGTCCCAAATTCTGAACTAGACATACCATGCTCAAATATTTCATTTGTGTCTCCATAATTCATATATAGACTCTGCGTGGGATAAAACTTATCATGATATTTCTAATGGCGCTATTACAAATTTATCGCACCCTCACGAGCTAACGACTTTCGAACGGCCATCTATTTTTGCTTTGCTTTCTGATGTGTTTCGGGTAGATGAAAGGCGAGGACGCTTTGTTTTCAAGAAAGGGGGGATGATGTGGACATAGATACCATATATACATCTACAATTATTACACAATACATTATTGGCATAGTTGCACATGATCCTATGACTAAAGCGCGTGCGAGACAAATAAATGGTCAGGTACAATCGTTTCTTTGTACATATGATTCAACTGACGAGAATACAATATTACATTTATATTTTAATTTATTTGTATTCAGGAAAAAATGAATCAGTAAAACAATTAAAGAAGAGCAGCACTCCTTGCATGCATGCACTTTAGTGTCCTTGCATGCATGGACTCCACAACCGAACCATGCATCCCATCCATCATGCACCAGGAGCAAAAAGCCAATGTCACAAGAGTCAGACAGTTTTGTTTTGACTAAATTAACAAGAGGATTAACGTGATGAGGCCAAAGACTTACGTGAGGATGGGCCAACCAAAGGTACCGCAATCGCCGTACAGCGTCAGGTCTTCGTAAAACATAGCGTCCTGTGGCACGACGGACACGACTGATGGACTCGATGCACGTCTACTTTTAATAAATAGCCAGTCTAGGTTAGGGTTTAGCCTCGGGTTTTATTTAGAGAAGTTTAGCTTTAGCTACTTTTATTTGTCTTCCCTCATAGCGGCTAGTGCGGCCGTCAAGACATCCTATCAGAACCCCATCTTATGAGATTTTTCCATCTAGCATATTCACAATTTTCAGATTGCTTGGCTATTATTTTCTTGCATGTTCTTCGATTTGCTTGCAGGAAAAATCCTCCGTGGATAGGTCGATCGCGCCGTTGGCTCGGTCGATAACACCATGGAGTTGGTTCAGCGATTGCCGTGGATATCAGTCGTGTACGGTTCTCCCCATACGGTTGGTAGCCGAATCGTGAGGGTCAAGTCCCACCCAAAAATCATAGTTATCTCCCTCTCATTGAAAGATCGGGCCCCGGTTCACATCAGAGAGACTTCCGTAGGGGGAGGGTTCTTCTCATGCGTTATCTCGTTCTGAACGTGCCAGATCCTCCACATGGTCATGAGCACAATCATCCTCGTCGCCTCCTCCAACGGCTCGAGAAGGGTGAAGAGCCACTCCGACCCAACATTGCGGATGGAGTCCACTGACGGGATGGGACATTCCGACCCCATTGCATGCCATAGCTCCTTCGCCATAGGACACCTGAAGAATGCATGGAACCCATCCTCTTGTTCCATACCACAGAGGGGGCACATATCAGTAAGCCGAAGGTGTCGAGAGAATTTGTTAGCCCTGGTGGCAAGTGAATTGGTAACAACCCTCCATGCAAACACGCGTACCTTCGGGGGAGCATGGCACCCCCCATATGATCTTCCAGATGGTGAGACGACCATCCGGTGCCCTGCTCATAGCTGTGGCCAATGGACGCTCGCGCTCGTCCATGGCAAGGCGATAGGCGGAGCGAACGGTGAAGATACTGTTTTTCTCCAGCGCCCGTGCGATTATGTCATCGGTCGCGGGGTGATTGATGGTCCCCAAGTGCAGGGAATCATCGTAGCAATTCCTAATGGTGGAAGTGCTAAGTATGGAGTTTCTAACCCACAAGGAGCTACATGTAAGATCAATATTCTCTCAAGTCCTATCTGCCACTGGTACGACTCTACGTACACCGAACGTTTGCTTCCAACTAGAAACGAGAAATAAAACTACGTTGTGGGTATGAAGAGGATAACTTTGCATGATATCGGAGAGCAAAAATATAAAAGTAGGTGATGTTATCATAAAGTTATAATATATTAATAAATATTATAAATAGCGAGTGTAGAATAATGATGGATCGGTGTGCGGAATTGTCCTAAGCAATTGTTAACAAGACCGGTAGTCGTCATTGCAATTTCATATGAGGGAGAGGCATAAGCTAACATACTTTCTCTTCTTGGATCATATGCACTTATGATTGGAACTCTAGCAAGCATCCGCAACTACTAAAGATCATTAAGGTAAAACTCAACCATAGCATTAAAGCATCAAGTCCCCTTTATCCCATATGCAACAATCCCCTTACTCGGGTTTATGCTTCTATAACTCAAACAACCCACTATAAGAGAATCATGAACGTATTGCAACACCCTACAACGGGAATCCTCACGCTTGCGCGACATGGAGGGCACCATAGGACAACACCAAAATAAAACATACAACTCGTACCAATCTAGATCATCAATCAACCAAAAGACAAAGGATATCTACTCAAAATATCATAGGATGGCAACACATCATTGGATCATAATATGTGGCATAAAGCACCATGTTCAAGTATGGATTACAGCGGGGTGCGGGAGAGTAGACCGTGTAAAAGAGATGAGGATGGTGACGTTGATGAAGACGATCACCGCGGCGATGATTCCCCTCCCGATGGCACTCTGGCGCCACCGAGAGAGAGGAGGAGAGGTTCTCCCCCTTGTGCTTCCTCCTCCATGGCCTCCCCCTAGATGGGGAGAGGTTCTCCCTCTGGTCCTTGGCCTTCATGCCGATGATGGCCCCTCCGGGATCCTCCTCCATGGCCTCCAGTGATTATGGCCCCCTCCGACAGGCTGCTAGAGAGGGCCTAGATTGATTTCTCGTGGTTACAGAGGCTTGGGGCGGCGGAACTTCCGATCTAGGTCATTTTCTGGAGGTTTCTGTATTTATAGGAATTTTTGGCGTTGGTCTCACGTCCAGGGGGTCTTCGAGTCGTCCACGAGATAGGGGCCCACGACCAGGGGGTGGGCGCGCCCCCCACCCTCGTGGACAGCCCGGGACTCTTCTGGTCCAACTCTTTTACTCCAGGGGCTTCTTTTGGCCCATAAAAAATCATCAGAAATTGGCACGTCAATTGGACTCTGTTTGATATTCCTTTTCTGTAAAACTCAAAAACAAGGACAAACAAAATCTGGCACTGGGTTCTAGGTTAATAGGTTAGTCCCCAAAATCATATAAAATAGCATATAAATGTATATAAAACATCTAAGATGGATAATATAATAGCATGAATACTTCATAAATTATAGATATGTTGGAGACGTATCAGTGATGTGCATATGCTGGATATCACATCAACATCTGCTGGTAGGAAGTAGCGCCGGAGCGGGTCCTTGCGCCAGGTACCGTCGGCGGCCAGGAGCTCGGACACCCTCCGAAGCCTGCAATTACCTTGTATGGTGGTAGGCTAGTGCGACGGCTCTCTAGCGACCCATTGATCCCGCCAAATGCAGATGCTTTGGCCGTCCCCAACGCGCCATACAATGCCCTTCTTTAGCAGATCAAGACCATATTGTATGGCCTGCCAAGTGGGAGAGGCATTACCAGTGAAGACTATATCCTCAAGGCGTCCATCTGGATAATAACGAGCTTTAAGCACCCGTGCACACAAACTGTTAGGCTTCGTAAGCAGCCGCCATGCCTGGCGAGCAAGGAGAGCCTGGTTGAATACACGGAAGTCTTTGAAACCCAAGCCCCCCTTTGTTCTGTGAGCTAGGATTTATGGCCAAGCCAACCAATGGGTTTTCCTCTTGCCTTCTATAGATCCCCACCAAAAATTGCGCACCATTCTGTTTAGATCATCACAAACTGACATCTGTAATTTTAAGACTCCCATGATGTACATGGGGATAGCTTGGGCAATAGCTTTTATCATAATTTCCTTCCCCGCGAGTGAGAGGGTGTCGCCCCAAGCAATGATTATGTTGAGCAAACGAGACTGTAGATTCTGAAATTTTCCTCTAGACATGCGCCCTTCCGGTGTGGGTAGCCCAAGATACTTTTCCTCAAAAGTTACTATTTCAATATGTAGCACTGCACGCACCTTTTCCTGGTTCTCAGTGTCACAATAATTACCAAACAGTGCACTGCATTTTGCTGGGTTGATGCACTGTCCTGTAGCTTTCTCATATGTGTTCAACACCTCATGTACGTGCCTAGCTTGCTCCTCTTCTGCCTTGAAAAATAGCAAGGTGTCATCTGCAAACAATAAGTGAGAAACACAGGGTGCTCTGCGACAGATTTTTAGCGGAGTATAATAGCCTTTGCACTCCCCATCTTACAACAAAGTGGAGAGACCGTCAGCGACAAGCAGAAATAGAAACGGGGAGAGAGGATCACCTTGTTGTAGCCCTCGCGAAGGTGCGAACGAATCCAGGAGGGTTCCATTAAATTTAACTGTGTATCTCACCGAGCTGACGCATGCCATAATCTAGTTCGCCCACCGATGAGCAAAACCCATCTATTGCATCATCCGCTCCAAGAAAATCCAATCCACCCTGTCATAAGCTTTAGACAAATCCAGTTTATAAGCACAAAAACTCTTTTCATGGTCCTTCTCTTGCTGAATATAGTGGATGCATTCAAATGCAATTAACGCATTATCTGTAATCATCCGGCCAGGGACAAAAGCACTCTGCCCATGGGAGATAATCTCATCAAGGATAGGGCGCAAACGATTTACCAGACACTTTGAAACCACCTTATAAATGACATTGTACAAACTGATAGGCCGAAACTCTATCAGTTTCTCTGGAGTATCCACCTTGGGAATAAGATCTATGGCCGTATTGTTCACCCCTTCCGACATAATCCCCATTTGAAAAAAGTCTTTGACTCCTGCAATGATAGGGTCCCGCATCACATCCCAATTTCTCTGAAAGAAGCGGACGGGAAACCCATCTGGTCCCAGCGCCTTCAAGGGGCCAATCTGGAACAAAGCGTCGGCTATCTCCTTGTCTGATAAATCTGCGCATAGGTTATCATTCATGTGGGCAGTAACACGAGTGTTAATAAGATCAATAACAGGGTCTGCACATATGGATTTGTCAGCTCAAAAACAAATCAGCAAAGTATGATGTAACCATGGCCGCCATGGTCGCATGATCCCTGTGAGTCAGTCCTGCAGCATCCATTAGAGATTTAATGCGATTTTTCCGGGTGCGCTAGACAACTTCCCTATGGAAGAATTTGGTATTCCGGTCGCCTTCTTTCAGCCAGGCAACTCGTGATCTTTGAATCCACAATATCTCCACACGATACAAGAGTTCATTCATCTTGTCTGTTGCCTCTCGTATCTCCTTTCTATCTGCATTCATAGACACAAGTTCCTCTAGGCGACAGCGAGACTTTTTAATATCCTTAATGACATTACCAAACTTTTTCCTACTCCAATCATGCAACTTTTTCATCATATTGCCCAAATCATAGGCAAGATCACCAAGGTTTAGCATTGACCCTAGCTCGGTCCAGGTGTTCATAATTACCTCCGGTAGAGTAGGATCCCTCTCCCACATGACCTCATACTGGCGACACCTCCTTTTGTCCCTTTTCATCGGCTCCTCTCGTGAACATCAAAGCAGAATAGGAAGATGGTTCGAACTAGGAGCTACCAAGTGCTCCACCTTTGCATGCGAACCGATCCCTCCAGGAGTTATTTGCCATGGCCCGGTCTAGATGGACCTTGACGTTCGCCCGGCCCCCACGCCGGTTGTCGTATGTGTAGGGAAGCCCTGCAAAACCAAGATCACCCAGGCCACAAACTTCAAGCACATCATGAAAATCAATCATCTGACCTGCCGATCTTGGTGTTGTAGAGAAGTGTTCGAAGCCCCACAGAGCCTCATTAAAGTGACCAATCACTACCCACAACAAGTTGGCTTGTCGATGAAGGCCGTAGAGGATGGACCACATGCGATGTTGGTCCTCCGTACGGGGCTCGCCATAGACACAAGTGAGCCTCCAAATTGGCTCACCCGTGCCGTTCGTCACGTACGCATCAATATACTTCTCAATTATTGTTTTTACATCCAAACGCAAAGACTCATGCCAAAACAAAGCAAGACCTCCACTAAGACTAACACTATCTGAAGCAAAAAAACCTTTAAGCCTAATCAAGCACAATACCTACTCATTTTATTTTTTGACTGTCTAGTTTCACAAAGAAAAACAATGCTAGGGGAATGAGCCTGTACAAGACCCACGAGATCATGAACTATCCGGGAGTTCCCATCCCCCCGGCAGTTCCAACTTAAGACATTCATTGCTCATGACGGGGCGCCGTCGGCCCCATCAGTTCGTCAACGGCCCCATGGCCGACTGCCTCCAGTTTCACCTCTGTAATCTCAAGGTCATCCTTTGGGTCCTCACCATCAGCACACACTCCCTGGTCATGAGAGGGCAGATCCTCCCGACTACCTCATCTGTGCTCTTTCCCTTAGGCACCATCTTCCTCAACTGGTTCCACATGGTCAGGTCCTGCACGCTCGGGTTCATTGTCGTAGCCTCTACGGATCCCCCGGTGGTAGGCTTCGGGCAGGCAGCATCCGCAACGGGAGTCCCATGATCGCCCCCACCAACCTCCGGGATCACCTCAATGGCCGACACTTCTTCCCCCGCACCATGTGCTGACGAACCCGACAACCTGCCGACTGCTTGCGTGGACGGCGGCGGCGTTGCGGCTGTAGTAGCTCGATCTGGTGGTTCACGTGGTTTGTGGTTCTGGCGCACTGCGGTGCTAGGCTTTAAGGCAGTCGGAACCAGCGTCTCCTTGCAGTAGGGTCTAGGAAACCCAAGCCCTTGTCGACGTGTGATTCCAGGAGTCCTAGTCGCTCCTTCCATGTACGATACGACAATATCGACGGGAGCCGGGTGTCGGTGTCAAAACCGACCGATCTCAGGTAGGGGTGCCCAAGCTGTGCGTCTAAGGATCGATGGTAACAGGAAACTGGGGACACGATATTTACCCAGGTTCAAGCCCTCTCGATTGAGGTAATACCCTACTTCCTGCTTGATTGAACTTGATGAATATGGGGTTACAAGAGTTGATCTAACACGAGATTGTAATGGCTAAAACCCTAGAAGTGTAGCCTATGCAGTTGTATTGTATGTTAGCCTCTACGGACTAAACCCCTCGGCTTATATACACGCCGGAGGGGGCATAGGGTTACAAAGGTGACTTGGGGAGGAAGGAATCGTTACATCCGGACATCTTTCTTGCCTTAGTACATACATAGGAGTCCTAACCGAATATGGGGGAGGACCTTGTGCTTCTATCTTCATGGCCCATCAATTCGGCACAAGATCAATGGCCCGGACGCTTGAGGACCCCTAAATACAGGACTCCCTCAGTAGCCCCAGACTTGACTTCATGGATGAGGTTGTATCCTGCTTCATGTCTTCGGTCTTGCAAGGTGAGTCCTCCTGTTAATCAGATGATAGTTCGACTCCATATTTAATATTATATCCTATTGATTCCCTGCCGCCGTCGCCTCGGCTTCCACGTGTCAGATGAATGCAAACCATCTGTGTCGGTGTACAAAAAGAGGGGCACACTTTTTGTACCCCTATGACTGTGCACGGGCAGTCTGAGCCACGAGCACCATCACACCAAGCATGGCCAGGGAGATGAGCCAAGGTAAGACCGAGGCTCGATGGAATTGGAGCAACGCCAAGAACAAGACCACACAGAGCAAAGGGACAAAGCGGCTTCCCCCGGCAAGGTCCTTGCCGGGAGCCGATTTCAGCAGCCCTGGCAAGACCCTTACCGGAGCCGGCTCTGGCAGCCCCGGCAAGACCCTTGCCGCGACAGCTCGCCCCACGCCTACGGAGCAGATCACCCTTGAGTCCACCGCCCCCATGGGGCGAGGATTCGGGAGATATCCCCGTGGTGGCATGCAGATCTTTGTGAAGACATCCAAGATCAGATACAAGCTAAGAAGACGACGACCCTTTGCGGGATCCCAGCCAAGGAGGACCACAAGGCCTCCGGCAAGCACCTTGCCGGGGATGACAGCAGGCGCCCTGGCAAGGCCCTTGCTGGGGCCCCGGCAAGGCCCTTGCCGAGGACACCCGCAAGGCCACCATCAGGCCCGCACCATCTGAATTCCCACCGCCCCACGCGGTTGCCGACCCAACCAGCTGGACAGGCTTCTGCGTGGCAACCTGCAGATCTTCATGGAGACCCGCCGTTGCGACACCTCAGCTGCATGCCTGCCTACATGGCACCTCAGGCATCGCTGGCCAGGGCGCGTGTCGACACGAGGAGAAGCGGCAATGGACAAGACGGACGTCTCCCCCTCGTCCCCGATAAAGCGAGGACACCTAAGCTAAGCGCATTAAATGCGCCTTGTCCTGTAATGCGAGGGATAACCTCGCATCACTGTACCCTTTCCACCTCCTGTGTGTCACTGTGGCAACCCCTTTTCTTATAAAAGGAGGCCCGAGGCGACCAGGAGAAGGATTCGGCTCTTTTGAACTCCTCATGACTCTTTTGGAGTTCCTCACTAGCTGAAGAACACAAACGTATAATCCACCAAAGCAGGAGTATGGTTTTACTCATCTTTGCGGCCCGAACCTGGGTAAAGGAACCGTGTCCCGACTGTTAGACCCGCTCTTCTCTCAACCTCGCGCCCAACAACCGTAGTAGGGATTCTTGTGATCCCATAGGTGTCGATCCAAATACACCGACAGTCTGGGTATTGTTACAATTAACTCCTCGACCGTGTAAGGAAGCCTCCTATTTAAAGAGACTAGATCTCAGATGCCATTCCATTCCACGCGGAAAATCCTTAGAGCCTGCCACGAAAACTCTTCAAACATGGCCGACGTTCCCAGTTCTTCCTCACGCCCTCATGGCCCTCAAGCAAGCGATTAGGAGAGTTGCCCAGTATCTCACACGCATATGAGAAAACCTCAGGCGCAGGGATATCGCCCCCGAGGATCTAGTCCCCGTCCGGGCTGGATTAACTTCTATTGACGGTCAAGCCCTGGCGGAAAGTTTCCCCAATCCTTCCAAAGAAGAGCGAGTGTGCTTTGTCTCCTTCCTCCTAAGAGGCGTAGGATTTCCTATCCACCCTTTCCTCAGGGGGTTTCTGGAGTTCTATGGTCTCCAACTGCACGACCTTACGCCGGGGTCTATTTTGCACATTGCAGGCTTCGTCGCTCTTTGTGAGCTATTTCTGGGTTGTGAGGCTCATTTCGAGCTATGGCAAAAATTCTTCTGCCTTGTCCCACGCTTCCAGAATGGATCTATATTCAAGGTAGGTGGCGTCGAAGTGTGGCATATAGCAGGGACAGGTGCTGTCCGGCACCCCGAAGAAAGCATCTGAAGAGTGGCCCTCTGAGTGGTTTTATATTGAGGACGTTGTCTTGCTGGACCCAATCCGGCAAGGCCTTCCCGAATACTACAGTGCTCCTTTAAAGAAGCACTTTAACTGGTGTCCCTGTAGTCTCAAGGAGGAAGACAATGGAGAGGTCAAAAGACTAGTAAGCAAGATTGGATTACTTGCCCACCTCGAGCTAATGGTAATTAAAGTGATGGCGATCTCAATAGCGTGATGCGTGCAGCCGCTTCAGGCTATAGGGTTTCCTATGTGGCACTATAATGGACAGGATGATGCGTCATGTTGTCTACGCCAGGGTCCGGATAACTCTGCCGCCCTGGCCGCCATCCTAGCCGATCTATACAAAGGGGAGACGAAGGACTTTCTTCGCTTAAAGTGTCGGGATGGTTTCTCTATGTATAACCCCATCGACTAGGTAAGTCTTTCTTTAATCGCTAGTTTCGCTCGATTTTTATTTTGAGATATACTAACCGAACTGGATTAGGTTATTTCCAACAGGAGTGGATGAAGGTAGTCGAAGGGATTCGTAGTCCCATTCCACAGCCAGAAGACCATATTCAAGACATGGATCCCGGATTTGAAGAAGATTCGGACATATGCATAGATCTTAAAGATGGAGTTTTTATCAAGCCAACCATGATGCTACCGAAGTGGCTATTATAGCCGATTATCCTGGTCTTCTTCATTTCTCCCACATAAGTACCTAGGAGATACCTCTTCAAAGAGAATATTCCCAACGCTCCTTACCCACCGCACTATCTCATGCTCAAAAGGGGCGGCGCTCATCCCGCCAAATTGCATCAAGAGCGTCTTCCTAGAAAGCGACGCCCGCGTAGGGCGGGTCTTTGAAGAGAAAGGGGACCGAAGACACCACCGAACCTCCTCCTTTGTCGAAGAGGTATGCCATCTTAACATATGATTGGTGACAGAGCCGGATCATAATTTTCTACTTTATTTTTATTTTTATTGGAAGAGCATAAGCCGGACTGTGTCCGGGGATTCCGCTGGTCATGCTCCCACCAATCCAGCACCGGGCACATCCACAAGGACTAGGGTTAATGCGGGTGTAACATCGGATTGTCCTCGCCAAGAGGATCCAGATGAGGCATCTATTACCAATTCCGAAGTGGAAAGCACAATGAATCATCGGCAGCGAAAAGCAGCCATGCGTGACCCAGCTTTTACTGAGGAGGAGTTTAATTCCCTCAGTTCTGCGGATGCGTATATCCAAGCCGCTCGAGACGGACTCGCTGACGCAACTCACCATCTTTCCAAGGATATGCGGGCGAGTGGTAATTCAATGTTAATATGCCAGTAAACCACGAGACTTAAAGCAATTGGCCCAACTGATTTAAGGATCGCTGTGTCTTTAGGTACTCCAAGAAAGTAATAACATATTATCCAAGGAGTGGAAGAATGCCAGACCAAGCTTACTACTGTCACCACCGAATTAGTAGATTCAAAGAAGTCCAAGAAGGGCTCTGATGGTAAGAACAATAATGTCCGGACAGTACGGTTTTGTGCCAATCAATGTTCTTTAAACATACATTGTTTAAATTGCAGCAACAGGACCAACAAACCAACTGGAGGAAAAGCTGAGGGCTACTCTGGCGGCGAAAGAACAAGCCGATGGGCAAACAAATACTGGTCAACGTGTACTGACACGGATCATAAATGAGAAGAACAAGCTGCAGGATACAAATATCAAACTAGCCGAGGAGCTAAAGGACTTGCGAGCCCAACTCTCGGATGCCTTGAAAGAGAACAAGAAGCTTAAAGGCGGCATATTCAGTATGACCTTGAACCTAGCTTTCATTATAGTCCCTTGATTCAAAGTTTTTTTACAAAACTGTTCCTATAGACTTGTTAACTGGGCGGCCCGAAGGAGAGGTGTCTGGATTTCAAGGTGACCTGCTACAAGAGCTCTCCAAGGTACATGAGCAAGCTCGGAAAGCCATGAAGAATATGGCCAAGGCTTTATGGCCAACTGATTCTCCTCCCGAAATTATGGAGGAACTGGCTAGTTTATTCAAAGGGGCTCGACGCCGCTTTGAATTATGGAAAGCATCAGCATGTCAAGAAGGTGCTCGAGAAGCGTGGGCTATGGTGAAGACACGCTACACCGGACTTGACCCAAACCATATGGCTTGGGTTGGACCTCGAAGGCCCGACGGACTAGAAATCCCTGTAAGCTTGGTATATGACCAAGTAAAGACAACCACCAAGTATTCCCAACAAGACTGTAAATTAGACAATCTTATATATGGTATAGATGAAGAAGAGGCGTTTGTTCTATGTAATGATGTACTTTATCATCAAACTTATCTCTTGCTGAATTTAATTGAAAGATTGTCATGGCAGACCTTCCACATTAACCTCCGAAAACCCAAGGGCTGGAGTGTTTCCGAATACTATACTTGTGGTAAACACGTGGTATGTTTGGTAACCAGGTAATCCGGTCATATTTGCTTAAACAGGAAAACTATGTTTGGGGAGTTATGTTATATTACTATTTAATGTAAGAAACATCTTCCAGAGAGAATAGTTCTGTTAAGGGTTCCTTTCCCTAGGTCAGCATGCATATGTACGCCTGCCTAGGCTTTGATCCTTTTAAAAAAGATTATAGGAAGCCTTATCCTATGGGATTTTATAGTTTATTCGCTTTAAAAGTGGTACATTGTTTATTCGCCAACCATTGATTACCTTAAGAATGCTAGCTTTCGGCTTCACCCGTCTGAGGTACGGGTCCGGATTACCTGGTTGTAACAATTGCAGAGGTGCTCCCTTTACACCCTAGCCGAACAATTGGGAACGTAGGGTATAAACACATGAGCTAGGCAACCCAGCTTGGCAAAAACTTAAGTCATAAAGGTGCATATGATGGCAAGGAGACTGTACGAAATAGACGACATAATATTTGTGAGCAATATGCCTTATCCTATGGGATTTTATAGTTTATTCGCTTTAAAAGTGGTACATTGTTTATTCGCCAACCATTGATTACCTTAAGAATGCTAGCTTTCGGCTTCACCCGTCTGAGGTACGGGTCCGGATTACCTGGTTGTAACAATCGCAGAGGTGCTCCCTTTACACCCTAGCCGAACAATTGGGAACGTAGGGTATAAACACAGGAGCTAGGCAACCCAGCTTGGCAAAAACTTAAGTCATAAAGGTGCATATGATGGCAAGGAGACTGTACGAAATAGACGACATAATATTTGTGAGCAATATGCTTTTTAATAATGGGCTTCATTATAGAAGACCCCAATTATTTTCGAGTTATATAAATTTGAAGATGTTCTACCCATCGATAAGAAAAAATAAGAAAAAGAAGAGGAGAGCTTAAAAATAAAAACAGGGAAGAAGACCAAGACTGAAAAGAAAAAATGTGCTATCGAACTATGTGTAGAATCATCGGAGCTTGGCAGCGTTCCATGGGTTTGGCTAAAGGCGATTATCTGATCCGTTTCGAAGGCGGTAGGCTCCACCGGTGAGTACTTAGTCAAAAATGAAGGGGCCCTCCCATCTTGATTTGAGCTTGTCCTTTTTCTTTTTCGGGAGGCGTAAGATGAGTTCACCAACATTGTATGTCTTGGCCCGCACTTCTCTGCTTTGGTATCACCTGGCATGTTGTTGATAAAATGCGGAATGGGCCTGCGCGATATCGCGCTCTTCTTCAAGGCCGTCTAGGCCATCTTGCCGATCGAGTTCGGCCTCTCGCTCTTCATACATGCACACTCAAGGTGAGTCATGAATAATATCACAGGGCAAAACAACCTCTGCGCCGTACACCATTAAAAAAGGTGTGTATCCGGTTGTCCGGTTAGGTGTGGTTCGCAGCCCCCAGAGTAAGGAGTCGAGCTCCTCCACCCAGTGTTTATCTGACTCCTATAGGGAGCGCACTAGTCGGGGTTTAATGCCGCTCATTATCAAGCCATTGGCTCTTTCGACCCGATCGTTTGTTTGAGGATGGTACACAGAGGCATAATCAAGTTTAATGCCTAACTTAGCGCACCAATTTTTCACCTCGTCAGGTGTGAAGTTGGAGCCGTTATCTGTGATACTACTGTGCGGGACACCATAACGGTGTACCACACTGGATATAAAATCTATTACTGGCACTGCCTCACCTGTGCGGACTGGCTTGGCTTCTATCCATTTAGTGAATTTTTTCACCATGACCAGTGAATATTTCTTTTTATGGCTTCCCCCTTTAAGAGGTCCGACCATATCCAGCCCCCAGACCGCAAAAGGCCAGGTAATGGGGATGGTTCTCAGAGCGGTGGGAGGCATATGACTTTGATTTAAAAAAAGCTGGCATCCAACACAATGTTGGACTAGGGTCTGTGCGTCTGCGCGCGCAGTTGGCCAGAAGAAACCAGTTCGAAAAGCCTTGCTTACAAGTGCTCGGGCCACGACATGATGGCCGCCCATGCCAGCGTGTACTTCGGCTAGAAGTTGTCGTCCCTCTTCTTCGGAGATGCACAGTTGGAGAATACCAGTAGTGCTTTTCTTGTATAGTTCACCTTCGTGAACCTTATAGGCATTAGAACGTCGAATTATGCGGCGGGCCTCATTTTGGTCATCGGGGAGCTCTTGCCTATTAAGGTAGTCTAGGAAAGGCTCGGTCCAGGGGACTATAATAGCCATGATCTCGTGAGCCAGACATGTTATTTCCATGTCTGAGTCCCTGATGACGTCTGTATTGAGTTCGGCCTGGGGCATGTTCGGCTCCGGATTAGCGTCTCTGATCTTGTCCTGCCATGTTACTGATGTCTTGAACAACCTTTCCACGAAGGTGTTAGGTGGGACTGGGTTGCGTTTAGCACCCATACGAGCAAGTATATTCGCCGCCTAGTTACTGTCCCAAGCTACATGGTGAAATTCCAACCCCTCAAATCGAGCCGACATTTTTAATATGGCATTTCGATAAGCTGCCATCTTTGAATCCTTCGTGTCGAATTCTCCATTTACCTGAGATATGGTGAGGTTTGAATCTCCGCATCTCGAGGTGTTTTATACCCATAGATACGGCCATGCGGAGACCGTGTAGTAGTGCCTCATATTCGGCCGCGTTGTTGGAGTCCGTGTACATGATCTGTAGTATGTAGCAGACTGTATCCCCTATTGGAGATATTAAGATGACACCGGCCCCCAATCCAGCCAGCATTTTGGAACCGTCGAATTACATGGTCCAGTGAGAGTATGATCCGTACTCTTTAGGGAGTTTGGCTTCAGTCCATTCCACGACGAAGTCGGCCTACACCTGGGACTTAATAGTCTGACATGGTTTGTATGTTATTTCGAACGGTAAGAGCTCGATGGCCAATTTGGGTATGCATCAAGTGGCGTCTTTATTGTTTCTGATATCGTTGAGTGGTACTTTGGATGCCACTGTGATCGAACACTCTTGAAAGTAGTGTTGGAGCTTCCAAGATGCCAAGAAGACCGCATAGGCAATTCTAGTAATGGGGGTATCGTGATTTGCACAGTGTGAGAACCTCGGATACATAGTATATGGGTTTTTGAATGGGGAACTCATGTCCCTCTTTGTATCATTCAGCAACGAGCACCGCACTCACTATCTGGTGAGTGGCTGAGATATAAAGCATCATTGGTTCTCCAACACGCGAAGCGGCTACGATTGGGTTACCCACCAATAGGATTTTTATTTCCTCCAATCCGGTCATGGCCGCATCCGTCCATTTGAAGTTGTCTGTGCGCCTCAGCAGTCTATAAAGTGGTAGCGCTTTCTCTCCTAATCTGGAGATAAAGAGGCTCAAGGCCGCTATGCAACCTACTAGCTTTTGCACTTGTTTTAGATCGGTTGGCGTAGTTAGCTGTGACAGGGCCCGGATTTTAGATGGGTTCGCTTCAATTTCTCTATGGGATACGATGCACCCTAATAGCTTTTCGGCCGGAACACAGAAGATGCATTTTTCCGGATTGAGCCGTATGTCATATGTTCGTAAGTTATCAAACGTAAGGCTGAGATCATCCACCAATATTTCGACGTGTTTAGTATTGATGACTACATCGTCAACATATGCCTCCACTGTCTTGCCAATTTGTTTCTCTAAGCATGTTTGAATCATGCATTGATACGTGGCACCAGCGTTTTTTAGTCCAAAAGGCATAGTGTTGAAACAAAAGGGGCTGTATGGAGTGATGAATGCCGTAGTGGCCTGATCGGATTCCTTCATCTTTATTTGATGGTATCCAGAGTAAGCATCGAGGAAACACAACGAGTCATGTCCTGCTGTTGCATCGATAATTTGGTCAGTGTGGGGCAGTGGAAAGGGATCCTTAGGGCAAGCCTTGTTTAAGTCCGTGAAGTCGACGCAGAGGCGCCCGTATTTGTCCTTCTTTGGTGCCATGACTAAGTTGGCTAGCCAGTCCGGGTGTTTGATTTCCCTTACGAATTCAACTTCCAATAACTTGGCCAACTCTTCCCCCATAGCTTGTCTTTTGGGTTCGGAAAATCGTCATAGTGACTGCTTGACTGGCTTGAACCCTTTGATGATGTTGAGGCTGTGTTCGACCAGCCTACATGGGATTCCCGGCATGTCTGAAGGATGCCAAGCGAATATGTCCCAGTTTTCGCGAAGGAAGGCACGCAAAGCGTTATCTATCGCTGGGTCCAGCTGTGCCCCAATGGATGCCGTCTTATTGGGATCCGTTGGGTGCACTTGGAATTTTACAATTTCATCTGCTGGCTTAAAAGAGGTAGATTTCGATCTTTTGTCAAGGACTACATCGTCCCTGTCCACCGTAGATTGTAAGGTGGTTAATCCTTCGGCCACGGGGACTTCAGATAGTGCCTCTAGGGCTAAGGATGCGGTTTTGTTCTCGGCGCAGAGTGCTTTGTCCGGATCACTTGCAACTGTAATTATTCCATTGGGCCTTGGCATTTTGAGCTTCATGTACCCATAATGGGGTATAGCTTCAAAACATGAGAAAGCGCCCCGCCCTAGAAGGGCGTGGTATTTGCTGTTGAAGGGGACAATGTGGAAGAGAAATTCCTCCGACCTGTAGTTCTCGGGTGTACCGAATACTACGCAGAACTTAATGCTTCCCGAACACCGGGATTCTCGGCTGGGAATAATTCCTTGAAAGGTTGTATTACTTTTTTCAATGCGGGATTTATCAACCTGCATTTTTGCAAGCGTGTCCTCATATATGAGGTTCAGTCTGCTGCCCCTGTCCATGAGTACTTTAGTGAGGCAGAAGCCATCTACTATTGGGTTTATTACAAGAGCGGCCGTGGCTTAGACCAGCCGGACTCGTGGTTCGTCTTCGGAAGAAAAGGTAATTGCCGTGTCGTTCCATGGGCTTGTAGTGCTGATTTGATGGACCTCAGCAAGTTCGCGATTTGCTCTCTTGCGCCGGTTGTTTGAGGAGAATGTCTTGAAGAGGGTAAAGACATCGAGGTCTTTCTCCCCTGGCGTTGTTGTGGCGAGGATTGCTTCACCGCTCTTTGCTACCTGCCGGAGTACCCAACATGCTCTAAGGTAGTGGTTTGGGATATTGTCCGGGGCGGCATGTATTTGGCAAGGTTTATCCAACAGTTTGTCCAGAACGGACCTGTGTCCTATGAAAGGTCTATTTTTCTTACCATTGTGTATGTTAGTGGATGCCCTGCTAGGGTATGTCCGTTTCGCTTTAGCGGCGTATTGTCCGAAGGTGGACTGTTCCATAGGTGTATTCTGGGCTTTCCAAGTGTTTTCCATAGCACAATACTTTCGTACCAAATGCGATAGTCCTGCAAAGCTCCGTATTCGGCGGCCGTTGCCCGGCTCCGTATCGTAAAACGCAATGGGATCTTCTCTCTAATTTTGTTCTCCCTGAGGGAGTCCTGGATCGGGGGGTCCTCATGTGGCCGAACAAACTCCTGGTGGGCCGGACTGGTGGCCGTGAAGATTATTATAGAAGATCATCTCTCGTATCCGGATAGGACTCCTGGATTCTTGTAATGGCAAGTTTTAGGCTCAGGTGTAGATTTTCCTTCGTCTGCAAGATGATATGTACAAACCCTAGGCCTCTCCGGTGTGTATATAAACCGGAGGGTTTAGTCCATAGAGGCTAGAGAAGAATCATAATATCATCATAGGCTAGACCTAGGGTTTAGCCATTACGATCTCGAGGTAGATCAACTCTTGTACACATATTCACTCATACGAATATAGTAGGAAGTAGGGTTTTACCTCGATCGAGAGGGCCTGAACCTAGGTAAACATCGTGTCCCCTGCCTCCTGTTACCATCGATCCTCAGACGCATAGTTCAGGACCCCCTACCCGAGATCCGCCGGTTTTGAAAACGACATTGGTGCTTTCATTGAGAGTTCCACTATGTCGTCGACGGAAGGACTGATGGATCACGTCGTCACCTACAATAGAGACGTCGAGGGAATTCGCCCCCGGCCAACTTTTCGCGTTCGGCGGCTTCACGCTTCGTGCCAACACTAAAGGCCGCCTTGAGCAGATCAAGAGCTACACCCCTGGCCATCATGTCAGATTCGATAGCTTGAACTACGTTGCTGATATCCGTGGAGACTTGCTCTTCACCGGATTCGAGCCAGCAGCAACCCCTGTCTGCCGCCACGATGATCTTGACTTAACTCTATCATCGGATCAAAAAATAGCACCTGCAACAATTCTTGCCCTAGATCCAGAACAGATTGCGTCACCCGAAGATGGGAAGCTCAACACCACCACGGGAGCCGCAGACTCTACGGCGTTGGAGCCGCACATGGACCCAACTGATGGGGTCTGTGTTAGCGGAACCTCGGATTCGGCTCTGGTCTCTGATTCCGAACTGCGCGTAACTGCGCCCCTCAAATACAATCAGGCGCCTATCGCCGAATTCTGTGCTGCGGATATTTTCCAGCACTTACCACTTGGCGACATGTTAAGGTCGTTAAGATCTCTCTCCTTGGATGAGAGCACATAGCCGCGCTATATCCGGTTCGAACTGGAGGCGGATGAACAACTGCACTATACCCAGGGGGATGAAGAATTTTGTTCCCCACCCACCACCCACTTGGTAGCCACGGTTGAAGATCTAACCGATCTACTCGACTACGCTTCAGAAGACTTCGACGGGATGGACCTCAAAGCTGAAGCAGATACAGATCAAAGCCGGCCCATAACAGGGCGGTGGAAATCTACGTCTTCATACGACATGTATATGGTGGATACACCCAAAGAGGTGGAAGGCAACGGCGACAACAATCCCGTAGAGGATAAACCCACCGAAGAACCTCCCAAGCGTCAGCGTCCAAAACGCCAAACAAAATCCCGTGAAGGAAAAGACAACAACACCATGACTAATGACGGTGATATTCCGGAACAAGCCAAAGACCCCGCAGATCCAGCGATAGAGCAGGAGGAGCGAGAGGACGACGAACAGACTCCAAAGCCGCAGTCCGATGACAGCGATGCCGAAGACGGTGATTATGAACCGGTCTCCGAAGAAGAGGCTATCCTGGATGACGATGAATATACCGTCCCAGAAGAACCCTCCGAACAAAAACACTTCCATCGACGGCTTATAGCCACTGCACAGAGCTTAAAAAAGCAGCAGAGACAGCTTCGAGCTGCACAAGACATGCTCAATGATAGATGGAATGAGGTGCTAGACATCGAATAGAAACATGGCTTTGACGGCCAAACCAAAGGCTATCCCAAGCGCAAGCTGCTGCCCAAATTCGATGACGCGGCCGTTGCGCCCGTCCCACCGAAAAATAACAGCGCCAACAAGCCGGACTGACCATCTCGCGGATGGGACAGAGTCGCTAGCAATGGCGTAAACAAGCCCCCACCCCATAAAGGAAAGGAGGGTGCAGCCCAAGTCCGAAAACACGATCTGTGTGAGGACCTAAACAAAAAAAGCTAGCAAGACCAGGTCTATATTCGGACCCAGAGACCGAGCTCCCGCACGGGACGACGGCTATCAAGCCAATCGCGCCGGTGACATACCAGTTCGGGGTCAATACCGAACACCACAACCATCAGACATACGCCACGGTGTAGCAAGATATAGAAGAGCTTCACACCCTCTATGCTTTACCGGTGAGGTGCTGGGTCATGATTTCCCAGAATGGTTTAAACCCGTGAACATCGAAGCGTACGATGGAACGACGGATCCTGCCATCTAGATAGAAAATTTTATTCTTCACATCCACATGGCTCGAGGAGATGATCTCCACGCCATCAAATATTTACCCCTCAAGCTGAAAGGACCGGCTCGACATGTGATGGCCTGGCTTATTAGGGATGATAGACTACTCATATCAATAAGGAATTCCTTCTTTTCCGGGAGCCCATTCGGATAGAACTCCAAAGTTAAGCGTGCTCAGCTTGGAGTAGTTTCAGGATGAGTGACCGTCCGGGAAGTTGCTCCCAGGTGCGCACGAGTGAGGACAAAGTGTGCAGAAAAGACTAGTATTGATATGTGGGGCCAGTCTAGATCTCGCGAGGAGTAACGACCACCGGCGGGTGTGTCCGGAGCGTTACAAGTTGGTATCAGAGCCGACCCTCGCGGTTACACGGATGTTTGCGGACAGTTTGCAGTCATGTTGTGCATGACGTTTGTGACCCGTCGTGGCACACGACATGGCACATGTGCTGTCCTGAAAGCACAGACGGTTGTGCCAAGAGGGAACGTTCCTGTGGCCCGACGAGGACGTTGGTTCCTCTGAGTGAGGGTGTATGTGATGGCCTGGCTTATTAGGGATGATAGACTACTCATATCAATAAGGAATTCCTTCTTTTCCGGGAGCCCATTCGGATAGAACTCCAAAGTTAAGCGTGCTCAGCTTGGAGTAGTTTCAGGATGGGTGACCGTCCGAGAAGTTGCTCCCGGGTGCGCACGAGTGAGGACAAAGTGTGCAGAAAAGACTAGTATTGATATGTGGGGCCAGTCTAGATCTCGCCAGGAGTAACGACCACCGGCGGGTGTGTCCGGGGCGTTACACGACACTGGCTAAACAGTCTCCCAGAAAACTCCATTGGGAGTTGGGAAAAACTTGAGGACGCTTTTTGGGCCAATTTTCAAGGGACTTATGTCTGGCCCTTGGATGCTGATGATTTAAGTCACATCATCCAACAACCTGGGGAGTCAGCCCGCAAGATTTGGAATCGGTTTCTCACTAAGAAGAACCAAATTGTCGACTGTCCGGACGCCGAAGCCTTAGCGGCATTCAAGCACAATATCCGGGACGAATGGCTAGCAGACATCTTGGATAGGAAAAGCCGAGGACAATGGCATCCCTAACTACACTCATGACTCGCTTTTGCGCGGGTGAGGATAGCTGGTTAGCTCGTAGCAGCACCAGTGACCCTGGAACATCCGAAGTCACACTACTAGGAAAATGCCTACTAATGGCGTACCTATTTTGACCATTAATGGCGTATTAGTGGTGCACCATTAGTGCCACGCCATTAGTATATTTTACTAATGGCGCACCTGTGGTGCGCCATTAGTATCTGGTATACAAATGGCGCACCGCCGATGCGCCATTAGTACATACCATGGTGCGCCATTAGTATGCCTCCCAGGGGGCCATATATACCCAGGTGCTTTGGCATACTAATGGCGCACTACTGCCTGGTGCGCCATTAGTAACTTTGGCATACTAATGGCGCATTGTTGGATAATGCGCCATTAGTATCCTTTGGCATACTAATGGCGCACTGTGATGTGATGCGCCATTAGTATGAATATTAGGTTATTTATTTATTTTTTAATTTTCTATTTTTTGCACAGGTTACAAAATGTATTATTGGACAGGATATAGACAACACCAGCACACATCAACAACAGATTCATCGAATACAATAGAAGATTAGTCTCTGAATACAATTCATCATATTAGTCTCCGAATTGAAAAGACCGAACAAAGATAGAACATTATATTACAAGTCTCGAGACCGTGAGTAGCGAGTTTGTCTTCACATTACAAGTCGATATCGATCATCTAAACTACCATCACATAGAAGAGAGCTGCGGTCATCACGATGAGCATCATCACGATGAAACTCGTCTTCATCCGGTTCCTCCAACGCTCCCTCCCCTCTCCCGCTAGATAGCGGGCGTATCTAGATTCCTCCTCGGCCCTAGTGGTTTACCCTTTGTAACTGTTACCGCTGAATCGGTGAACCTGTCTCCGACACTCCTCCCAGTCGTCGCAGACTCCGGGAACCTTACCCTTGTACACGACATACGACGGCATCGCTATGCACTAGCCAAACGAAACGTTAGTACCAATTCACAGAAAATACATAAGCAATATATAAGTATGCAATAGAACGATCGGAAGAGAAAAGCAAGACAATAATAGCATTGATTACATCTAAGTTGAACGACAGTCGAAACCAAAGAGACATACTACAAGTTCATTAAAGTTTAATTACAACATGAGCCAATCGATGTTTCAGAACTAGACACAGCATCACTACTTTCGACTCGACTCAAGGGACTGGAGCGTGGATGAAGCCACCGTCTATCGTGGGAGTCATGAAATCGCGGGCGTTGTCAGCCTGCATTTGTAGCATTGTGTCGATGTCACTATTGGACGGTTGATTTCCGAGGTAGAACTGCCCCGAGGTACGAAGGACATCTTGATGGATGATTTCCGCAAACTCCGACTGGATGCGAAAGAATTCTTGTCTGATGTCCGCGTCCTGGATTGCCGACACGCTCGCGGCCCAATCTTTGAGTTTACTCGGTAGCAGAAGTTGATGATGGTCCCGTACGATCGCCCGCATGTGATGGATGGCATAGTAGGCACCCTTCTGACCGCCAGGCGGCTGCTTGACGCAGCAGAGCGTCGTATTGTGGGAGAATACGTGCTTGCCGTACTTACGAATAGGCCTGGTGAAGGTGCCTCCAGATTTGGCGTAGCCGGGGAGAACATCATCAAGAACCTTCTTGACATTTGTGTAGTCTACGTTCGACTGACGGTCCGAGTCCAAATACGTGGCCATGGAATATTTGGGGCTTAGGAGGATGAGCGTGCAATGTGTGTCACTGCAGAAAACACGGAATGTTAAAAGAAAAACGATCGAATCTAAGAATTCATATGTTACGGGGCGGTTGAGGGGAGGACTTACTCGGGAAAGTAAGGCACAAGGAAGTTATCCTTATCTCGGTTTGCCAGAATGACGCCTTCGAGGTAAGAACTCGCGACTTTCCGGTCCCCAGCGCTGCCCAAGATCTTGGCACGCACGTAGAAGGGGTCGACTATCACGATGTCCGAGGTCTTCTCGCGAATGATCCGCATCTCCATACTCAGCGAAAATAGCCGAACGAAGGTGTAGTGCAGCGGATGAAGGTTCAACATAGCGTAGATGTCATCAAACCGCAGGACGATCGTACCCCCAATGGAGTTATCCACAAAGCCCTTGCCCTCTGGCACCTTGGCCGTGAAAACCGGGTATGCCACATCCTTCTCTCTGAGACGCCGCTTCTCCAAAGAAAGAACACTGTCATGCAGACTCCGCATAGCACCGGTTGCAGCATCGAGCATATTTCTCGGTAGCATCGGCCTACCCGCCACATGCACCCTCCTCATTACATCCTCAGGTGAAGGTGGCCCGTCCTAAGCACGGATCGTACTCGGTGCCGGCTGGCTCGCACCCTTGTTAGTCTTTCTTTTGCATGGCTTCTTCTTTTTTTTTGACTATGGGACCGAGTTCTGCTCACAGACCGCCTTCTTGAGTGTGTTGGGGCTGATAATATTTCGCACCTCGCCTATCTGAGGCTCGGTGAAGTCGGCAGCTGGAGGCGTCTCCTGAGAACTGAACGGCAGACAACGCCTATTGCAACTTGGTTTCTTCGCGGTACCAGCTAGATCGTGCACGTCTTTTGTAGGGTTGGGTTCTTGAGAAGGAGGCCCCATGAAGTCGCCACCGTACCCATGATCGGCAAAGTATTGATCGACGTTGGCAAATGTATCATCGTCGTTGTCGTCATCGTCGTTCAGATCCTGTGCCATATGCATGTTTGGATCCAGTGGCATAGGGATGTCCGGCACCGTTGCGGCGGTCTTGCCATGGGGCCGACTTGGCGCCGACACGACTGGCGGTGTTGTCTTTGGGGTGGTGTCCCCCGCCCCCAAACGAAACTGGCTCTTCGGCCAAAGCAGGGGCCAGCTCAGGCAGGCGCTGAGGGTCATCACGTCATCTTCGTCGGCCCCGACGGGTCGAATCGGAGGTAACAACTCGTCGCAGCCTGGCAGCACCCGAACCAGTTGAACCCTATACAAGTTGGGTGGCATCCTAGTACCGTGGAACACGGGGTTGCCCGATTGAACGATTTTTCCCTTGGCGACATCGACCAACTTGTTGTTCACGAAGTGCAGGAGAGTGCACGGAACATCGGCGGCGCCGTGCGAAAACATGTAGGGCGTCAGGGATGCCCAGTCAAAGGCAAGGAGATGAAGTCCTCGGCCGAGAGAGGCTTAATTAGTTACCGTGATGATGGCGTCGAGCTCGACTAATGTCGAGGCACTGCCAACGGCGGGCGTGCAGTTGACGGAGGGGCCGCTTGCTGCAGAGGTGCCGGCCGGCGTACACCCGGGTGCATTAAGCTCCCGTGCCGGCGTTGGAGACACCAATGGCGCCTCCGTCGGAGACACCAATGGCTCCACCATCGCGTTCTGCGAGTTGCTGGCCGTGAAGCTAGGAATCGGGGGCGGCCCCTGTTGGCCGCCCGCAATCCACGCCTGCAACCCCTCGATCAAGGTAGGCACAATGGCGGTGATCGTCGCTCCCAGTTGTTGTTGCACTTTCTCTTGGACAATCTCCGTAATCCGCGCCACTTGTGCCTTGAGTTCTTGAACCTTGTGCGACTGGCTTTCCGAGCTGATCTTTTTCTCCTTTCACCCACCAGCGTTATAGTATGACGACCATTTTGTGGACAAGCCTTTGCCAGCCACACGACCAGCTGACGACAGCTTACTGAGCTTATCCTTTTTCTTCATTACATTCAACACCCTATTTAGAGTGGTGTCCCAAGGGTTGCTCTTAGTCGACCCCGCGCTACTGCTTTCAGTCGCGTGCGGAAGGAATGTGAACCATTTAGAAATTTGGCTTCATTAATTAGAATGCAACCATATGGAGCTAATTACGCGGGTGTGTATTCCTTACCAGATCAAGCTCAAGCGCCCTGGTCTTCGGATCCGTGGTAAGCTCCTTTGTTTTCGGGTCCTTCTTGTACCGGGCCCTGACAAAGTTCCTGATCTGCTTGTCACCGTATTTATCGAAGAGGGGTGGTAGGCCTTGCTCGACACGGTCCGCCTCCTCCTTGTCCCATATAGGCTCCGCCACTCTTTAACCGCCGGGACCGAGTGTGTGTTCCCCTAAGTTCAGCTCCCGCATTTCTTTCCCCCACTGACTTGATTCGGAGGTTGCGGTGCTCGAGCACTTGATCTTGAAGTTGTTGTAGTCATCTTCGGTGATCGGAGGATTTTTCTCCTTGATCTTCTCATAACTCTCACCTTTCTCGATCATTCACTTCACCGTGCTTCTCCAAGTAGACAGGGCCGTGCTCATCCTCGTGAGGGCGGTATTGTTCACTTTATTCCCTTTGAGGCTTGTGTTTTCAAATTCAGCGGGGAACTTGTATCGTTCGTGCAGCTTCGTGAAGAGGAGGTTGCGCAAATTCCCTCGGTCAGGATGCCTCAGGTTCTCGGTGTTGATCGAGACGGTGCTCCGGAGAATGCACCCGAGCTGAACCGAGTACCCCTTGACTATTCGTTCGGGCGCCGTTGGATTCCCGTCGGAGTCCACTTCAGTAAATTTCTCCTTGACGGTGGGGAGCACGGTCGGGTGCCGGTCCTTCCGTTGCCTCTTCGGTTGGCTGCCATCTATGCGTGCGCCGCCATCATCAGTGGTGGCATCCTCGGCGGCACCATCAGTGGTGTCATCCCCGACGGCACCATCAGTGGGGTCATCCTCGGCGGCCCCATCAGTGGTAGTGTCAGGATCGGTCGGGAAGGCGGCGTCCTCATACAAGTGAGGTTGTTCTTCCATCTCCTGGGACAGCTCCCAGAATGCCTTCCCGCCCGAACCACCAGCCTCATCGTTTTTGGCCATGTTTCTCTCTAAATAGGAAAAAAGTTTGGTCAAAAAGTTGGTTATTTTCAAGGAACAAGATCATGGTCTCATCATTTAGGGTTTGTCGACACCGAGGCATCTTAAAAGCTAAGCTTTTATCATTGAGGGTTTTTCGACGCCGAGGCACCCTAAAAGCCTAAGCTTTCATCATTTTGGTTTTTATCGACGCCGAGGCACCCTAAAAGCCAAGGTTTTATAATTTATGGTTTGTCGACACCGAGGCATCCTAAAAGCTAAGCTGGAAAGGAGAATTCTAAGTTGGGCCTAATCACTTGGCTCTATTGCCGCCTATGGTTTAATGCAGCAAGAATAAAGGGCAGTTGATCCTACTTAATTAACTACTAAGATACCCGGGCCCATGCATTAGTCACAAGTACCCCATATGTCCTATTTTTAGCAAAGTCATGCTAAAATTCACGGAAAATTTCAGCATGACCTTTGCTGAAAATAGGACATATGGAGTACCCGAATTTGCCGGAACGGAAGTTAATCGACATTCCAGCAAACTCAAGGGCCTCTCGGGGTACCTGCAAAATCATCACGACACGATGGCCGGAGACAAAACCCAGCAAACTAGCAAAATCATCATCTTTACAAGTCTTTCTCAATGTAAAAATACGCAGTTCACAAATTTTGGCACAAGAAGTCCAGTTCATGCCGTACCAACAGTGCTTAAAACAGTTGGCCAAAGACAAGACAAAATTAAATACTAGCACTGGAAACTGACAGCTAGAAATTTCTCTTGTTCGTAGCACAACAATAAAAAACCAGAATTGAAATTATAGAGGACCGCTTTTGTAGCAAGACAAAGCATTATGCGAACATCTCTAGATATTTGAGAGAACATACATTATTTGCTACAATTAATCAACTTGCTGGACAAACTGAACTGGTGCAACTTCATGTAACAACTTAAAAACCATGCGAGCAAGCTGCAAGAAACACATCTACCCATGCATATACTAAAGAGCAATACCAGAGAACCTAGCTTGAGAACCATGCAAGAACCATGTCTCGATGGCCGAACCAATCTCAGGGCACAACAAGAGAGGGAGAGAGAGGGATGAGACCATCGACTCACCAGAACCGATGAAGAGGCTGAGGAAATCCACCAAACCGTAGTAGCCAGAAAATAATTTTGATGATTCTTTCAAGAGACCTACACATAGAGCACAAAGTTGATCAGCTGGAAAGGCCAGAGATACTAAACAAAGAACTCTGATTCTAGACCCTCATGATTCCTACAGCTGACATGCAAAACCAATGCTTTTAGTTTCTATTCTACGAGTGCTACTACATCAGGAAACCAAAACCAAATAGCAATTAGGTGGTAGGGAAACAATAAAAAGAAGACAATGAAGTGCAGTTGGCCCATATTCGTGATCATATATGAATGTAGTTCAACACAGTCTGAAACAGTAACAACCTCATTCATTAATGACACAATAATCAAGGAACTCCAAAGTACGTGACAAGATGAGGTTGGCTCCTTGTCATGGCAATAATTTCTGTCATGACAAATGGTAGTTCAACACAGTTTAAAATACACAGTTCACAAATTTTTGCGCACTGTAAATAACACTAAGGCCACAGACAAGGCAAAAGATCATCACTAGGCTAAAAGATCAACTAACAACACTTTCTGCAACTAAGCCGAGCTACGAACACAAACATCACTAAAAAAGGACTGCTAGCAAGTGAACATCTACATCACAAATGTCAAGTAACCAACAAACCACCCTATTTGAGATCGCTGCCAGCTGATGTCTCAAACATGGTACTACATGGACTGACTAGTACAGATACTACACCCTGCCAGAGGACCTTCACACACAGTGTTCTTCTTGTTCATCTTAACTAGTACATATATTTTTCATCAGTGCAAGCACTTGATTAGAGATAAGCAGTGGTATGACATGAACTCCAAATCACAAGCTCTTGATTAGATATAAACAGTAGTATCACATCATCATAGATATAAACTGTAGTGTTGCAAGAGCTCAAAATCTTGTAGCGATAAGCATGTCCTAAACTGCTATTCCCAAGCAAAATAATATGCTTTGAATAAGGAACATAACAAACTCATGTAGTAACCACATTGAGCATCTAAAACAGAAGTGGCATGAACAAGAATCAGTTGTTTACCTCATCAGGTGTCTATCATAGCATACACATTCAGCTTATTCGATGACAATGGCCTAAACGATGCCTGATATTAACCTTAATTGCAGAAGTTTCCTACTAGCACCCAAATACTCATGGTAAGATCACTGAGTTGACCACATAACATATTGCATCTAATCCTACTTTGTTTGCTCAAGAAGAAGAGTAAAACTATCTACTCCTACTTTATTTGCTCCCCAAATGCAAGAATCCAAGGCAATAGAAAGAGGGCAGAAGCTACAATCTTCCTGGTCTAAACATCATCTGATCGATGAACACTTCAGAGATCGATGAACATTTTGGAGTGGGGGCGAGAAGAGGGGGGGGGGGGG
>LR738712.1:217348549-217386240 GCA_902687465.1 Secale cereale
GCGGTGGGTCGTCGGCGGCGGTTGAGTAGGGAAGGGTGCGGGGGGTCGGCGGCGGTGGCCGGTGGAGCGGGAGGTGCTCGGCGGCGAGGGGGACCGGATCTGGCGAGGTGGGATAGCGATCGAGATGGAGGGGGATAGAGATCGAGTGTCCATGAAATTTAAAAACATTCAAGAGTTCAAAAAGTGCCCATGAAATACAATCGAGAAATGAAGGCTACGATTTAAATACAATCGATCTTAGCTAGCTATCTGTTCACAATCTTCTTGCCCTTCTTTTTCACAAATGGAGTTCTTCTGTGGAACGGACGTCCTTTAGGTAGGGTGGTCCTGCTTCTTCTTGTGGTGTATGCTGCTACTTCATCATTGTCATCATGTTCGATCCTCGGGTCGCCGTACTTGTCGAAGTCTTGCTCATTGGCTACTCCATCCATTCCGATGATCTTCCTTTTGCCTCTCCTCACGACAACACGACTGGGCTTTGACGGGTTGGTAATGAAGAAGCATTGGTCAACTTGGGAAGCCAGTACCCATGGCTCATTTTTCGCAGTGACGTTTGTGCCCGCGGTCTTGGATTTGGCTTCGGGTATAACCATGGTGGTGAAATACCGGTCTTCTTTTAGGACGCTCTTGGCCCATCTGACACAGAACATCGGGACCTTCTCTCCAGCGTAGCTCAGCTCCCAGATCTCCTCGATCCTTCCGTAGTATCTGTCCTTGTCGTTACCGGTGTAGGATTCCATCGTTACCCCAGAGTTCTGATAACCATCGCTCTTCATGTCCTTGGCCTCGGTGTAGAATGTGTAGCCATTGATATCGTATGCCTCATAGGTCATCAGGTTGTGCTCGGCGCCCCGTGACAAGGCGAATATGAGTTGTTCTTCCGCGGAAGAATCCTGATGTAAAGGGTACGACAGAAGCTTCTGCTTGAACCAACGCGTGAAACATGAGTTGTGCTCTTTGATTATATCTCCGTCCGGCCTCTGTTGGCCTTGGTTATTGTACGTCTTCTCAATAGAGGTTTTGTGCTCTACCACCCAAGGATCGACCACGTCTATGTGTTGTAGCGCGACTAGGATTGCTCTTTCAAAGTCGGCGAGTCGACCCTCGAAGTTGACATGCATTTCGCGGCGACCCTCACGGTGACCCCATCCAGCGAGCCTGCCGAGGTGCCTGTTGACGGGCAGACCAACGGGGTTCTCGATGCCTAGATAATTCGTGCAGTAGGAGATGCACTCTTCGGTCAGAAAGCCCCTGGCTATGCTTCCCTCTGGACGTGACATGTTGCGAACGTATCCTTTGATGACACCATTCATCCTTTCGAACGGCATCATGCTGTGCAGGAACGGCGGCCCGAGTTGGATGATATCGTCCACGATATGGACCAGCAGATGCACCATAACGTCGAAGAATGCGGGCGGGAAGTACATCTCAAGCTCGCATAGTATCACCAAGATCTCTTCCTGTAGCCTTCTGAGTTGCCTCACGCCAACCGACTTCCGAGAGATGACGTCGAAAAATTTGCATAGGCCAAATAGCGTTTCACGGACGTGCGCGTCCATGATCCCACAGATTGCAACTGGAAGTATCTGCGTCATCAGCACGTGACAGTCGTGAGACTTCATCCCGCTGAACTTCAGCTTCGCTGGGTCTAGGTATCTGCTTATCTTCCCCGCGTAACCGTAAGGAAGTTTTACTCCTACGAGGCAGGTGAAAAACTGCTCGATCTCCTCCTGACTTAGAGTGAAGCACGCGGGGGTCTTCCTGGCCTTTTTGCCTTTGCGACGACTTTCCGTGTCCTGCTTCGCCTCATCATCATCATCATCATATATAGTGTGAAGCTCCTGCCTGATGCCCATTGATTTCAAGTCTGCCCTTGCTTTCAGCCCATCTTTGGTCCTCTCTGGCATGTTGAGTAGGGTACCAAGCAGACTCTCGCACACGTTCTTCGTGATATGCATGACATCAAGGCTGTGAGGCACACGGTGGATCTTCCAGTACGACAAGTCCCAGAAAACAGACCTCGTTTTCCATACCTTCAGCAGCGGCTCTGGCGCCTTTCGCTTCTTTCCCGGCTCTGGCGCCTTTTGCTTCTTTCCCGGCAGTGCGCAATCTTTCCAATTTTTCAACAGCTCGTCTATTTCCTCGCCACTCCTCGTACGCGGGCGTCCTCGGGGTTCGGTTTCACCATCGAACAGATCCTTGCGTTTTCTCTACATGTCATCATCGCGAAGCCACCTTCGATGTCCCATGAACACGGTTTTCAAAGACACGGGATCTCTATCTAGCTGGCGATACGTTGTGTCATCCATGCACCTAACGCATCCATAAAATCCGTGGACCACCTGCCCCGCGACATATCCGTAACCGAGATAGTCGTGCACCGTCGTGAGCAGCGCGGCTCTCATAGGGAAATATTCTTTCTCTGCGGCGTCCCACGTATTGGCTGGCGTTTTCCACAGCGTGTCAAGCTCCTCTTTCAGCAGCCCCAGATACAGATTGATGTCGTTCCCTGGTTGTTTCGGTCCTTCAATTAGCATACTCATGTGAATGTACTTCCTCTTCATGCACAATCAGGGGGGAAGGTTGTACATCCACACAAACACAGGCCAGGTGCTATGTGTGCTTCTCTGGCTGCCAAACGGATTGACTCCATCGGTGCTCGCGCCCAGCACGATGTTCCTTGGATCGTTCCCAAATTCTAGGTCTTCGAAGTTCAACGCTTGCCACTGGCTCGCATCCTTAGGGTGACTCAGCATCTTGTCTTTTTTATCTATCTCCGGATCATTTGCGTCATCTTCTCGCTTCTTCTCCTCCCAATCCGCGTGCCAACGTAGGAGCTTTGCTACCTTAGGGTCCGCGAAATACCGCTGCAGACGAGGAGTGATCGGAAAGTATCACACCATTTTTCGAGGAGCTTTCTTCCTCTTCTTGTATCGAGTGACGCCGCACACCGGACATATGGTAGACTCCGCGTGCTCGTCCCGATAAATGATGCAATTGTTCATGCACACATGGTATTTCACGTGCGGTAAATCCAGAGGACACATGATTTTCTTCGCCTCCTCGAAACTGGTCGGGCACTTTTTCCCCTTGGGAAGACGTTCGTGCCAGAATGACATGTTCTCGTCGAAGCATGCGTCGGTCATTTTGTGTTTTACCTTCATCTCCAGAGCCATGAGCGTTACTTTCAGGCGGGTATCCTCGGGCCTGCATCCTTCATACAATGGAGTAACCGCGTCTAACTCCAATTGATCCATCTTGGCTTTCTCTCGGGCGGCAGCTCTTGCGTTATCCGTCTGCTTGAGAAGCAGCTCTTGAATATGAGGGTCCTGCACCCAGCCCATCGATGCTCCAGCGTCGTCTGCTCCGCCGTCATCATCATCTTCATGATCATGACCGTCGTCTGCTCCGGCATCTTCCTCATCATCATGTCCTGCATCTTCTACATGATGACTGTGTACAGCATCACCGTCGTGATCATCTCCTGGGGATTCTTCGTCTTCTCGCCCGCCCGAGCCGCGGTGGTTGTCTTGCTGCCCTTCCTCATTTCTTGCCCGCCCCCCATGGACGACTTCGTAGTCATCTTCATCACCTTGCCACCGATAGCCATCCATGAAACCACGCAAGAGCAGGTGGTCCCGCACCTGCCCGTAATCCGGGTCCGCAATAAGGCTCTTTAGCTTGCATCTTCGACACGGACATCTTATCTCTGTCTCGTTCTTTTGGAGCATATCGGCCTTCGCGGAGCTCAAAAACCTATTCACGATGCCTTCGGTCATCGTGCGGACCATGGTCTCCTACGGGGTAGAGCAAAACGATATTTTAGAACCAAAAAAAAATTTGGCATGACTTTCCCTAAAAATAGGACAAAAAAGAATGCTTAATGCCAAAATTCTCGCCGAAACGGAAATGAATCAACATTCCGGCAAAATATTGGCAACTTTCGCATTTCAAATACCGGTACACCTCCAAACACAAACACATATGCAACACCACAAACATATGCAACACCACGAACATACATGGATCTAGCTAGGCCATAAAAAGTGCATGTGCACATTGTTGTAGGGAGAACAACATAAATATAGCTTCCCCTTACTTACCTATCAAAACAAGGTAATTTAACCACTTAATTTGAATGAATCTATGGTGGAAATGAGGTGACAAAGAGGAGGCACCCGAGACAAGGAGGAGGTGGAGAGAATGAAGTGGGGAGAAAGTGAGTGGGTAGGAGTGGCTGTCCAAAATATCTTGTTGGTGCCCACTTACTAATGGCGCACCACCTCAATATGCGCCATTAGTAACCCAGATTACTAATGGCGCACCTTCTGGTGGTGCGCCATTAGTAGTTTTGCAAAAAAAAAACATACTAATGGCGCACTGTCCCAAAGTGCGGCATTACTAGTTTAAACTAGTAATGGCGCACTGTGGAACAGTGCGCCATTAGTAGTTTTCCAAAAAAAGAATAAAAAATATAATAAAAAAACAACAATAGTGGCGCACTCGGTGACTGGTGCGCCATTACTAGTTACAACTAGTAATGGCGCACTGTGTCTGGATGCGCCATTAGTATGTTTGGAAAAGGAATTTTTTTTAATACTAATGGCGCACCCTGAGCCAGGTGCGCCATTAGTGTATTCAACTCTAATGGCGTACCAGAAGGTGGTGCATCATTAGTATATACTAATGGCGCACCGCTTGTCTGGTGCGCCATTAGTGTCAATCCCATCTATAGCCCTTTTTCTAGTAGTGTCAGGGATGTCAATGGAGAGCCATGACGTAACAAAAACAAACGTCGAAACAATTCTGGAAGCCCATATGATACAACGGTAAACGCCGGATTTAGCAGCTCCAGACCCGGTCAATGGAAGAAGCCATTTAAAGGCAACAAAGACGGTCCATCAAGTTTGGACAGGATATTAGACAGGCCCTGCCAAATCCATGGCACCCCAGAAAAACCTGCCAACCACACCAACCGCAACTGTTGGGTTTTCAAGCAGGCCGGCAAGATAAATGCCGAACACAAGGGGAAGGAGCCTCAGAGCGAAGACGAGGATGAACCTCACCAGCTGAATATAGGGGGACTGAAGAAATTTCCACCGGAGGTCAAAACAGTGAACATGATATATGCCACTCATATCCCAAAAAGGGAGCGCAATCGTGCACTCCGAGACGTCTATGCCGCTGAGCCTGTCGCCCCAGAATTCAACCCATGGTCGGCCTGTCTGATCACTTTCGATCACAGGGATCATCCGACCAGTATTCGACATGGGAGTTCGGCTGCCTTAGTGCTCGACCCAATAATAGATGGATACCATCTAACCCGAGACCTTATGGACGGCGGTAGTAGTCTCAATCTGATATATCAGGACACTGTCCGCAAGATGGGGATCGACCAATCAAGAATCAAGCCAAGCAGCATGACCTTTAAAGGAGTGATAGCGGGCGTTGAAGGTCGCTGCACATGCTCTTTAACGTTGGAGGTTGTATTCGGTTCTCCCGACAACTTTCGAAGCAAAGAACTACTCTTCGACATAGATCCATTCCGAAGTGGCTATCATGCTCTACTCGGAAGAACGGCCTTCGCCCGCTTTAATGCAGTCCCGCATCATGCCTACTTAAAGCTCAAGATGCCTGGACCATGCGGCATTGTAACAGCCAATGGAAATATGGAGCACTCTCTCCGTACGGAGGAGGACACTGCGGCCTTAGCAGCCGAAGTCCAGTGCGGCCTACTCAAGCTGGATAATCTATCAACAGTGGACATAGCTAAATGTGTCCGGCACACGCTTCAGTGTGGCATCTCAGATGAACCTGAGCAAGATTGACAGCTTCGCCCCCGTCGACTGCCCTGTAAAGTGATAGCATATGTGCCTCGAGTACATAATTATGCCTTAAAAATTCCTTGGGCAACGACCGGGGGCACCTGCATATAGTCCATAGTTCTGCTAGACCCTTTTCGGACTTTAAACTTACCTTCTTTAGGTTCATTAAACGAACTAGACTTGTTATGGCCACACCGGATCAATTTATTCTTTTCCAGGTTTACCTTTTTCTCCTTTGTACAAACGACCATCATACTCACACCCTCAAGGACACATTACAAATGAGGAAACGACGCAGACGTGCAGCCGGGACCCGCACTAAGGTTTCTTATTAGATTAAGACCGTGTGTAAACCTTTTTTTCTCTTTCTTGTTATATACCTTCTTGGCATGTAAAATGTCCAAAAAAGGTCATCGGCATTATCTGTAAAGTTTGCGGCTCGCCGTACTATAGAGGGATATTAATAGAACAATTTCATTCGTATTATGCAGAGTTTATTCACTCACCATGGAATGTTCTTTTCCCGCATCAGATTGCCATATGTGCCTTGAAAATAAGGGTTTATCACTAGGGGCTATAGTCAGACCTGGTGCATATCGAAATGACTGAACACCTATAGGGAGTGTTCGGTGTCGTGGATATTTGCATTATATGCATGAGTTTTAATTCATGTCTTGGGTCAATAGTTGGGTTGCCTGGCTCCTGTGCTTACCCCTACGTTCCCAATTGTTCGGCTAGGGTGTAAAGGGAGAACTACTGCTATAGCACTTCCGGCTAGTCCGATCAAGTACGTCAGTAGAGAAAGCCGAAAACTGACTGTCATGATAAGCGAGAACCTGGTCTGCAATCCGGTGAATTAGTTTTATACTATGATCGACAGAGATCTACCCCGTGTTATATGAAGGGTTGTTTTTTCGCCCAGCCAAGTGCAATTGGATACTTCATCCGCACCAGGGGCTAGTACCTAGCCCCACTTGTCAAACTGCTACGACTAAGTGAAAGGAATAACGCCGCATAGTCTGATTGCCTGGTTCGCTCCGCATACACCTCCTATACGTACCAAGACATTGGATAAAGAGTGTATTTGCATATCACCGAACACCCCAGTACTATGTACCTGGGGGCTGAAGCCGACAACTGGAAACTTTCAAATTTAAGATAAACGGTCACATAGGAGGTAAAAAAACTGATATTATAAATAGCACAAAAGTTATATATACATTGGATTCATAAACCTAGTCTTTACATCCAGATACAATCACTCGAAGTCAACATCTTTCGAACACGCGCCTTCTAGAAGGCGGGCGCCTTCGACGACGTCCTCAAAGTACTCCTCCCGCTTGCGGTGCTCCTTGCCTGCGGGCGGGCCAATAGTAGCTATATGCACCACGTTCATCGTCGCCCAGTGCACTTTGACGCGAGCGAAGGCCATCTGAGCACCTTCTATGTAGGCCGAACGCGTTAGTGCGTCGACCCACGGACTTGCCTCGACGAGCCGCTTCACCAATCCGAAGTAGCTATTTGGGATTGTCTTAGCGGGCCATAGCCAGACTATTAAGTCCTTCATGGCTGAACCCGCGATGTTGTGCAGCTCGACCAGCTGCTTCATCTGGTCGTTGAGGGGAACTGGATGTTGTGGCGTATAGAACCGCGACCAGAACAATTTCTCCGTGTCATTCCCCTCGTGGGCTCGGAAGTATTGAGCGGCATCTGCGCTGCTCCTCGGAAGATCAGCAAACACGCCTGGAGAACTCCACAATCGTGTCAGCCCAATATACTTCCGCCCTCTGAAGATGCTCTGTAAGAGAAATATCTTATCAGATGCTATCTATCGAGCTTGCTTGATTTCCTCACAGGCGCTGCGCGCCTCGCCTCGCGCATCCTGGGCATACTTTACTACCGCAGATAGCTCGGTCATCTGCTCCGAAGTCTTCTTCTCCGATGCCTCACATACGGATGGCATCTTGGAGCTCGACCTCGACTTCGGACACCCGAGATTTGTGCTTATCGCACTTCGCCTTTTCGGCCTCCAAATCAGTAGCCGCTTTTTCAGCAGCCGCCTTGTTCGCCTCGGCCTCCTTCTTGGCCTTGGCAACCTCGCCCTTAAGGGCCTCAAGCTCAACGACGCCAACTGTGTAATACAAAACAGAATATTAGAGTTTGTAAATATACTCAATCAATTAGGTCTTATTGGCATTTAAAAAAATCCGCATACCTTGTGTTTCATCAAAACGCCGGCTCATGCGGTCGAGGTCCGCGTTCTCCACCTCGAGCTTCCGATTTAGTTCGTCCACCTCTACGTCTTGTGCAGTCGCCGTAACTAAGGAAGCCTGCACAATAGTTCAGCTATGTAAGTATGCTGTTCTATGGATACTTCGTCCGATTCTTTTCAGAATCACACAAAGCATCAGGGGCTACTGGTTATATATGTGTATTTAAAACAAATAAATTTTCTTAACAACATTACACTGCTTACCTCAAAGCATGTTCAAATGTTGTTGAAGGCTTCATTCAGTCCACCCTTGATGGACTGAATCTTCTTCATCACCGCACCCATCACGGTGCGGTGTTCTTCAATGACGAGAGCACTTTGCAGTACTCCCTCCATAGAATCCGGCACCTCCAGATTAACTCCTGGTTCCGCCGTATCCTCCTCCGCTTGAGGAATCGGGTCTTCGGACCCCAGAGCCGCGCTAGGCTCCGGGATGATGTTCGTTGGGGCCCCGGATTGATTGGGCCCGATGTCTTCGGTCTCCATGGGGACCGTCTCCCCATGGTCAGCGGCCGCCAAGGTATTATCCTCGGCCGCCTTGTCTCCTGCCCCGCCCTCATCTCCTTGGGCGGAGAGCACCCGCTAGGACGACACTTTGGTGTCCCCGCCGATTATGGGCGATGGAGCCCGGACTGGCGGGTCACTCTCCATCTCTCCAGGCGCTAGAGAGTTCCCCTCTGATGAGGTAACATCATGGTTTACACCGGGAGAGCTGTAGGTCAGCAGGAGAAACAAAATATTAAGTACAATACCATAAAAACTGAATAAACAAAGGTGCAACACTTGAGTCCGGACTGACTTACGTCCCGGGCAGGGGTTTTTCATCACATAGCTATGTTTGGATGAACTCGAACTAGCTTTGAGGTTTAGTTTCCTCCGGGGCACGGCCGCACCCGCGTCAGCGATGACCCCCCTCTTCCTCCCCCTGCCTTGCGCAATGGGCATTTCTTCTTCTTCCTCTTCCTCCTCATCATCTTCCTCCGCCTCGTCATAGGAAAGGAGGTGGAGGTCCTCGGGCTTCTTACCCACAGGAGGGGGGCTATCTCCGGCCCCCTTGCCCTTTGTCTTCTTGGGCTTCTTGGTCGGCGTCTTGTACGTCGCCGGAACCAGCATCGCCGTCAGTAGAGGCAGAGCTGGCTCTTCGGGTAAAGGTGCCGGACACTTAATCCGGGATGCTTTCTTCATCCAGCCCTGTATATCACGTAAAAATTCCAACTCCTATTATCATAAAATAAGGGAAAGGTTAAGTGTTCGACAAGGATTATTATTACCTCTGTGGCGGAAACTTCGGTGCTGAAGCCCGCATCCTCGTCCTCTTTGGGCCATTCCTTCTGGCCCTTGAAGAGGTGCTTCCAGATCTCTTTGTGCGTAGAGCCGAAGAGATGCTTTAGCAGCTTCTTTCCTGCCGGATCGAACTCCCATAGGGAGGAATACCGGCTTTGGCACGGGAGAACTAGCCGGGTCAGCATCACCTGGATCACAGAGGAGAGTAGGTGCCCCTTGGAGATCACGCCGGACACACGACCCACGAGAGTCATTACCTCAGTATGCGACTGTAATGCCTAGTATGAGACTATACCTCCTACGTGTCGAGGCACGACTTAAAGGCATAATCTCATACTAGAATGATCTCAACTATGGTATCTTTGCACAACTCATGTAAAAGAGGGTATGAAAAAGTAAAAGAGTAGTTGGCTTACACTCGCCACGTCACACAATGTAATACATTAACATACATCATCCAATAACATCAGAGTCTAACTACGGACGAAGATCCAAATGAAAGATACCATAAATAAGGAACACAAGGTCCCGATCATCCTAGTAAGAGCCCTACTGATGCTCTGGGTAAGACACGTAGTATCGCCCATGTTCTTCATCGAACTCCCAATACAGCTCTGAACCACCAGCTGTGTAGTTCTCAACTGTACCTGCATCTGGTGTTGTGTAGAATCTGTGAGCCACGGAGGATTCAGCAATCCTGTTCCCGGGTAGCAATACTATCAGAGCCTTAGGTGTGGAACAAGGCTGAAAACAAGGTTGCATCAGCACTAGCACTAGCTTATGTGTTTAGAGCGAAAAGAGAAAGTGCCAACGATCGTCAAAGTGATCACGAAGTGATCCTAACTAAGCACGTCAAACATAACCCCATCGTGTTCACTTCCTGAACCCCTTCGGAAAGCGACTGTCACGGTTACTCACGCTGGTAGTGTATTAAGAACATGGTGTCAAGTTTTCTAAAACCGGATATTAACAAATTCCCATCAGCCACATAACCGCGGGCAGGGCTTTAGAAATATCAAACACTGCAGGGGTGTCCCAACTTAGCCCTTCACAAGCTCACGATCCGCGGAGTCGCAACTCCAAAGTGGGAAGACCCGAGTGTTCTCGGAATCCTGTGCTCAAGATATTCCGACATAGGTAAAACTAATCCAGCAAGACGTCCCGGCGTGCCGACAGCCTGATAGTAGCCGCGCGTATCTCATCTCAGGCCACGACCGGATGGGACATCCTATAGGTTTTTACCAGCCCTTGAGTTTCCTCGAGGTGGCCCTTTAGCCTGCCCAGTTTGGACCAACACTCATGTGGAGCATTGGTCCAGGGTTGTTAATTAAGAACTCGGGTTTGCAACGCCCTTATGCAAGTTTTAGTTATTAGGCAAATGTAAAACCAATGTTGGACCTTGCTGGAAAATCTTTAGCGCTAAGCGGGTTATCAAGGGGGCCCATAAACCCCAACCGTGTTAGGGACACAAAATCAAGGAACATAACACCGGTTTAAATGGTTCCTAGGGTGGCATGAGTGGAACAAAACACCAAGCAAGAGGCTTAGCCTTCCACCCATTACCAATATATAGATGATTTAGTTCAACAGATTATATAATGTGATATCCCAACAATAACTTCATCATGAAGCAAGAATCTTCAAATCTTCACCTGCATCTAACCATGCTATAAGAGGGGCTGAGCGATGCTTACGTAGCCAAACAACGGGTTGCTAGCTGGGGGGTTAGAGAGGTTCATGGCAACAATAGGAGGCTGACCAACAGACATAGGCATGGAGGCAATAAGCTAAAGAGCGAGACATCTAGCATAGGCAAAGAGAGTAGCGATATCTGAGTAAGGTCATCTTGCCTATTGATTCCACAGAGGGATCGTAACCATGCTCCTCACACTCAACCTCGGTAGAAACCTCGTACTCTATATCGTCACCGGGCTCTAACCAAACACAACAATGCAACAACGGAACTAAATCAATCAACATGCAGTGCTCAACCACATGATGCATGACCATGATGAACAAGGACAAGAGTAGATATGATGCATGTCCTAGGGATACAAGGGTGCAACAACATCACATTCAACAAGATCATACACAAGAATGAAACAAGCAAAGGATCAACTAATAAGTTTATGTATGATCAAACAAGCATCCAACAAGTTTATAAAGAGTTGGTTAACATGGCAAGGGTGCAACAAACATTACAGCAACATGCTAGCACATTTAAATGGGCTGGAAATAAATAACAACAATATCCAGAAACTCCCATATTAATTTATTTGCATTTGGGACAGATCTGAAAAACTTCTGTGATAAATTTGCCAAACATGCTAAACAACAGCACCAAAATATTCTACACATTTTTATACCCCAAATGCATATAAAGTTTGTTAAATTTGGATTTGTAGATATTTAGTTATGATTTTTACAAGTTTAAGCATATTTAAAATAAGTTTAAATTCAAACAACATTTTAAATATTTTTAAACATGGCAACAAATAGCATATTCATAATCTACATAAAATTCTAAGCACTTTTCATATATAACTCATATTCATCAGAAACATATTTTCACAGATATTAAATTAACAAGAAAAACATAAAAAGAAAAGAAAAAGAACACAGAAAAGAAAAACAAATCAGGCGCCAGGGCCCAGAGTGACCCAGGCTCAACTAGCCCAAGCCACTGACAAGAGGGCCCGGCCTCGCTGACCTGGCGCTAGCAGGTGCGCGCGGGGGCTGGGAAGCAGCTGTGTGGCTGGCAGGTGGGGCCTACCTGTTAGCCACACAAGGAAAACAAAAAGGGGCGAAATAGCCACTGAGCCCACAAGGATTCGAACCCAAGCCCTCTCGCTTATCTGACGGAGACAAAGCCACTGCGCTACTGAACGAAACTTGACAAATAACAGGTGCTATCTCTGAAGACATAACAGAAGAAGCAGAGCACAGGGGAAACGCAGTGCTCGTCGGAGCTCCTCGAGCGACCAAACGAGACGACGGAGTGGTGCGGCGTGCTGCTGGAAGAGTTCTGCACCCACCTGATGCACTAGCAGCACCCAAAGAGCACTATAGCACCGACGACGAGCAACGACATAACAGCGGCGACGGAGCAACGGCGAGGCGATGCAGAGGCCTAGGCGGCATGGCGACTGCACAGGCAACTCCTACACGACGAGGCGAAGCGAACGGACAGAAGAACTATAACACACCATATGTAACACCTTCCATTTATGGCAATATATGAAACGTTGACTTCATCAATTCCATTATGGGCCCTTCTTTCATTTCGGGTTTCTTCGTTTTGTCGCGTGCGTTTGTGCATTTCATCCATGTCATGTTATCATGTGCGTTGCATTGCATTCGTGTTGTCACTTGCACCCGGATCCGCTCTCCACTTCCCGTTGTCCGTTTCGAGTTCCGACGCTCACACACGTGTCCGTGGCAACCCCCGAGTCCTTCTTTCGTGTGTGGCCGTATAACATTCCCGGAATGAGGTGAGACTTGTCGTGCGTTGTAGTTTTGGTACGTGTAGGCCGCCTGTCAAGTTTCGTCGCGTTTGGAGTTCGTTTGGTACTCGAACGGTTAACCTAGTGGGCTATAAGCTCCCCTTCCTTTTGGCCCAAGACCCCCTCCACAACAGCCCACTAACCCAGCACAACCACTCCCATCCTCTCGGTCGTCGGATCGTGATCGTGTGGGCGAAAACCGCACCCCATTTGGACCTTACTAGCTCCCAGAACATATAAATTAGCCCCTCCCCCGAAACTTTCTGGCCAAAACCCCAGCCTCCTCCGAGCTCTAGCCTCGCCTCGATTTCTGTGCCGGGCGGATGTGTCCACTCCGCACCGGACACGCCGCGCACGCCAGATCCACCGTCCGCCGCTCCGCGCGGGCCCGCCGGGCCCGAGGCCGGCCCCTGTGGGCCACTTCGCCTGCGTCGCCGCCTCCACGCCGCGCCAGCAGCCGCCTCCCGCCGCCGCCTCCACGCCGCGCCCGCCGCCGCTTTCCGCCGCCGACCGCCGACGCATCGCCGGCGCCGCGCCCTGGCCGGCCTCGCCACCGCCGACCGCCGCCGTGGGCCGCATCGCCGACACCGGCCTCGCCTTCGCCGCCGCCGCTCCCTCACCGGCTGGCCGGCTCCCTCGCCAGACCGCCGCCTCCGTCCTCCGCTCCGGCCGCCGCCGCCTCGCCGGAGCCGGCCGGATCCGGATCGGGCTGGGGTGGACGAGATCCACCAGTCCCCTGATCCAAACGCCGTCCCGCAGCCCGGATCCCTCCGCCCCGCACGGATCCGTCCCGTTGACTTTCGGGAGGTATAAAAATTCCACCAAGACCCCATATGTCCATAATTTGTTGCCTCCTTTGCATGGCTGTAACTTCGTCCTAGTAGATCTGTTTTGGGCGTGTAATATATCAAAATGTTTGTTGAGATGTGCTCCTCATTTTGTTCCACTGTGGCATGCTTGTTTGAGTTCATCCCGATAACCTAATCATCGTTGCAAGAGTGCTATATGTTTAAAACTGCTGTTATATGTAATTTTGTTGCCATGTTTGAGATGTGATAACATTGTGCATGTTGGTCCAAATGGAGCATATGATATGTCAAAATGTTCATTGTGAAGTGCTCGCAGCGCCAGCGCCGGCCGGCCTCGCCAGCACCGACCGCCGCCGCCAGCCTCGCCTCCGCCGCCGCTGCTCCCTCACCGGCCAACCGGCTCCCTCGCCGGACCGCCGCCTCCGTCCTCCACTCCGGCCACCGCCGCATCGCCGGAGCCGGCCATATCCGGATCGGGCCGGGGTGGACGAGATCCACCCGTCCCCCAATCCAAACGCCGTCCCGCAGCCCGGATCCCTCCGTCCCGCACGGATCCGCCCCGTTGACTTTCGGGAGGTATAAAAATTCCACTAAGTCCCCAGATTTCCATAATTTGTTGCCTTCTTTGCATGACTGTAACTTCGTGCTCGTAGATCCGTTTTGGGCGTGTAATATATCAAAATGTTCGTTGAGATGTGCTCTTCATTTTGTTCCACTGTGGCATGCTTGTTTGAGTTCATCCCGATAACCTAATCATCGTTCCAAGAGTGCTATATGTTTAAAACTGCTATTATATGTAATTTTCTTGCCATGTTTGAGATGTGATAACTTTGTGCATGTTCGTCCAAATGGAGCAGATGATATGTCAAAATGTTCACTGTGAAGTGCTCTACATGATGGTTGCTGTAGCATTCATGTTAGGTGTCATATTGCCATGTTAATCTCTGTTGCAAAAGTGCATGTGGCTGTTAAGTGCTGAAACTTGTTATGAGATGCTGATTTGACTTGCTCTTTGCTATTGATGTGTTTTTCTTCATGCCACATGTCAATATGTTTTAGAAGTACAATCATATGGTCTTTGCTGTGGTGCAATCCATTTTTTCCATGATATGCCTTGAGGTGACTTAAACAAGCTTGTAAACATGCCATGCTAATGTTGCTGTTTTATACTTAGTGAAAAAACTGCAAAGTCTGGAATCTGTTAACCTGATGCCATGTTTGCTTGATGCCTCACTCAATTCCATGCTTGTTTTGGAGTGGCCAATGGTCATATCTTGTTGTCCATGTTATGCTCTATCCATCCATGCCCTTACTTGCACATATGGCCTTCTGTAGCTTATTTATTTCTTGCTCTCAAGTTGCTATAAATTTTACCTGTCAGACTTTTATCAGCATGATCAATTTGGTGAAGCTTGTTGTTATTGATCCATGCCTCCTATGGAGTTGCTCCAATGGAGTTGTTTGATGTATGCTATGTCTACTACATGTCCATGATCTTTATATACTTAGTGGAGTTGATATGCATGTTGTTTTGTGCCTCCGAAGGCAGCATCATGATGATGTTTTTGCCTTCCCAGATTTTGACCAAGTCTGGACAAATTTATTGCAACTTGCCATGCTTGGTTAATTGTGTTCCAGTAGGTTTTTGGGTGTGTTGTAAGTTCATGATTGTTAAGTATCATGTCTACTTCACATCCATGCCCTTTGTCTCCATGTATGAGTGCTGTAGCATAATTATTTCTTGCTCCAAAGATGCCATAAGGCTGTAAACTGCAGTTTTGTGTGAATATTGTTTTGCTTGCCATTTGCAAACCGTGTGTCCGTTTTGGGCAATCTTTATATCGATTTCAACCGAAATCTTCCCCTCTATCCAGTGGCTTGCTTGGTTTTCCAAGATGAGACCTTCTCCATCATCTTATCCTTAGGCTCAAGTGCTTCCACATGCATACACACATCATACTCACATCATGTTGTTTGTGCATTGCACCGTGTTTGATATTGTGCCGTGTTGTGTTCTTGTGTTGAGTAGAGCCGGGAGCCGAGACCGAGTACGAGGTTACTACCGAGGTTGAGTGTGAGGAGCAAGGTTACGATCCCACCGATGACTCAACAGGCAAGATGACCATACCCAGATATGACTACTCTCTTTGCCTATGCTAGATGTCTCGCTCTTTAGCTTATTGCCTCGATGCCTATGTCTGTTTGTCAGCCTCCTATTGTTGCCATGAAACTCGCTAACCACCCAACCTAGCAAACCTTTGATTGGCTACGTAAGCATCGCTCAGCCCCTCTTATAGCATTGCTAGTTGCAGGAGAAGATTTGAAGATTCTTGCTTCATGATGAAGTTATTGTTGGGATATCACAATATATTGTCTGTTAAACTAAATCATCTATATATTGGTAATGGGTGGAAGGCCAAGCCTCTTGCTTGGTGTTTTGTTCCACTCATGCCACCCTAGGAACCGTTTAAACCGGTGTTATGTTCCTTGATTTTGCATCCCTAACATGGTTGGGGTTTATGGGCCCCCCTTGATAACCCACTTAGCGCTAAACCTTTTCCAGCAAGGCCCAACATTGGTTTTACATTTTCCTAACAACTAAAACTTGCATAGGGAGTTATAAACCCTTTTCTTAATCAACAACCCGGGCCAGTGCTCCACATGAGTTTTGGTCCAAACTGGGCAACCTGCGGGGCCACCTTGGGGAAACCCGAGGGCTGGTAAATCCTGTAGCTTGTCCCATCCGGTCGTGGCCTGAGACGAGATACACGCGGCTACTATCAGGGTGTCGGCACGCCAAGAGGTCTTGCTGGATTAGTTTTACCTTAGTCGGAATATCTTTAGCACGGGATTCCAAGAATACTCGGGTCTTCCCACCTTGGAGTTGCGAGTCCGCAGATCGTGAGCTTGTGATGGGCTAAGTTGGGACACCCCTGCAGGGTTTGCTCTTTCGAAAGCCGTGCCTGCAGTTATGTGGCAGATGGGAATTTGTTAATATCCGGTTGTAGAAAACTTGACACCATGTTCATAATACACTACCAGCGTGAGTAACCATGACGGTCGCTTTCCGAAGGGGTTCAGGAAGTGAACACGATGGGGTTATGTTTGACGTGCTTAGATAGGATCAGTTCGTGATCACTTTGTCGACCGTTGGCACTTCTCTTCTCGCTCTAAACACGTAAGCTAGTGCTAGTGTAGCTGCAACCTTGTTCTTCAGCCTTGTTCCACACCCAAGGCTTAGATAGTTTTGCTACCCGGGAACGAGATTGCTGAGTCCTACGTGGCTCACAGATTCTACACAACACCAGATGCAGGTACCATGGTGAACTACACAGGTGATGGCACAGAGTTGTACTGGGAGTTCGACGAAGAACATGGGCGATACTACGTGTCTTATCCAGAGGATCAGTAGGGCTCTAAATAGGATGATCGGGACCTTGTGTGGCTTTATTTATGGTATATTTCATTTGGATCTTCGTCCGTAGCCGGACTCTGATGTTATTTGGATGATGAATGTTTATGTAATGCATTGTGTGACGTGGCGAGTGTAAGCCAAGTACTCTTTTGCAATTTAATCCCTCTTTTACATGAGTTGTGCAAAGATACCATTCTTGAGATCATTCCAGTATGATATTATGCCTTTAAGTCGTGCCTCGACACGTGGGAGGTATAATCACATACTGGGCATTACGAGTTGGTAATCAGAGCCTTCTCCGACCTAGGAGCCCCCACTGATTGATCGAATCATTGACGGTTGAGTCTAGGCACACACATGAAAATGTTTTGAGTCCTGTATATATATATATATATATATATATATATATATATATATATATATATATATATATATATATATCAAAGAGTAGGATTTCTTTTTACTCCTCATCCCTTTATCTCTCTGGTGAGGACTCCTGATGATTACTCTATCTCTTCTACTCTAAAAAATTCACTAATTTTTTAGGATCATGCGAGTATTGTTTGGATTGTTCCGATGTCTTTGTGATGAGAACATTGTTCTCGATGCCTCCTGTCATTTAGGGGTTGTGGCTGTGTCCGGGGAGTTGAGCTCCGAGGTGTTGTCATCACAAATCTATTACAGCAGTTCTGGAATACTTAAGACGACCGACATCGAAAACTCTTCTATGCGGTTAGTGGCAAGATAACCCCGACATCACCCAATACTCGGGAGGTAGTTCGGCAGTATTGCCATAGCTTGTATAGCAGATGCGTTCCAAAGGTCCGAGGTAAATGGTTTCCGGAAATAACTGGTTATGTGTTGAAGGATGGATACAGCTGGATGTAGGATTAGAGTTGAGTGCACGGTGCTTCCCCTGTATCACCAATACCTGATTGCATAACTAGAAACTTTCGGAAATTAATAGGTGGGTTCATCTAGCAGCTCGTAGGCATTCTTCCAACGAATGCATGATATGGAGTTCGAGGTTCTACATTGAGTGAAGTGGTTTTATGGGCGTTGTTCCGATCGGGAGTTGCATCTTAAAGGTTCCTTGGCTATGCTGATCCGGGGATTGCAAAACCCTTTTGTAACACGTTCCATGAGATTTCAGCACGAACATGTGGGACGAAGCTTCTATCTTGTGTTTGTTCTATTTGCTCTTTGTTGTTTTTATTTACCTTTTGTTCTCCCAAGTGGCTTCTCGAGAAGATTGTTGTACCATTAAATTCTGGATTACATTCGTTCATTTTGTTCGAATGTTCTTGTGAAGACTTATGTTGCAATTCTAGCCGTTGATTCAGCTTATATATTTTCAATCAATGCTAATAGTTGTCATCTCATTCAGGATGGCTCCTAAGAAGGTTCCCAATGCTAACCCAGAGGGTGAAGAAGTTTCTGATCGTCCTCCTTCCCCTCCTCCTCCGTCTGAGGCCTGGAGAGCAATTATGCATGCGACAAACCAGAACACCCAGATGCTTATGAAAATGATGCAGAACATTCAAGCCAACCAAGCAAGTCAAGGTGGTCATGGGAGCCAAGGCCAAGGCAATCTGTTCAATTAACCTCACTTTGCTACACTCAACCAGTTCCTGGCAAACCAACCGAAGGCATTCAGTTACTGTGTGGATCCGCTAGATGCTGAAGACTGGATAACAGACATCAAAAAGCATTTCGAGTGCAGTAACGTGAGACCTGAGGATTATGTCAAGTTTGTCGCCTTCCAACTCAAGGATCAAGCCGCTGATTGGTGGCAACAGTTCAAAGATTCCAGAGAGAGACGTGAAATCTCGTGGACTGACTTCTGCAAGGATTTCCGCTCTCACCACATTCCAACTAGTGTCATTGAAGGCATGCGTGAGCAATTCCGCAACCTGAAGCAAGGCACCATGTCCGTTTATCAATACAATGTCAAGTTTCAGAACCTTGCCCGCTATGCCAAGCAAGACATCCCATTTTCCAAGAGCAAGATTTATCAGTTCCGTGGTGGTCTGAAGGATGAACTCCAACTAGCTCTCACCTTGTTTGAGCCAGATGAATTTGATCAATTCTATAACATGGCCCTTAAGCAAGAGGCAGCCCAGCTCAAGGTTGAAGCTTCCAAAAAGAGGATCAGAGATGCTATCAACTCCTCCTCTTCTTCCCAAGTGGTCGCAAAGCAGCAGAAGTTTTGGCTTCCACCTCCTCTAGTGCTCCACCCTCCCAATAACAACAACAACAAGCACTCTCGTGGCCGTGGCTTTTCCCACCACCCAACCCAAGCAATCAGTCTAAGAATCACTTTCAAGCTTTGAAGTCAAGTGCTCCTTTTCACCGTCCTCTCTCAGAAGTGGTTTGCAACAAGTGCACTCAGAAGGGTCATTATGCTAACAAGTGTCCCAACCCAAGGCGCCTTCCGCCTCCTCCACCTGGCAGCACTGCTATTGTCAAGCACAACCCCAAGGCTGCAAGAGTGAATCTGATGAATGTAGCTCAAGCAGAGAACTCTTCAGATGTGATACTTGGTAACCTTCCAGTCAATCTTAAACCTGCTAAAGTTTTGTTTGATTCGGGTGCTTCATGTTCCTTCATGTCATATCCTTTTGCATCCAAGCATAATGTTCGCACCGAAGCTTTACCAAGAACTTTGAGTGTTATATCTCCTGGCAAGATATTGAGTTCTAGTTTGGTGGCTCCGGATATATCTATTTATATGGGTGATTACCGCTTTCTGGTTTCTCCGGTTATTCTCGGCAACTCCGACATTGATCTTATTCTTGGGATGGATTGGCTTTCCAAGCATGATGAAAACATTGATTGTGCAAATAAGGAAGTTAAGCTTACTCATCCTGACGAAGACGTGATTATCTTCGCCTCTCGAGATAACACAATCAGGCTATTCTCTCTCAATGACAAGGGCGAGATTAATGCCATCTCTCAAATTCCGGTGGTCAATGAGTATGAAGATGTTTTCCCTGAAGAGCTTCCAGGCATGCATCCGCATCGTCAAGTTGAATTCGTCATTGAACTCGAGCCCGGTACCGAGCCAGCATGTCGGCGTCCGTACAAGCTTTCTCCTGATAAGTTGAAGGAGCTGAAGAAACAACTCGATGAGCAAGAGCGTATGGGTCTAATCAGGCCTAGCACTTCTCCTTGGGGCCGTGGTGTTCTATTTGACAAGAAGAAGGATGGCACGGAACACCTTTGCGTTGATTACCGACCATTGAACAAGAAGACAAGAAAGAATAAGTATCCGCTCCCCAATATCAATGAATTGTTCGAGCAGCTGAAAGGAGCAAAGTTGTTCTCGAAGCTCGATCTCTGGATGGGTTACCATCAGATTCATAGCCGTGAAGAGGATATTCACAAGACCGCATTCAAAACAAGCTATGGCTCCTATGAATACACGGTCATGTCTTTTGGCCTCGCAAATGCTCCAGCCACCTTCTCGAGGATGATGCACTTCATATTCAACCCCTACACCAATGAATTTGTTCTCGTCGATCTGGATGACATCTTGGTATTCTCCAAGAATGAAGAAGACCATGCCAAACACCTCCGTTTGGTTCTGGACAGACTCCGTGAATACAAGTTCTATGCGAATTTCTCCAAGTGTGAATTCTGGCTGGATAAAGTCTTATAACTTGGCCATATCATCTCAGCTGAGAGTATTTCTATGAACCCCGAGAAAGTTGAAGCTATTGTCAACTGGGAACCCCCGCAGAATGTCAAGCAACTCCGAAGCTTCCTTGGTCTCGCTAGCTATTGCAGAAGGTTCGTTGAGAACTTCTCCAAGATTGCCAAGCCTCTTTCCAACCTGTTGCAAAAGATTGTCAAGTACAACTGGACTCCTGATTGTGATGTGGCATTCAAAACACTCAAAGAGAAGCTCATTTCTGCTCCGGTTCTTACTCCTCCGGATGAGTCCAAGCCCTATGAAGTCTTTTGTGATGCTTCTTTACAAGGACTTGGTGGTGTTCTCTTGCAAGACAAGAAGATTGTGGCATACACTTCTCGTCAGTTGAAACCAAATGAGAAGAATTACCCCACATGTGATCTCGAGCTAGCAGCAGTCGTACATGCCTTGATCACATGGAGACACCTTCTGTTGGGCAGAAAAGTGGACATCTTCACCGATCACAAGAGCTTGAAGTACATCTTCACACAGCCTAACCTTAACCTTTGCCAGACTCGTTGGGTTCAGATGATCCAAGAGTATGATCCAAGCATTGAGTACACACCTGGCAAGGCCAATGTCATTGCATATGCCTTGAGAAGAAATGCATATTGCAACAGTATCCTTCTCAAACAGTTCCAGCCTGAACTTTGTGAATCATTCAGGAAGCTCAACCTCCAAGTTGTTCCGCAAGGCTTTCTTGCAAATCTTCAAGTTGCTCCTACCTTGGAAGATCAGATCTGTGAGGCCCAACTCAGTGATGCTATGGTGCAGAAAGTGAAACATGGTATTGCTAAGGGTACTCCCAAGTACAAGTGCTATCATATTGATGAGAAAGACACCTTGTTCTTTGAGGACAGAATTGTGGTTCCCAAGGGTGATCTGAGGAAGCTCATAATGAACGAAGCACATGACTCCCTCCTCTCGATTCATCCCGGAAGTTCCAAGATGTACCAAGACCTTAAGCAATCTTACTGGTGGACTCACATGAAAAGGGAGATGGTCCAATTTGTGAATGAATGTGATGTCTACAGAAGAGTGAAGGCAGAGCATCAATGTCTAGCCGGTCTCCTCCAACCTTTACCTATTCCCGAGTGGAAATTCGATCACATTGAAATGGATTTCGTCACTGGGTTTCCCAAGTCCAAGAAGGGGAATGATGCTATCTTTGTAGTGATCGACAAGCTAACCATAGTAGCTCACTTCCTTCCCGTCAAAGAATCCATCAACGTAGCTCAGTTGGCAGAGTTGTACGCTTCCAGAATTGTTTCGTTGCATGGCATTCCTCAAGTCATCTCCTTAGACCGTGGAAGTTTGTTCACATCCAAGTTCTAGGACTCCTTTCAGTCAGCCATGGGCACTAAGATCCGTTTCAGCAATGCGTTTCACCCTCAGACTAGTGGTCAAGTCGAAAGAGTGAACCAGATCCTCGAAGACATGCTCAGAGCTTGTGTCATCTCTTTTGGCATGAAGTGGGAAGATTATCTTCCATTTGCCGAGTTCTCTTACAATAACAGTTTCCAAGCAAGTGCCGACAAAGCTCCTTTTGAAATCCTCTATGGCAGAAAGTGCCGTACCCCGCTCAACTGGTCCGAGACTGGTGAACGTCAACTTCTTGGCAATGACTTGATCTCAGAAGCCGAAGAAACGTGCAAAGTCATATGTGAGAATCTCAAAGCCGCTCAGTCGCGTCAAAAGAGTCACTATGACGGCAAGCATCATGATTTGGCCTTCAACATTGGAGATCATGTCTATCTCCGTGTTTCTCCTATGAAAGGCACCCAGAGATTCGGTATCAAAGGAAAGCTTGCTCCTAGATACGTGGGCCCTTTCAAGATTCTTGGCAACAGAGGCGATCTAGCCTATCAACTTGAGCTCCCCTCCAACTTTGCAAATGTTCATGATGTGTTTCACGTGTATCAACTCCGCAAGTGCTTCAAGACACCTGAACGTACCATTCCGTTCAAGGAGATTGATCTTCAACAAGACTTATTTTACCATGAGCACCCTGTTGCTATTCTTGAAGAAACTGAGCGCAAAACCCGCAACAAGTCAATCAAGTTCTTGAAAGTGAAGTGGTCACACCATACCGACCGAGAAGCTACGTGGGAACGAGAATATCACCTTCAGTCCGAGTATCCTTCCTTCTTCCAGTCCTAGATCTCGGGACGAGATCTTTGTGTAGTAGAGGAGAGTTTGTAACACCCCATATGTAACACCTTCCATTTATGGCAATACATGAAACGTTGACTTCATCAATTCCATTCTGGGATCTTCTTTCATTTCGGGTTTCTTCGTTTTGTCATGTGCGTGTGTGCATTTCATCCATGTCATGTTATCATGTGAATTGCATTGCATTCGTGTTGTCACTTGCACCAGGATCCGCTCGCCTCTTCCCGTTGTCCATTTCGAGTACCGACGCTCACACACGTGTCCGTGGCAACCCTCGAGTTCTTCTTTCGTGTGTGGCCATGTAACATTCCCAGAATGAGGTGATACTTGTCGTGCGTTGTTGTTTTGGTACGTGTAGGCTGCCTGTCAAGTTTCGTCGCGTTTGGACTTCGTTTGGTACTCCAACGGTTAACCTAGTGGGCTAAAAGCTACACTTTCTTTTGGCCCAAGACCCCCTCCACAACAGCCCACTAACCCAGCACAACCACTCCCATCCTCTCGGTCGTCGGATCGTGATCGTGTGGGCGAAACCGCACTCCATTTGGACCTTCCTAGCTCCCAGAATCTATAAATTAGCCCCTCCCCCGAAATTTTCGGGCAAAAACCCTAGCCTCCTCCGAGCTCTAGCCTCGCCTCGATTTCTGTGCCGGGCGGACATGTCCGCTCCTCGCCGGACATGCCGCGCCCGCCAGATCCGCCGTCCGCCGCTCCGCGCGGGCCCGCCGGCCCCGAGGACGGCCCCTGTAGCCCACTTCGCGCGCGCAGCCGCCTCCACGCCACGCCCGCCGCCGCCTCCTGCCACCGGTGCAGCGCCTGCCGCCTCCTGCCGCCGGCGCAGCGCCGCCGGCGACGACCGCTGGCGCATCACCGCCGCCGCGCCCCGGCCGGCCTCGCCAGCGCCGACCGCCGCCGCCAGCCTCGCCTCCGCCGCCGCTGCTCCCTCACCGGCCAACCGGCTCCCTCGCCGGACCGCCGCCTCTGTCCTCCACTCCGGCCACCGCCGCATCGCCGGAGCCGGCCATATCCGGATCGGGCCGGGGTGGACGAGATCCACCCGTCCCCCAATCCAAACGCCGTCCCGCAGCCCGGATCCCTCCGTCCCGCACGGATCCGCCCCGTTGACTTTCGGGAGGTATAAAAATTCCACTAAGTCCCCAGATTTCCATAATTTGTTGCCTTCTTTGCATGACTGTAACTTCGTGCTCGTAGATCCGTTTTGGGCGTGTAATATATCAAAATGTTCGTTGAGATGTGCTCTTCATTTTGTTCCACTGTGGCATGCTTGTTTGAGTTCATCTTGATAACCTAATCATCGTTCCAAGAGTGCTATATGTTTAAAACTGCTATTATATGTAATTTTCTTGCCATGTTTGAGATGTGATAACTTTGTGCATGTTGGTCCAAATGGAGCAGATGATATGTCAAAATGTTCACTGTGAAGTGCTCTACATGATGGTTGCTGTAGCATTCATGTTAGGTGTCATATTGCCATGTTAATCTCTGTTGCAAAAGTGCATGTGGCTGTTAAGTGCTGAAACTTGTTATGAGATGCTGATTTGACTTGCTCTTTGCTATTGATGTGTTTTTCTTCATGCCACATGTCAATATGTTTTAGAAGCACAATCATATGGTCTTTGCTGTGGTGCAATCCATTTTTTCCATGATATGCCTTGAGGTGACTTAAACAAGCTTGTAAACATGCCATGCCAATGTTGCTGTTTTATACTTAGTGAAAAAACTGCTAAGTCTGGAATCTGTTAACCTGATGCCATGTTTGCTTGATGCCTCACTCAATTCCATGCTTGTTTTGGAGTGGCCAATGGTCATATCTTGTTGTCCATGTTATGCCCTATCCATCCATGCCCTTACTTGCACATATGGCCTGCTGTAGCTTATTTATTTCTTGCTCTCAAGTTGCTATAAATTTTACCTGTCAGACTTTTATCAGCATGATCAATTTGGTGAAGCTTGTTGTTATTGATCCATGCCTCCTATGGAGTTGATCCAATGGAGTTTTTTGATGTATGCTATGTCTACTACATGTCCATGATCTTTATATACTTAGTGGAGGTGATATGCATGTTGTTTTATGCCTCCGAAAGCAGCATCGTGATGATGTTTTTGCCTTCCCAGATTTTGACTAAGTCTGGATAAATTTATTGCAACTTGCCATGCTTGGGTAATTGTATTCCAGTAGCTTTTTGGGTGTGTTGTAAGTTCATGATTGTTAAGTATCATGTATACTTCACATCCATGCCCTTTGTCTCAATGTTTGAGTGCTGTAGCATAATTATTTCTTGCTCCAAAGATGCCATGTGGCTGTAAACTGCAGTTTTGTGTGAATATTGTTTTGCTTGCCATTTGCAAACCGTGTGTCCGTTTCCGGCGATCTTTATATCGATTTCAACCGAAATCTTCCCCTCTATCCAGCGTCTTGCTTGGTTTTCCAAGATGAGGCCTTCTCCATAATCTTATCCTTAGGCTCAAGTGCTTCCACATGCATACGCACATCATACTTGCATCATGTTGTTTATGCATTGCACCGTGTTTGATATTGTGCCATGTTGTGTTCTTGTGTTGAGTAGAGCCGGGAGCCGAGACCGAGTACGAGGTTTCTACTGAGGTTGAGTGTGAGGAGCAAGGTTACTATCCCACCGACGACTCAACAGGCAAGATGACCTTACCCAGATATCACTACTATCTTTGCCTATGCTAGATGTCTCGCTCTTTAGCTTATTGCCTCGATGCCTATGTCTGTTTGTCAGCCTCCTATTGTTGCCATGAAACTCTCTAACCACCCAACCTAGCAAACCTTTGATTGGCTACGTAAGCATCGCTCGGCACCTCTTATAGCATTGCTAGTTGCAGAGAAGATTTGAAGATTCTTGCTTCACGATGAAGTTATTGTTGGGATATCACAATATATTATCTGTTAAACTAAATCATCTATATATTGGTAATGGGTGGAAGGCTAAGCCACTTCCTTGGTGTTTATTTCCACTCATGCCACCCTAGGAACCGTTTAAACCAGTGTTATGTTCCTTGATTTTGCGTCCCTAACACGGTTGGGGTTTATGGGCGCCCCTTGATAACCCACTTAGCGCTAAAGCTTTTCCAGCAAGGTCCAACATTGGTTTTACATTTTCCTAACAACAAAAACTTGCATAGGGAGTTGTAAACCCTTCTCTTAATCAACAACCCGGGCCAGTGCTCCACATGAGTGTTGATCCAAACTGGGCAACCTGCGGGGCCACCTTGGGTAAACCCGAGGGCTGGTAAAAACCTGTAGCTTGTCCCATCCGGTCGTGGCCTGAGACGAGATACGCACGTCTACTATCAGGGTGTCAGCACACCGGGAGGTCTTGCTGGATTAGTTTTACCTTAGTCGGAATATCTTGAGCACGGGATTCCGAGAATACTCGGGTCTTCCCACCTTGGAGTTGCGACTCCGCAGATCGTGAGCTTGTGACGGGCTAAGTTGGGACACCCCTGCAGGGTTTGATCTTTCGAAAGCCGTGCCCGCGGTTATGTGGCAGATGGGAATTTGTTAATATCCGGTTGTAGAAAACTTGACACCATGTACATAATACACTACCAGCGTGAGTAATCGTGACGGTCGCTTTCCGAAGGGGTTCGGGAAGTGAACACGGTGGGGTTATGTTTGACGTGCTTAGATAGGATCACTTCGTGATCACTTTGTCGACCGTTGGCACTTCTCTTCTCGCTCTAAACACGTAAGTTAGTGCTAGTGCAACTGCAACCTTGTTCTTCAGCCTTGTTCCACACCCAAGGCTTAGATAGTTTTGCTACCCGGGAACGGGATTGCTGAGTCCTCCGTGGCTCACAGATTCTACACAACACCAGATGCAGGTACCATGGTGAACTACACAGGTGATGGCACATAGTTGTACTGGGAGTTCGACGAAGAACGTGGGCGATACTACATGTCTTATCCAGAGGATCAGTAGGGCTCTTACTAGGATGATCGGGACCTTGTGTGGCTTTATTTATGGTATCTTTCATTTGGATCTTCGTCCGTAGCCGGACTCTGATGTTTTTAGGATGATGAATGTTTATGTAATGCATTGTGTGACGTGGTGAGTGTAAGCCAACTACTCTTTTGCAATTTAATCCCTCTTTTACATGAGTTGTGCAAAGATACCATTCTTGAGATCATTCCAGTATGATATTATGCCTTTAAGTCGTGCCTCTACACGTGGGAGGTATAATCTCATACTGGTCATTACAAGAACACGACCTAGAGGGGTCGGAACACTCGCCGGCGACGAGGTCCGACGGCGATGCGCTCAGGCACTCGGTGAACTAGGACCTAGAGGGCACGCAAGAAGGGGAAAAAGGTACGGGGGAGAGAGAGGAGCTCACCACGAGCACAGAGATGTGCTCGGCTGGCCCAGTCGTGGACGGAGTCGACGGTGGCGGCTCTCGAACAGGTACGGCCACCGGAGATGAAGAAGAGGAAGAAGTCGACGGCATGGAGGCGATCGGGTCCGCGTAGATGAAGTAGTCGAAGGAGTCGACATCGTGGAAGAAGAAGGACACCTTTGGCGAGGCTGAGGTCGACGAGGAGCTCGCTGGCGACGAGGTGGCACTCTCAGATGCGCTCGGGTGTCGACTGGGGTGGCGGATCTGGTGGTGCTGGGCTCTCCAGGAGGCGACGAGGAGGAAGGGGAAACCTAGAGAGAGGGGCTGGACAAGCTTCAGGTTTAAATGGGGGGCTCGGGGCACGAAGCCTTGACGCCCGTGAGTTCACGACACGACGGTGAGCGCGCGCACTGCTGTGCTTTTGCCGACGGAGGAAGACGGAGACGCGACTGTGTGAGACAGATAGGTGGGGCCAAGGGGGGAAAAGCCACGGCGCGACTGCTGTGGCATGTTGGCTGGGCCTGCAGGAGAGATGGGCCGCCCAGCTGTGGGGGGAGAAGCTGGGCCTGGGGGAGAGAGAAGGAGGAGGAGGAGGCCCAAGCCACTGCCGTGCCACTGACTCCTTTTCTTTTTCTTTTATCCTCAGTCAGAAAAGAGAAAGAAAAGCACAAAATAAAAGGAGAAGAGTAAGGGGAAAAGAAAAATATCCCCATGCTCAGTGATTTATGCCCTATTTAATAAAGTTGACTTGGGCATTTTTAGAGGTAAAAAAATAAAAGGAGTTTGAATATGGTTCCAACTCTTGGTATTTTAAAACCTAACCAAATCATTTTCAAATAGGGTGATATTTGGTGGAGAGGTTGTAGGCATGGTGCAAGATTTAAGGGGAAATAAAGAACATTAAAGCACTTGGCTAGGTGGCTTGCACCAAGGGGTAAAGAATGGACAGAAAGAAAAGAAAGAAAGAAAGAAAGAAAGAAAGAAAGAAGAAGAAGAAGAAGAAGAAGAAGAAGAGGTTAGGGTTTAGCTAGGCATAGATAGAACCCACACACACAACACCACAAGGCCTCACACACACTCATCAATAAAAGTAAACTAAGATGTCATGATGCCATGATGATGAAGCAATGCAAGGATGCAAAAATAATAAATGATATGGCAATGCAAGAATAAAATGACAAGAACCCCCAAGGATAATGACAAGGATCAAATTGAGAAGCTTTATTGCCATAATTGGAAAGTGTTACATATGGGGCATTACAAAATCTCCTACACTACAAAAAGATCTCGTCCCGAGATCTAGGACTGGAAGAAGGAAGGATACTCGGAACGAAGGTGATCTTCTCGTTCCCACGTAGCTTCTCGGTCGGTATGGTGTGACCACTTAACTTTCAAGAACTTGATGGACTTGTTGCGGGTTTTGCGCTCAGTTTCCTCAAGAATAGCAACAAGGTGCTCACGATAAGACAAGTCTTGTTGAAGATCAATCTCCTCGAACAGAATGGTGCGTTCAGATGTCTTGAAGCACTTGCGGAGTTGAGACAGGTGAAACACAACATGAACATTTGCAAAGTTGGAGGGAAGCTCGAGTTGGTAGGCTAGATCGCCTCTTTTGCCAAGAATCTTGGAAGGGCCCACGTATCTCGGAGCAAGCTTTCCTTTGATACCGAATCTTTGGGTTCCTTTCATAGGAGAAACACTAAGATAGACATGATCTCCAATGTCGAAAGCCAACTCACGATGCTTGCCGTCATAGTAACTCTTTTGACGCGATTGAGCGGCTTTGAGATTCTCACGTATGACTTTGCACATTTCTTCGGCTTCTGAGATCAAATCATTGCCAAGAAGTTGACGTTCACCAGTCTCGGACCAGTTGAGAGGGGTACGACACTTTCCGCCATAGAGGATTTCAAAAGGAGCTTTGCTGGCACTTGCTTGGAAGTTGTTGTTGTAAGAGAATTCGGCAAACGGGAGACAATCTTCCCACTTCACATCGAAAGAGATGACACAAGCTCTGAGCATGTCTTCAAGGATCCGGTTCACTCTTTCGACTTGACCACTACTCTGAGGGTGAAACACAGTGCTGAAATGAATCTTCGTGCCCATGGCTGACTGAAAGGAGTCCCAGAACTTGGATGTGAACAAACTTCCATGGTCTGAGGAGATGACTTGAGGAATGCCATGCAACGAAACAATTCTGGAAGTGTACAACTCTACCAGCTGAGCTGCATTGATGGATTCTTTAACAGGAAGGAAGTGAGCTACTTTAGTTAGGTTGTCAATCACTACAAAGATATCATCATTTCCCTTCTTGGAATTAGGAAACCCAGTGACGAAATCCATCTCAATGTGGTCGAATTTCCACTCGGGAATAGGTAGAGGTTGGAGGAGACCGGCTGGATGTTGATGCTCTGCCTTCACTCTTCTGCAGACATCACATTCATTCATGAATTGGGCAATCTCCCTTTTAATGCGAGTCCACCACTACGATTGCTTGAGGTCTTGGTACATCTTGGAACTTCCGGGATGAATCGAGAGGAGGGAGTCATGTGCTTCGTTCATTATGAGTTTCCTGAGATCACCCTTGGGAACTACAATCTGTCCTCAAAGAACAAGGTGTCTTTCTCATCAACACGATAGCACTTGTACTTGGGAGTACCCTTAGCAATACCATGTTTCACTTTCTGCACCATAGCATCACTTAGTTGGGCCTCACGAATCTGATCTTCCAAGGTAGGAGCAACTTCAAGGTTTGCAAGAAAGCCTTGCGGAACAACTTGGAGGTTGAGCTTCCTGAATGATTCACAAAGTTCAGGCTGGAACGGTTTGAGAAGGAGACTGTTGCAATATGCCTTTCTGCTCAAGGCATCTGCAATGACATTGGCCTTGCCAGGTGTGTACTTAATGCTTGGATCATACTCTTGGATCATCTCAACCCAACGAGTCCGGTGAAGGTTCAGGTTTGGCTGTGTGAAGATATACTTCAAGCTCTTGTGATCGGTGAAGATGTTCACTTTTCTGCCCAACAGAAGGTGTCTCCACGTGATCAAGGCATGTACAACTGCTGCTAGCTCGAGATCATGTGTGGGGTAATTCCTCTCATTTGGCTTCAACTGACGAGAAGTGTATGCCACAATCTTCTTGTCTTGCATGAGAACACCACCAAGTCCTTGCAAAGAAGCATCACAAAAGACTTCATACGGCTTGGACTCATCCGGGGGAGTAAGAACCAGAGCAGAAATGAGCGTCTCTTTGAGTGTTTTGAATGCCACATCACAATTAGGAGTCCAGGAGCACTTGACATTCTTCTGCAACAGGTTGGAAAGAGGCTTGGCAATCTTGGAGAAGTTCTCAACGAACCTTCTGCAATAGCTAGCAAGACAAAGGAAGCTTCGAAGTTGCTTGACATTCTGCGGGGGTTCCCAGTTGACAATAGCTTCAACTTTCTCGGGGTTCACAGAAATACCCTCAGCAGAGATGATATGGCCAATATATAAGACCTTATCCAGCCAAAATTCACATTTGGAGAACTTCTCATAGAACTTGTGTTCACGGAGCCTGTCCAGAACCAAACGGAGGTGCTTGGCATGGTCTTCTTCATTCTTGAAGAATACTAAGATGTCATCCAGATAGACGAGAACAAATTCATTGGTGTAGGGGTTGAATATAAAGTGCATCATCCTCGAGAAGGTGGGTGGAGCATTTGCGAGGCCAAAAGACATGACCGTGCATTCATAAGAGCCAAAACTCGTTCTAAATGCGGTCTTGGGAATATCTTCTTCACGGATACGGATCTGGTGATAACCCATCCGGAGATCGAGCTTTGAGAACACCTTTGCTCCTTTGAGCTGCTCGAACAATTCATTGATATTGGGGAGCGGATACTTGTTCTTTATTGTCTTCTTGTTCAATGGCCGGTAATCAATGCAAAGGCGTTCCGTGCCATCCTTCTTCTTGACAAATAGAACACCACAGCCCCAAGGAGAAGTACTAGGCCTGATTAGACCCATACGCTCTTGCTCATCGAGTTGTTTCTTCAGCTCCTTCAACTCATCAGGGGAAAGCTTGTACGGATGCCGACATGCTGGCTCGGTACCGGGCTCGAGTTCAATGACGAATTCAACTTGACGATGCGGAGGCATGCTTGGAAGCTCTTCAGGGAAAACATCTTCATACTCATTGATCACCGAAATCTGAGAGATGGCATTAATCTCGCCCTTGTCATTGAGAGAGAATAGCCTAATTGTGTTATCTCGAGATGCGAAGATCATCACATCTTCGTCAGGATGAGTAAGCTTGACTTCCTTATTTTCACAATCAATGTTTGCATCATGCTTGGAGAGCCAATCCATCCCAAGAATAAGATCAATGTCGGAGTTGCCGAGAATAACTGGAGAAACCAGAAAACTGTAATCACCCATATGAATAGATATATCCGGAGCCACCAAACTAGAAGACATTAGTTTCCCCGGAGAAGTAACTTGCAACTTTTGGGGTAATGCCACTGTGCTCACATTATGATTGGATGCAAATGGATATGACTTGAAGGAACAAGATGCACCCGAATCAAACAAAACTTTAGCAGGTTTAAGATTGACTGGAAGGTTACCAAGTATCACATCTGAAGAATTCTTTGCTTGAGCTGCATTCATCAGATTCACTCTTGCTTGCTTGGGATTGTGCTTGAAAATAGCAGTGTTGACAGACAGAGGAGGCGGAAGGCGCCTTGGGTTGGGACACTTGTTAGCATAGTGACCCTTCTGAGTGCACTTGTTGCAAACCACTTCTGAGAGAGGACGGTGATAAGGACCACTCGACCTTGAAGCTTGAAACTGAGGCTTGGACTGATTGCTTGGGTTGGGTGGGTGGGAGAAACCACGACCACCTGAATGCTTGTTGTTGTTTGGAGGACGGAGCACTGGAGGAGGCGGTAGCCAGAACTTCTGCTGCTTGGCAACCACTTGGGAAGAAGAGGAGGAGTGAACAACATCTCTGATCCTCTTTTTGGAAGCTTCAATCTTGAGCTGGACTGCCTCTTGCTTATGAGCCATATTGTAGAATTGGTCAAATTCATCCGGCTCGAATAAGGTGAGGGCTAGTTGGAGTTCATCCTTCAGACCACCACGGAACTGATAAATCTTGCTCTTGGCATCTGGGATGTCTTGCTTGGCATAGCGAGCGAGATTCTCGAACTTGACATTGTATTGATAGACGGACATGGTGCCTTGTTTCAGGTTGCGGAATTGCTCACACATGCCTTCAATGACACTAGTTGGAATGTGGTGAGAGCAAAAATCCTTGCAGAAGTCAGTCCACGAGATTTCACGTCCACCTCTGGAATCTTTATACTGTTGCCACCAATCAGCAGCTTGATCCTTGAGTTGGAAGGCGGCAAACTTGACATAATCCTCAGGTCTCACGTTACTGCATTCAAAGTGCTTCTTGATGTCTGTTATCCAGTCTTCAGCATCTAGCGGATCCACATAGTAACTGAAAGACTTCGTTGGTTTGCCAGGAATTGGTTGAGGGTTGCAAAGCGAGGTTGATTGAACAGATTGCCTTGGCCTTGGTTCCCATGACCTCCTTGATTTGCTTGGTTGGCTTGAATGTTCCGCATCATTTGCATAAGCATCTGGGCGTTCTGGTTGGTCGCTTGCATAATTGCTCTCCAGGCCTCAGACGGAGGAGGAGGGGAAGGAGGACGTTCAGGAACACGCTATTCTTCACCCTCTGGGTTAGCATTGGGAACCTTCTTAGGAGCCACCCTGAATGAGATGACAACTATTAGCCATTGATTGAAATTATATAAGCTGAATCAACGGCTAGAATTGCAACATAAGTCTTCACAAGAACATTCGAACAAATGAACGAATGTAATCCACAGTTTAATGGTACAACAATCTTCTCGAGAAGCCACTTGGGAGAACAAAAGGTAAATAAAAACAACAAGGAGCAGATAGAAAAAATACAAGATAGAAGTTTCGTCCCACATGTTCGCGCTGAAAGCTCATGGAATGTGTTACAAAAGGGGTTTGCAATCCCTGGATCAGCATAGCCAAGGACCCTTTAAGATGCAACTCCGGATTGGAACAACGCCCATAAAACCACTTCAGTCAATGTTGAACCCCGAACTCCATATCATGCATTCGTTGGAAGAATGCCTACGAGCTACTAGAAGAACCCACCTATTAATTTCCGAAGGTTTCCGGTTATGCAATCAGGTGTTGGGGATACAGGGGAAGCACCGCGCACTCAACTCTAATCCTACATCCAGCTGTATCCATCCTTCAACACATAACCAATTATTTTCGGAAACCATTTACCTCGGACCTTCGAAACGCATCTGCTATACAAGCTGTGGCAATACTGCCAAACTACATCCCCAGTACTGGGTGATGTCGGGGTTATCTCACCACTAACCGCATAGAAGAGTTTTCGATGTCGTCCGTCTTAAGTATTCTAGAATCGCTGCGATAGATTTGTGACGACAACACCTCGGAGCTCAACTCCCCGGGACACTACCACAACCACTAAATGACAGGAGGCATCGAGAACAATGTTCTCGTCACAAAGATATCAGAACAATCCAAACAATACTCGCGTGATCCTAATTTTTTTTAGTGAATTTTTGAGAGTAGAAGAGATAGAACATCGTCAGGAGTCCTCACCAGAGTGATAAAGGGATGAGGAGTAAAAAGAAATCCTACTCTCCGATATATATAGGACTCAAAACATTTTCATGTGTGTGCCTAGACTCAACCGTCAATGATTCGATCAATCAAGGGGGCTCATAGGTCAGAGAAGGCTCTGATTACCAACTTGTAATGCCCAGTATGAGACTATACCTCCTACGTGTCAAGGCACGACTTAAAGGCATAATCTCATACTAGAATGATCTCAAGTATGATATCTTTGCACAACTCATGTACAAGAGGGGATGAAAAAGTAAAAGCGTCACACAATGTAATACATTAACATACATCATCCAATAACATCAGAGTCCGACTACCGACCAAGATCCAAATGAAAGATACCATAAATAAGCAACACAAGGTCCCGATCATGCTAGTAAGAGCCCTACTGATCCTCCGGGTAAGACACATAGTATCCCCCACGTTCTTCATCGAACTCCCAATACAGCTCTGAACCACCAGCTGTGTAGTTCTCAACGGTACCTGCATCTGGTGTTGTGTAGAATCTGTGAGCCATGGAGGACTCAGCAATCCCATTCCGGGGTAGCAATACTATCAAAGCATTAGGTGTGGAACAAGGCTGGAAACAAGGTTGCAGCAGCACTATCACTAGCTTACGTGTTTAGAGCGAGAAGAGAAAGTGCCAACGATCGTCAAAGTGATCACGAAGTGATCCTAACTAAGCACGTCAAACATAACCCCACCGTGTTCACTTCCCGAACCCCTTTGGAAAGCGACCGTCATGGTTACTCACGCTGGTAGTATATTAAGAACATGGTGTCAAGTTTTCTACAACCGGATATTAACAAATTCCCATCTGCCACATAACCGCGGGCACGGCTTTCAAAATTTCAAACCCTGCAGGGGTGTCCCAACTTAGCCCATCCCAAGCTCACGATCTACGGTGTCGCAACTCCAAAGTGGGAAGACCGAGTGTTTTTGGAATCTCATGCTGAAGATATTCCGACATAGGTAAAACTAATCCAGCAAGACCTCCCGGCGTGCCGACACCCTGATAGTAGCCGCGCGTATCTCGTCTCAAGCCATGACCGGATGGGACATCCTATAGGTTTTTACCAGCCCTTGAGTTTCCTCGAGGTGGCCCTGCAGCCTGCCCAGTTTGGACCAACACTCATGTGGAGCACTGTCCCAGGGTTGTTAATTAAGAACTCCGGTTTGCAACGCCCTTATGCAAGTTTTAGTTATTAGGGAAATGTAAAACCAATGTTGGGTCTTGCTGGAAAAGCTTTAGCGCTAAGCGGGTTATCAAGGGGGGCCCATAAACCCCAACCGTGTTAGGGACGCAAAATCAAGGAACATAACACTGGTTTAAACGGTTCCTAGGGTGGCATGAGTGGAACAAAACACCAAGCAAGAGGCTTAGCCTTCCACCCATTACCAATATATAGATGATTTAGTTCAACAGATTATATAATGTGATATCCCAACAATAACTTCATCATGAAGCAAGAATCTTCAAATCTTCACCTGCAGCTAACAACGCTATAAGAGGGGCTGAGCGATGCTTACGTAGCCAAACAATGGTTTGCTAGGTGGGTGGTTAGAGAGGTGCATGGCAACAATAGGAGGCTGACAAACAGACATAGGCATTGAGGCAATAAGCTAAAGAGCGAGACATCTAGTATAGGCAAAGATAGTAGTGATATCTGGGTAAGGTCATCTTGCCTGTTGATTCCACGGAGGGATCGTAACCTTTCTCCTCACACTCAACCTTGGTAGAAACCTCGTACTCCGTATCATCACCGGGCTCTAACCAAACACAACAATGCAACAACGTAACGAAATCAATCAACATGCTGTGCTCAACCACATGATGCATGAACATGATGAACAAGGACAAGAGTAGATATGATGCATGTCTTGGGACACAAGGGTGCAACAATATCACATCCAACCAGATCATACACAAGAATGAAACAATCAAAGGATCAACTAACAAGTTTATGTATGATCAAACAAGCATCCAACAAGTTTATAAGGAGTTGGTTAACATGGCAAGGGTGCAAGAAACATTACAGGAACATGCTAGCACATTTAAATGGGCTGGAAATAAATAACAACAATATCCAGAAACTCCCATATTAATTTATTTGCATTTGGGACAGATTTGAAAAACTTCTGTGATAAAGTTTCCAAACATGCTAAACAATAGCACCAAAATATTCTACACATTTTTCTACCCCAAATGCATATAAAGTTTGTTAAATTTGGAGTTGTAGATATTTAGTTATATTTTTTACAAGTTTAAGCATATTTAAAATAAGTTTAAATTCAAACAACATTTTAAATGTTTTTAAACATGGCAACAAATAGCATATTCATAATCTACATAAAATTCTAAGCACTTTTCATATATAACTCATATTCATCAGAAACATATTTTCACATATATTAAATTAACAAGAAAAACAGAAAAAGAAAAGAAAAAGAAAACAGAAAAGAAAAACAAAACAAGCGCCAGGGTCCAGAGTGACCCAGGCTCAACTAGCCCAAGCCACTGACAAGAGGGCCCGGCCTCGCTGACCTGGCGCCAGCGGGTGCGCGCGGGGGCTGGGAAGCAACTGTGAGGCTGGCAGGTGGGGCCTACCTGTCAGCCACACAAGGAAAACAAAAAGGGGCGAAATAGCCACTGCGCCCGCAAGGATTCGAACCCAAGCCCTCTCGCTTATCTAACGGAGACAAATCCACTGCGCTACTGAATGAAACTTGATAGATAACAGGTGCTATATCTGAAGACATAACAGAAGAAGCAGAGCACAGGGGAAACGCATGGCTCGTCGGAGCCGCTCCGGCAACCAAACGAGACGGCGGAGTGGTGCGGCGTGCTCCTGGAAGAGTTCCGCACCCACCTGATGCACTAGCAGCACCCAAAGAGCACTACAGCGCCGACGACGAGCAATGACAGAACGACGGCGACGGAGCAACGGCGAGGCGATGTAGAGGCCTAGGCGGCACGGCGACTGCACATGCAGCTCCTACACGATGAGGAGAAGCAAATAGACAGAAGAACACGACCTTGAGGGGTCAGAACACTCGCCGGAGACGAGGTCCGACGGCGATGCGCTCGGGCGCTCAGTGAACTAGGACCTAGAGGGCGTGCAGGAAGTGGAAAAAGGTACGGGGAGAGAGAGGATCTCACCACGAGCACGGAGATGTGCTGGGCTGGCCCAGTCGTGGACGGAGTCGACGGCGGCGGCTCTCGAATAGTTACAGCCACCGAAGATGAAGTAGAGGAAGAAGTCGACGGCGTGGAGGCGATCGGGTCCGCGTAGATGAAGTAGTCGAAGGAGTCGACATCGTGGAAGCAGAAGGACACCTTTGGCGAGGCTGAGGTCGACGAGGAGCTTGTCAGCGACAAGGTGGCGCTCTCAGATGCGCTCGGGTGTCGACTGGGGCGGCGGATCTGGTGGTGCTGGGCTCTCCAGGCGGCGACGAGGAGGAAGGGGAAACCTAGAGAGAGGGGCTGGACAAGCTTCGTGTTTAAATGGGGGGCTCGGGGCACGAGGCCTCGACGTGCGTGAGTTCACGGCACGACGGTGAGCGCGCGCGCTGCTCTGCTTTTGCTGATGGAGGAAGACGGAGACGCGGCTCTATGAGACAGACAGGTGGGGCCAAGGGGGG
>LR738712.1:217386295-217431409 GCA_902687465.1 Secale cereale
ACGGCGCGACAGCTGCGGCCTGTTGGCTGGGCCTGCGGGAGAGATGGGCCGCGCAGCTGTGGGGGGAGAAGCTGGGCCTGGGGGAGAGAGAAGGAGGAGGAGGAGGCCCAGGCCACTTCTGTGCCACTGAATCCTTTTCTTTTTCTTTTATCCTCAGTCAGAAAAGAAAAATAAAAGCACAGAATAAAAGGAGAAGAGTTAGGGGAAAAGAAAAATATCCCCATGCTCAGTGATTTATGCCCTATTTAATAAAATTGACTTGGACATTTTTAGAGGCAGAAAAATAAAAGGAGTTTGAATATGGTTCCAACTCTTGGTATTTTAAAACCCAACCAAATCATTTTCAAATAGGGTGATATTTGGTGGAGAGGTTGTAGGCATGGTGCAAGATTTAAGGGGAAAGAAAGAACATTAAAGCACTTGGCTAGGTGGCTTGCACCAAGGGGTAAAGAATGGACAGAAAGAAAAGAAAGAAGAAGAAGAAGAAGAAGAGGAAGAATAAGAAGAGGTTAGGGTTTAGCTAGGCATAGCTAGAACCCACACACACAACACCACAAGGCCTCACGCACACTCATCAATAAAAGTAAACTAAGATGCCATGATGCCATGATGATGAAGCAATGCGAGGATGCAAAAATAATAAATGATATGGCAATGCAAGAATAAAATGACAAGAACCCCAAGGATAATGACAAGGATCAGATTGAGAAGCTTTATTGCCATAATTGCAAAGTGTTAGATATGGGGCATTACAGCGACCCCCAGTCCAGACCCTTTTTGGTCCAGTAGGTCAACCTCATTGGGGCCGGATCTGAAGCAGGTTCCGCCGCCCAGTTGGTGTCGCGGGATTCGATGATGTAGAACCATTCTTGCTGCGAGACCTTGTTTGTCTCCACGAACGAGCCCTTGGGACAAGTTGCATTTGGGAGCTTGCTGATCATGGCACCCCTGCACTCTGCGTGTTCCCCGTCAACCACCTTCGGCTTCACGTTGAAGGTCTTCAGCCACATGCCAAAGTGTGGGGGGATGCGGAGACAGGCTTCACACATCACTATGAAAGCAGACATGTGAAGAATTGAGTTCGGGGCTAGATCATGGAAATCTATCCCGTAGAAGAACAAAAGACCCCGAACAAATGGGTGGAGTGGAAACCCTAGCCCTCTAACAAAATGAGAGGTGAAAACTACCCTCTCGCCCGCCTTAGGAGCGGGAATCACCTGGCCCTTAGGAGGGACTCGGTGTGCGATGTTGCCGGCGAGATACCCCGCGCTCCGTAGATCCTCCACGGTCTTTTCGGTGACCGTGGAAGCCTCCCACTTACCTCTAGCACCGGATCCATCCATGGCTGAGAAGAGGAGTAGTGGTTGAGGAACAAGGAGTTGTGGGCGCAGGAGATGAGAATACGTGGGCAAGGGAGATTGGAGAGCTCGAGCTTGAGGAAGGCGTGGGGCTGGTGAAAGGGATTGATGTCCTTTTATAATGCTGCGAATACAGAGCGTCCCCCCACTTTAGCCATAAAACTCGCTGGTTCCCAAAGCGATCGTGCATAATGCACGGCGTGGGTGCTCACGTCACACTAATAAAGAATCCCAAAATAAGCGGGCACGATCTCTATTCTGATGGGACGTGCCAATGAGGATATACCTCGAAACGCGAAACTAGGAACAAATAACACGGTTCGATATGTTAGTGGGTTGGACGTGACGCTTCAACCAAAAGTTGTCAGTAGAGACACATTATTCATTTTCTTTAAGAGCCTTGCCTTCGAGGCTAAGGGTTGTACTAATCTTGCGGAGCCGAACACAATCCCTCTATTTGCAGAAGATATATTCGGGAGGAGGAACCCGCCTTGTAATGCCGAAGACAATACGGAAGCCGAACTCATCATAATCGAAGAAAGGTTCAGGGGCTACTGAGGGAGTCCGGGATCGGGGGGTCCTCATGTGGCCGGACAAACTCCTGGTGGGCCGGACTAGTGGGCTGTGAAGATTATTATAGAAGATCATCTCTCGTATCCAGATAGGACTCCTGGATTCTTTTAATGGCAAGTTTTAGTCTTGGGTGTAGATTTTCCTTCCTCTGCAAGATGATATGTACAAACCCTAGGCCTCTTCGGTGTGTATATAAATCGGAGGGTTTAGTCCATAGAGGCTAGAGAAGAATCATAATATCCTCATAGGCTAGAGCTAGGGTTTAGCCATTATGATCTCGAGGTAGATCAACTCTTGTACACATATTCACTCATACTAATATAGCAGGAAGTAGGCTTTTACCTCGATCGATAGGGCCTGAACCTGGGTAAACATTGTGTCCCATGCCTCCTGTTACCATCGATCCTCAGACGCATAGTTCGGGACCCCCTACATGGGATCCGTCGGTTTTGACACCGACACTCCCCGAAAGAAAATATGTGGAGTTGGAGTTGACGTCAGTGGAGGTCTAGGGGGGCCACAAGGTAGGGGGGCGCACCCTAAACACTTATGGTCAGGTTATGGGCCCTCTCCGGTAGTTCTTTTTGCCAGTATTTTTTATATATTCTGTGTGAAATTTCAGGTCATTCCGAGAACTTTTATTTCCGCACAAAAATAATACCAAGGCAATTCTGCTGAAAACAACGTCAGTCCGGGTTAGTTCCATTCAAATCATGCAAATTAGAGTCCAAAACAAGGGCAAAAGAGTTTGGAAAAGTAGATACGATGGAGACATATCAACTCCGCCAAGCTTAACCCATTGCTTGTCCTCAAGCAATTCAATTGATAAATTGGAAGTGACAAAGAAAAACTTTTACAAACTCTGTTTGAACTTGTTGTTGAAAATATGTAAAGCCAGCATTCAAGTTTTCAGCAAAGATTATGAACTAACCATATTCACAATAACATTTAGGTCTCATGTTTACTCATATCAATGACATAATCAACTAGCGAGCAATAATAAATCTCGGATGACAACACTTTTTCACAACAATCATGATATAACATGACAAAATGGTATCTCGTTAGCCCTTTCTGAGACCGCAAAACATAAATGCAGAGCACCTAAGAAGATCAAGGACTGACTACACATTGTAATTCATGGTTAAAGAGATCCAGTCACACTCATACTCAGTATCAATTAATAACAAAGCATATAAATGACAAAGGTGCTCTCCAACTGGTGCTTTTTATAAGAGGATGATGACTCAACAATAAAAGTAAATAGATAGGCCCTTCACAGAGGGAAGCATGGATTTGCAGAGGTCCTAGAGCTCAAGTTTATAAATTAGAGATGAATATAATTTGAGCGGTATGCTTTATTTGTCAACGCTACGACCAAGGGTTATCAATATCTTCCATGCTACATACATTATAGGCGATTCCCAAAAAGAATGGTAAAGTTTTACACCCCCTCCACCATCAAACACACTCCACAGCTTATCCGAAACAACGGGTAATGTCCAAACCAACAACAGTCCTGGGGGAGCTTTGTTTAATTATTTGCGATTTTGTTTTTGATCTTTTGATCACAGGACTGGGCATCCCGATTACCAGCCATTTTCTCGTGAATGATAAGCGGAGTCTACTCATCGTGAGAATAACCCACCTAGCATGGAAGATAAAGACAACCCCCAGTCGCCACATGAGCGATTTGGGCATACAAAACATAGTTTTATTTGAAGGTTTAGAGTCTGGCACATGCAAATTTACTTGGAACGGTAGGTAAATACCGCATATAGGTAGGTATGGTGGACTCATATGGAACGACTTTGGGTTTATGGAAGTGGATGCACAAGCAGTAATCCCGCTTAGTACAGGTGAAGGCTAGAAAGGGACTCAGAAGCGACCAGCTAGAGAGCGACAACGGTCATGAACATGCCTTGAGTTTAACCAACATTGAGTGCAAGCATGAGTAGGATATAAATTACCATGAACATAAATATCGTGGAGGCTATGTTGATTTTGTTTCAAGTCCATGTGTGGACATGTGCGAAGTCGAGCCACTTAAATTATTCAAAGGAGTATACCATCCTATCATACTACATCACAACCATTTTAAAAGCATCTTGGCACGCAAGGTAAACCATTATAAAATCCTAATGAATTAGGCATGGCATGAGTAACTATAATCTCTAATTGTCATTGCAAACATGTTTAATTCATAATAGGCTAAATCAAGAATGACAAGCTAATCATATTTACAAAAACAAAATAGGTCGAGTTCGTACCAGCTTTTCTCCATCTCAATCATTTCATCATATATCGTCATTATTGCCTTTCACTTGCATGACTGAACAGTGTGAATAATAATAATAGTGCACGTGCATTGGACTAAGCTGGAATCTGCAACATTTATTCAAAGCATAAGACAAGGTAATCTGGGATTTTGTTAGATACTCAATATTGCATATGAGAGCAACTCATCATTTTCATCGTGGTCTTCTCTCGACCCCCAAAGAAAAAGAAAAGAATTTCAAAGAAACACACTGGAATATTTTTGGACTTTTTGTTTTTCTGCAGAAAGTAAAACTAGAACGAGAAAAAGTATTTACACGGGAAAGCTCCCAACAAACAAAAGAAGAACGAGAAATCTTTTTGGATTTTCTTTTAATACTACAAACTACTAAGAAACTAATTAGAAAGAAAAGATGAAAAGAAGCGAGAAATGTTTTTGGGTTTTCTAAAAAAATTCAAACACACAAGAAGAAAGCGAGAAAAATAAACTGACATGGATAATACAATGAAAAAGTATGAACACCGACATCTGGAATGAATGTGTGAACATGAATGTAATGTCGGTGAGAAATACGCTCTCCCCCAAGCTTAGGTTTTTGGCCTAAGTTGGTCTAGGGCCACCACTGGCCCGGATGATATCCAAAATCATAGTTGGGGTTGTACTGTGCTGCAGCAGCTACTGCTTGGCAAGCTTCTTCTTGAAGGCAAGCGGTCTCCGCCTCTCTCTAATATGCATTCTCCTCCTCTCTAGTTATAAAGTATCTCCCTTTTTCCTGAAAATTGAAGAAGGCAGGAGCAGGAAGAGAAATATGGACGGCACGCCATCTGTCAAAGATTAGTTGGTACTGAAGGTAATGCTTATTCCTCTCGAAAAACTGATAACATATCATGGCTTCATAGTCTAAAAAAGTAGGTGGCAACTAAACATTATAACCTCTTATGGGTACGCCTAAATAATTAGCTAAGCGAGTTGCATAAATCCCTCCAAATAAATCTCAATATTTAGCATTATAATGTAACCTCCTTGCAATAATAGCCCCCAAGTTGTATCACCTAACATTTAACACCACAAACTCAAGGACACTAAGATCTGGAACACAAAGGTGGCTATGATCATGTTTACCATTAATGCATCTACCTACGAAGAGAGCAAAATAATGTATAGCACGAAAGTGAATGCTCCCTATGGTGGCTTGTGTAATGTTTCTAGTTTCCCCCATGGTGATGCTATTAAGAAAATCATGGTACTCAGATTTGTGAGGATCATTGAGACTACCCCTGTAATGCCTCGGACACACCCGCTGGTGGTCGTTACTCCTGACGGGATCTAGACTGACCTCACATACCAATACTAGTCTTTTGTGCGCACTTGGTCCTCACTCGTGCGCACCCGGGAGCAACTTCCCGGTCGGTCACCCATCCTGAAACTACTCCAAGCTGAGCACGCTTAACTTTGGAGTTATGTCCGTCCTAGAAAAGAAGGAATTCCTTATTGATATGAGTAGTCTATCATCCCTAATAAGCCAGGCTATCACATACACTCCCACTCAGAGGAACCGACATCCTCGTCGGGCCACAGGAACGTTCCCTCTTGGCACAAACGTCTGTGCATCCAGTCCGATACATGTGCCATGCCGTGTGCCACGACGGGTCACAAACATCATGAATAACATGACCGCACACCTGTCCGCAAACAGCCGTGTAACCGCGAGGGCCGGCTCTGATACCAACTCGTAACACCCCGGACACACCCGCCGGTGGTCGTTGCTCCTGGCGGGATCTAGACCGACCTCACATATCAATACTAGTCTTTTCTACGCACTTTGTCCTCACTCATGCGCACCCAAGAGCAACTTCCCGGTCGATCACCCATCCTGAAACTAGTCCAAGCTGAGCACGCTTAACTTTGGAGTTCTGTCCGAATGGGCTCTCGGAAAAGAAGGAATTCCTTATTGATATGCGTAGTCTATCATCCCTAATAAGCCAGGCTATCACAACCCCACTGTGGGATTTTACATGCTTCGCAAAAATCTTCTAGGTCCACAGTACAAGATTCATCATAAAGATCAAACAGGACATTATGAGTATTGCACTTAGATGAAAACTCAGACGTCTGCACAAAGGAATCGGTGAGGTGACAGTGTTGTCGGCACCTATCTGACACGAAGTCCTAAAGTCTAGCATTTTGTACGTACGCATCAAACTCATCCTTGAAACCCGCGCAAATCATAAATTCATCCGACGACCATTCACAAGGCTGTACTTGAGCATCCCTTGGTGGTTCAAGGTCCGGTTCATGTATTGCGAGCCTCGGTGCTTGCTTTCTTGAAGGGCCACCTTGGTATAGTCTCCTAGACATTTTCTTTCTCTTAAAAATTCTGAAATTTTTAGTAACTCAAAATAAAAGTGAACCAAATTCAACAAAATTGATAGCAACTACTCCTACAAGTGTCTAGAAGCTATATCATGCATCAGAACTACTTTGGACCATATAAATTTGCCATGCAAGCTCAAGAACAATGTCACCACAACAGCAAAAATTTGAAATGAAAAAAGCTCTAGAACAAAAACTAATTGACCATTGGAGGAGTCACATACCAAAGAACAATCCCCCAAAACAGTTTTGCAAATTATAGTTTGAGCAAGATGATCTAAAATGTCAGCAAGATGAGCTAGAACACGGGTTTGAGTTTGTGGATGATTTTTTCTAGAGGAAGAAGGAGAGGATGGTGATACGTCCAAAATGCATCACTATTTTGTATCATAATTTATCCTTATTCATTGATATATTTCACATTACGATGATGTTCTCATGTTGTTTTGGCCTATTTTACACAGTTTGCAACTTCCCAGTGCCGAAGCAGCAGACGCAGGATTCAGCGGTAAAAAGTGGACGCTGAGTTGCTTAAGAAGAATACCTCCAAATTACCTGAAAATTGACGGAGGATATTTTCCGGACGAATCACGAAGACATGCGAAAGGGCAACCAGAGGGGGGCCACAGGGTGCCCTGGCGCCCTGGGGGCGCGCCCCCCTGTCCGCGCCGGGGGGCGCCTGGAGCCCCTGGCCAACCTCCGGCTGCCCCCTTTTGCCTATATACTCTCCGTTATCTGAAAACCCTAAGGAGGGGAGTTTTTACGGAGTTCCGCCGCCGCTCCGTGGCAGAAACCTACAGAGAAGAAAAAGCGATCTCCGGCGGGCAGATTCCGCCGGGGAGATCACCTCCCGGAAGGGGAGATCGTCGCCATCGTCATCACCATCGTCACGGGCATCATCGAGATCATCATCAACATCATCCCCAACACCAGCACCATCTCCATCTTCATCCAAATCTCATCTCACAATTGCAACTTGTGTTGTAACTCGTACTACCTATACTTTCTACTCCATCGGTGTTGATTACTACTTTGTGGTGAATGCTATTGAGTTTTGTTGGAGAAATATTATTATGTCCAGATTGTTTATCACCCATTTATCTTTACTGATCATGATCTCTTTTATGTCTCGCGAGTAGTTACCTTAGTTCTTTAGGACATGGGGAAAGTCTTGTTGTTAGTAGTCATATGCTGTTGAAGTAATATGTGTTGTTTGATACTTAAGTTGTGTTGTCATTCTACTAGTGGTGTTGTGTGAGTCGAACACTCAACACTTCGCCTTATTAAGGACCTAGGAGAATACATTGTGTACAAAGAATGCTTACGGTGGGTTGCCGGAGTGACAGAAACCTGAACCCCAGTTCGCACGCTTTTGCATAAGGGAATAATGGATCCTCGATCGTATTGCTATGGTTAGGCTTTTGCCTTAAATACTATCTTGTATTTGCAGATGCTTGCAAGGTGTTTAATCATAAGAGTGCACTCATCTTAGTCTAGAGAGTGTACTAGCATAGATCCACCCACTCAACACTTATCAACACATAATATAGTATCGATACGGAATATGGCAAAAGCACATGACTACCTCTCCCGTGTGTCCTCAGGAACGATTTAGCCTTTATAGGTTCCGTTGCTAGGCCTCTCCTTGCTAAGAAAGGATTGGGCCACTTGTTTCTCTCAGTGCCTTTTACATTGCTTGCTTTTACTTTCCTGTTGCTTATATCGAGAAAACCCCTAAAAAGTTATCTTTCAGTGCTTGCAGTAATTTCTTGCTCAGAATCGCTTATCAATACCTTCTGCTCCTCGTTGGGTTCGACACTCTTACTTATCGAAAACGCTGCAATAGATCCCTTACGGTTGTGGGTCATCAAGTACCGTTTTCTGGCGCCGTTGCCGGGGAGCGTAGCGCTATTGGTAAAGTGAAACTGGTAAGGAAGTTTTTATAATTCTGTTTTTATTTTTGCTATTTCTGCTCTTTGTCCTTATGGACAACCTTGTTATTGGATCATTGCTTACGGGAAGGCGCCCCACACCTATGGTGGTTGATCCTCCCCCTACTGAAATTGTGCCTTATAAAATACCAGCTGGTATTATCGATTATGTTTTGGCTAATCGTTATGCAGGAGACAGACATCCCGGTGAACACTTGCTATATTTGTCACAACTATGTTCATTATTTAAGCTTGCAGGTGTATCAAGGTAGTTTGTCATGAGGAAGTTGTTTGCTGTATCACTTATAGATAAAGCTTCAGATTGGTATAGGCTTCTTGATAACTCACACTTGCTTGACTGGCAGGAGCTTATGTCTCTCTTTTATACTAAGATTTATCCTCTTCATGAAATTCATCGAGACATGAACTATATCTATAACTTTAGGTCTCGTGGAGGAGAAAGCATTGCTCAAGCTTGGGGGAGACTGAAGTCCCTAATGCTCAAATGCCCTATTCATAAGCTTCCCAAGGAAATTATACTTACAAATTTTTATGCCAGGCTTTCTCGTCAGGATAAGGAGATGCTGGATGCCTCCTCTAGTGGGGTATTTCAGAAGAAGAGTGTTGAAGAAAGGTGGGATCTCATTGAAAGGATCCAGAGGAACACTGAAGATTGGGAAATTGATAAAGGTATTGAACCCGCTATAAATTATGAACATGATTATATTGAGAGATATGTGAAAACTAATTACTTCAATACTTTTTGCTCTAAGATTGGTCTTGATTCCCATCTAATGATTGATTTCTGTAAGAATTTTGCCTCTCACGTTGCTTCTTTTAAAAAGAAGAGAGACCAGCATCATGAACCTTTTAAAGAGCTACCTGTTGATATTCATGTTGCTGACCCTATTTTGCCTGCAGTTATATATGAACAGCTTCCTTTTCCCGCAAGGATAAGGGAGCACTCTCTTGTGACAGGCATAATAAATAAAAGTGAGAGAAGAGTTGATGAGCCCGAGGACCATATCAGGGTCGATCCTCAAGTTGCATTGATTAAAGACCTTGTTACTAATGATGTTTTGGATTCCAATATAAATTTTTGTGCTGTTTCCACTAACCTTATCACATCCAAGAATAAAGGCCCAATTTCAGGTACTCCAGTGGTATCTGTTAAAATAGGAGATCACAATTATTATGGGCTATGCGATTTGGGATCGAGTGCAAGTGCTATCCCCTATTCACTTTATGAAGAGATCATCGGTGAGATTTCCCCTTGTGAACTTGAAGAAGTTGATGTTACTATTCATCTTGCAAACAGAACAACTATCTCTCCTATCGGAATTGTGAGGGACGTTGAAGTCCTATGTGGAAAGGTAAAATACCCTACCGACTTTCTAGTACTTGGTTCAGAGAGGGACAATTTTTGTCCAATTATTTTTGGTAGACCTTTTCTTAGAACTTGTGGAGCTATAATAGATTTCAAGAAAGGTAAAGTTTCTGTTGAATTCGATGGTGAGCCATATGAATTTAATTTTTCTAAGTTCTCTAAGCAGCCTCGTGGTACCAATTTACCTAGTGATGATAAACTTATTGAAAGTATTGCTTCTATTGCTATTCCCCCTAATGATCCTTTGCAGCAATATATGGAGGACCACGACAATGATTTGCATATGTAGGAAAGAAATGAACTAGATGAAATATTCTTGAGGCAGCCTGCTATCCTGAAGCACAACCTTCCAGTTGAACCTTTGGGAATTTTATCAAAACCGAAAGAAGACCCGGTGTTCGATCTTAAACCTCTTCCCGATACGCTCAAGTATGCTTATTTAGATGAAAAGAAAGTATATCCTGTTATTATCAATTCTAACCTTTCAGGATATGAAGAAGAGCGACTATTGGAAGTACTCCGTAAACACCGAGGCGCAATTGGCTATACCCTTGATGACCTTAAGGGGATTAGTCCATCTATCTGTCAACATACTATCAACCTTGAGCCTGATGCTAAACCAGTTGTTGATCATCAACGACGGTTGAACCCGAAGATGATGGATGTTGTGAGAACTGAAATTCTCAAGCTTCTAGCCGCATGTATTATCTACCATATAGCTGATAGTAAGTGGGTAAGCCCGGTACATTGTGTTCCTAAGAAAGGAGGTACAACTGTGGTTCCTAATGATAAAAATGAACTAATACCTTAGAGAATTATTATTGGATATAGAATGTGTATTGATTACAGGAAGTTGAACAAGGCAACCAGGAAGGATCACTACCCGTTGCCGTTCACCGACCAAATGCTTGAAAGGTTATCCAAAAATACCCACTTTTGTTATCTCGATGGTTATTCTGGCTTCTCTCAAATTCATGTTAACACTGCTGATCAAGAGAAGACCACTTTTACTTGTCCCTTTGGTACTTATGCTTACAGGCGTATGCCTTTTGGTTTATGTAATGCCCCTGCTACTTTTCAAAGAGATGCGAGGAGACAAATTTGGTACTCAACTGGGAGAAGTGCCACTTCATGGTTAATGAAGGAATTGTTCTTGGTCATAAGATTTCCGAAAGGGGAATTGAAGTGGACAAAGCCAAGATCGAAGCTATTGAGAGGATGCCCTATCCAAGGGACATCAAAGGTATTCGCAGTTTTCTTGGTCATGCTGGTTTCTATAGAAGATTTATTAAAGACTTTTCTAAGACCTCGAGGCCCCTCACTAATCTTCTCCAGAAGGACGTTCCTTTTGTATTTAATGAGGATTGTAAGGAAGCTTTTGAAGTTCTTAAGAATGCTTTAATAACCGCTCCTATAGTACAACCACCTGACTGGAATTTACCTTTTGAGATTATGTGTGATGCTAGTGATTTTGCCGTTGGAGCTGTTTTAGGACAAAGAGTTGATAAGAAATTGAATGTTATACATTATGCCAGCAAAACCCTTGATAGTTCTCAAAGGAATTATGCTACTACTGAGAAGGAATTCTTAGCTGTAGTATTTGCTTGTGATAAGTTTAGGCAGTATATTGTTGATTCGAAAGTTATTATTCATACTGATCATGCTGCCATTAAGTACCTTATGACAAAGAAGGATGCCAAGCCGAGGCTTATCAGATGGGTACTCCTTCTTCAAGAATTTGATTTGCAGATTGTTGATAGGAAAGGAGAAGACAATCCGGTGGCGGACAATCTTTCAAGGATGGAAGATATACCGCACGACCCTATTCCAGTCAACGATAGTTTTCCAGACGAGCAACTTGCCGTTGTAAAAGTACAATCTCTTTCCGATCCTTGATATGCAGATTATGCTAATTTTATTGTTGCAAAGTATTTGCCTCCAGGTTTAACATTTCAGCAAAGGAAGAAGTTCTTTCATTTTGAGGCACTACTTTTGGGATGACCCACATCTTTTCAAAGAAGGTCCCGACGGGATCGTGAGAAGATGCATACCGGAACATGAGCAGAAGGACATTCTCAGACGGTGTCATGATAGTCCCTATGGAGGACATCATGCCGATGAGAGGACTGCACATAAGGTTCTTCAATCAGGTTTTTATTGGCCTACTCTCTTTAAGGATGCTAGAAATTATGTTTTAGCCTGTGATAAATGTCAGAGAGTTGGTAACATTAGTAGAAGGAATGAGATGCCTATGAATTACTCACTAGTGATTGAACCTTTTGATTGTTGGGGTTTTGATTTTATGGGTCCTTTTCCTTCTTCGCACAAGTACACGCACATTTTAGTAGCTGTTGATTATGTGACCAAGTGGGTTGAAGCAATCCCCACTGAAAGTGCTGATCACAAGACATCTTTGAAAATGCTTAAAGATGTAATTTTTCCTAGGTTTGGTGTACCAAGGTATCTCATGACTGATGGAGGATCACACTTCACGCACAGAGCTTTTAGAAAAGCTTTAGCAAAATACGATGTCAACCATAGAATTTCTTCACCATATCACCCTCAAACTAGTGGGCAAGTTGAGCTCACCAATAGAGAGATTAAGTTGATCTTGCAGAAGACAGTAAACAGAAATAGAAAGGACTGGTCAAACAAGTTAGGAGATGCTTTGTGGGCGTATAGAATTGCTTACAAAAACCCCATGGGCATGTCCCCCTATAAGATGGTGTATGGCAAGGCTTGCCATTTGCCATTAGAGTTAGAGCACAAAGCTTTCTGGGCTGTTAGAGAGCTTAATGCTGACCCAAAATTAGCTGGTGAGAAGCGTCTCATGAACTTGACTTCTCTAGATGAATGGAGAAGTGAAGCTTACGAGAGCGCTAAAATGTTCAAGGAAAAAGTAAAGAAGTGGCATGATAGGAAGATTCTGAAACGTGAATTTAATGTTGGTGATAAAGTTTTGTTGTTTAGATCCCGTTTCAGGTTTTCTCCAGGCAAACTACTTTCCAGGTGGGAAGGGCCATTTCATATTGAAGAAGTTTATCGGTCTGGTGCAATTAAGATTAACAATTTTGAAGGCACCAAACCTCAAGTTGTGAATGGGCAAAGACTTAAACATTACATAGCAGGAGACCCTGTCAATGTTGATGTGAATATAATATACACAACATCTCACGAAGAACATGTTGCAGCCCTGTTTCAGACGCCAGCAGAAGCAGAATAAAGAAAAGGTATGTAGTACGGTAAGGAAACATCGCGAACCGCCATAAAAGTTCCGTATTACGAGTTTTTGCAAAATTAGTAAAATTCTGAGCCTATGTGGAGCCGGAGACGAGCTCCAGGGGGTCCAGGCGCCCCCCTGGCGCGCCCTATCTCCTGGCCGCGCCGCCAGGGCGCCTGGACACCCGGGAGTCCGTCTCCGACCCCGCTTTAGCCTGTTACCTTCCTTTCTGTGCATAAATTTTTGCTATATATTTGCCCGGATTGTTCCGGCAATGTATCTTGCGATTTCGTGTGTTTTCTTTTCGATCTGTTTATGCCAGGGAATCTTTCAGCTGAATCTAGGTGCCATGGCTTCTCCAAGTTCCCCCGAGGACAAGTTCGTCATCAACGTCATCAACCCTTACCTCGCTGAGGTGAAGAAGCACCCTCAGGTTGTTCGGATGGAGGACGGTGTCCTTCATCAAGAAGATCTGAAGGGACCTATCAAGGAGGGGAGCATCCAGGCCAGGCTGGAAGAAGTGGAGCAAGAAGTCTTCGAGTACAAGAAGATGATCGAGCGTGGTGTTGAAGCTAACTTTGACATCATCAACAAGCTGAAGACCTACGTTCTGAAGGAGATGAAGGAGATGTGGAAAAGCATCACCGCGTCTGAAGAAAGAATTGAAGAGCTCCAAGGGCAAATTTATGATCTACATAACCAGAACTGTGAGTATGAACTAAGGTTTATGCGCATGGGTATGGGTGCTGAATGCAGGATTCAGGAGACAAACTTCTCATATGCGACTGGAGAACCCCTTCCATGGAAGCGTTTCGCCGGAGACTACATGATCAACGCCAACAAGGATGAGGAGTGAAATCTCCTTGGGTAACGACATTCCCTTGGCTTGTTCCAAGCTTGGGGGAGTGCCCGGTATCTCTATCTTTATCTTTTGTCTTTTAGAGTCAAGTAGAGTCATATCATGTTTAGGGAGGTTATTATATGAAATAGGTGTGTGCATTGAGGTCTATCACTCCTTCGGTGGGGAGATTGTATCCGTGAGTGTGGAGTCGTCTATGATGGAATATTAATGAGAAGTTTATTGGTTCCTTTTGCTGCACTCGGTATTCTCTTCACGCAATCGACCTTATATGATGATTCTTATGGGGAGTATTGACCTTATATCAGGTATGGCTGTGAAAACTTTATTTAATCTTGGCAAACATAGCTTTGGTCATAACAACAAGCATGATTTTCTTAAAAGTATCGACATAGCCAAAACCTTTATGTTATTATGCTTGAAGTGTTATGCTGACAAGGAAGACAACTTGATGTGTTATGCTTATTTCAATGTTTATGCTTTATATTGTTTTGCATCTTAGTCATCATCAATTGTCTGTTCTCTTAAAACCTTTGCTAGCCTAACTCTGTACTAAGCGGAATTCTGCTTGTGCATCCATACCCTTAAACCAATACCTTCCATATGAGTCCACCATACCTTCCTACTCGTGGTATTCCACTGCCACCTCCTAAAGTATAGAATTTATGTGTTATCCTTAAATGTTCAAAAATCTTTTATTTTGTGCCTCTGTTTTAGCTCATGAGGAAGTAATAGTTAATTCATGGTCTTCTTGAGTTGGACAAGCTTCACCCCGGGATTGCATGTCTAATGTGCAAACCCATAATACGAGAAGGAACTGGCAAAGAGTGTGCCTGGTTCGAAAATAATATAACAAACAAACCCTCCTTCACGCTTTGTTCATGAGAAATCAGAAAACTTTGGCAGTGATAACCAAAGGAGAATAAGAGGATGTGATCGTCCTCGTGCGGGAGCCGTTCCTCGAAGCTTGTCCAGCTCAAGAAGCAATTGAGTTATCTATTAGCATTCGTTGACAAATCATGCACTTCTCAAAACTCGTTTTCATTCTGTTTGATTTAAGGATAGCACATGAGTTTTCCCTACTTCCCTAGAGCAGGGCCTATCTTTTAATTTTAAATTCAGTCAGTTATTCCTACTTCCTTCTATTTCTTAAAGAGAGCAGACATTTGATGTTGACAAGGATTCATTCATATAAAGTTGCATTAAGATTTGTCATATCATATCCTTGTTGACATTATCATTTGATAAGTAAGTTGTTTGTCAAGCCCAGCTAAGGCAAAATATCTTCCTTTGTGTTAACACTTTCACTTCTTGCCTGATAACATGTTCTTTCAAAAGCTTTAATTAAGCTCATCAAAACACGAAGAAAGAGCAAAAGTAAAAGTTATTAGTTGTTCTTTGACCAAAGGACATGTTTGCCATGATTCAATGAGTTTCCTTAGCCCTACTTCCGAATATAAGTGTTACCACTCTTTTATAAGGGCCTTATGAGTTGAAGATTGCTGTTGAGGATATTTGAGTTGGTGAAGAAACTGTGATGCTTCTTGTCCGTATTCCATTTATCGACACTTCACTCTCTAAACTTGTGGACAGGTTTACCAAGCTCAGTATTCGCTTGGGGACAAGCGAGGTCTAAGCTTGGGGGTGTTGATACGTCCAAAATGCATCACTATTTTGTATCATAATTTATCCTTATTCATTGATATATTTCACATTACGATGATGTTCTCATGTTGTTTTGGCCTATTTTACACAGTTTGCAACTTTCCGGTGCCGAAGCACCAGACGCAGGATTCAGCGGTAAAAAGTGGACGCTGAGTTGCTGAAGAAGAATACCTCCAAATTACCTGAAAATTGACGGAGGATATTTTCCGGACGAATCACGAAGACATGCGAAAGGGCAACCAGAGGGGGGCCACAGGGTGCCCAGGCGCCCTGGGGGCGCGCCCCCCCTAGCCGCGCCGGGGGGGGGGGGGGCGCCTGGAGCCCCTGGCCCACCTCCGGCTGCCCCCTTTTGCCTATATACTCTCAGTTATCTGAAAACCCAAAGGAGGGGAGTTTTTACGGAGTTCCGCCGCCGCTCCGTGGCGGAAACCTACAGAGAAGAAAAAGCCATCTCCGGCGGGCAGATTCCGCCGGGGAGATCACCTCCCGGAAGGGGAGATCGTCGCCATCGTCATCACCATCGTCACGGGCATCATTGAGATCATCATCAACATCATCCCCAACACCAGCACCATCTCCATCTTCATCCAAATCTCATCTCACAATTGCAACTTGTGTTGTAACTCGTACTACCTATCCTCTCTACTCCATCGGTGTTGATTACTACTTTGTGGTGAATGCTATTGAGTTTTATTGGAGAAATATTATTATGTCCAAATTGTTTATCACCCATTTATCTCCACTGATCATGATCTCTTTTATGTCTCGCGAGTATTTACCTTAGTTCTTGAGGACATGGGCATAGTCTTGTTGTTAGTAGTCACATGCTGTTGAAGTAATATGTGTTGTTTGATACTTAAGTTGTGTTGTCATTCTACTAGTGGTGTTGTGTGAGTCGAACACTCAACACTTCGCCTTATTAAGGACCTAGGAGAATACATTGTGTACAAAGAATGCTTACGGTGGGTTGCCGGAGTGACAGAAACCTGAACCCCAGTTCGCACGCTTTTGCATAAGGGAATAATGGATCCTCGATCGTATTGCTATGGTTAGGCTTTTGCCTCAAATACTATCTTGTATTTGCGGATGCTTGCAAGGTGTTTAATCATAAGAGTGCACTCATCTTAGTCTAGAGAGTGTACTAGCATAGATCCACCCACTCAACACTTATCAACACATAACATAGTATCGATACAGAATATGGCGAAAGCACATGACTACCTCTCCCGTGTGTCCTCAGGAACGATTTAGCCTTTATAGGTTCAGTTGCTAGGCCTCTCCTTTGCTAAGAAAGGATTGGGCCACTTGTTACTCTCAGTGCCTTTTACATTGCTTGCTTTTACTTTCCTGTTGCTTATATCGAGAAAACCCCTAAAAAGTTATCTTTCAGTGCTTGCAGTAATTTCGTGCTCAGAATCGCTTATCAATACCTTCTGCTCCTCGTTGGGTTCGACACTCTTACTTATCGAAAACGCTGCAATAGATCCCTTACGGTCGTGGGTCATCAGATGGGTGCTGGAATAAGTGGAGGAGGGCTACGTGGGGCCCACAAGGACAAGGGGCGTGCCCAGGGGTAGGGCGCGCCCTCCACCCTTGCGGCCCACTGGTGCAGCCCCATGGTGCATTCCTAGTGCCCAAAATCTTATAATATTCTATAAAAAATCGTGTTAAATTTTCAGGGCATTTGGATAACTTTTATTTTCGGGACATTTTTTATTGCACATATAATTCATGAAAACAGGTAGATAATACATTTTCGCTTTATTTAATCAAAATAAAAGAAAGTAAAAGGTGGGTACAGAAGGTGGTGCTTTCTAAATTCATCCATCTTATGCTCATCAAAAGGAATCCGTCAACGAGGTTGATCAAGTCTCATTAACAAACTTCTTTCGAATAACATAAAACGGGAGAATCTTCAAATAACACTAGGTTACCTCAATGGGGATATGCATGTTCCCAACAATAAGAATATCATATTTCTTCTTGACAGTAGGAAGAGGGAATTCAAATCCTCCAATAGCAATAGTTGAAATTTTTCTAATGGAATTGATGCTATTAACTTGAGGTTGTTTCTTAAAGTGTACCGTATGCTCATTACCATTTACATGAAAAGTGACATTGCCTTTGTTGAAATTAATAATAGCCCCTGCAGTATTCAAAAATGGTCTACCAATGTAATGCCCAGGATGGGACTATACCTCCTACGTGTCGAGGCACGACTTAAAGGTATAAGCCTATTCTGGAATGATCTCAAGTTCAGTATCTTTGCACGACTCATGTAAAAATAGGGATGAAATTGCAAAAGGATAGTTGGCTTACACTCGCCACGTCACACAATACATTACATAAGCAAAACATCATTCAAAACATCACAACCCGACTACGGGCGAAGATCCAAAAGAAAGATACCTAAAACATAAAGCCACAGGTCTGAATCGCCCCTAGTAGAAACCACTACCGATCGTCGAAAACGTCACAAGCATACGGCCACGCTCTTCATCGAGCTCCCAGTGAAGTACTTGAACCAGCTCCTGCATCATTCTCGGCTGAACCTGCATCTGGTGTTGTAGTATCTATGAGCCACGAGGACTAAGCAATCCCATAACCATGGGTATCAAGACTAGCAAAGCTTTATGGGAAGGAAGAGGTAAAGTGGTGAGGTTGTAGCAGCGGCTAAGCATAATATGGTGGCTAACTTACGAGTACAAGAATAAGATGAGCATCTACGCAAGCGGGCGCAACTAGTAATGATCGCTAAAGATCCTGAACTACCTACGAGTCAAACATAACCCCACCGTGTTCTCTTCTGAAAGTGAAAAGAGACAGTCACGGTTACTCACACAGTTGTGTGTTTTACTTCGGATCCTCTGTCAAGTTTTCTACAACCGGACATTAACAAATTCCAATCTGCCACATAACCGTGGGCACGGCTTTCGAAAGATCATAACCCTGCAGGGGTGTCCCAACTTAGCCCATCACAAGCTCTCATGATCAGCTGAAGTGATAAATATAATATCATCACCCCTTATCTTAGGGAAATCCGATCAGGCTCGGCATCCCGATGCACAAGACATTTCGACAATGGTAAAACAAGTCCAGCAAGACCTCCCGGCATGCCGACACCCTTATAGTAGCCGCGCGTATCTCGTCTCAGGCCACGACCGGATGAGCACAACGTACAACAACCAAACCCCAAGTAGGGGGGGCGCCGCACACGACTCAATTTGGGACCAACACCATCAGCACTGGCCCCCCCTGCTATGTAGAAAGAATACTCGGGGACGCGACCCCCTATGCAAATTTAATTAATTAATTAAGTTGTTATTATGAGGCAAATTAAAACCAATGTTGGGCCTTGCTGGAGGAGTTTTATTCAAGGACGAAGTGTCAAGGGGTCCCCATATACCCAACCGTGTAAGGAACGCAAAATAAAGGAACATAATGCCGGTTTATCGGCGCCTAAGGTGGCATGAGTGGAACAAAACACCGAGCAAAAGGCCAAGCCTTCCACCCATGCCCAGTATATAGGTGTGTTAATAATAATAATATATATTGTGATATGCCAACAACAAGTTCCCACCTGGAACGATCTTCATCTTCACCTGCAACTACAACGCTATAAGAGGGGCTGAGCAAGCGATAACATAGCCAAACAATGTTTTGCTGGGAAGGTTTCAAAGGTTAGAGGTTTCATGGAAACAAGGAGAGGCTGACATAAAGATGGGTAGCGCGACATATTACGATAGCATCGAGACACTAAGCATGGCAATGATAGTAAAGGTATCCAAGGGTATGGTCATCTTGCCTGAGATCTCGCAAGGAAGAAGAACAGATCCATGAAGAAGACGAAGAAGAAGCCTTAAATAAGAACAACGAGAAGTCGAGCGAATCCTCACGATGGCAACGGAACAAGCACGAACGAGAAGAAGCAAGCAATACGGTAAACACACAACACAAGACACGACAATATGCTCAACCAAGTATGATGCAAGACAGTTCTATATAGGATGCACTACAAGTCTATACAGGAAGCAAAAGATGGCAAGGTAGGAAGCACAGAAAAATAACACAAGTCTATATGATGCAATACATGGCAAGGTATGATGCATGACAAGTCTATACATGAAGTAATACATGGCAAGGTAGGAAGCACATACAAATAACACAAGCCTATATGATGCAATACATGGCAAGGTATGATGCATGACAAGTCTATACAGGAAGCAATACATGGCAAGGTAGGAAGCACAAAAAAATAACACAAGTCAACAAGTTTAAATGAGGCCAGAAACTACAACAACAATTCCGAAAATCCCCATATGCATGTTTAGCAATTTTAAGCAAACAACAATTCACACATTTTAATGTTGTTAACATGATGTGGATGACATGATCAAGTTTTATGCAATTTTTAGTAAAAGTTAACATGAAGATATATGAAGTATTTGTCACCGTGGTGGAAAGAAAGGGGCCACGGCGACGAATCCGAAATGATGCCACGCAACATATCGGTTCCGGTAACTCCTCGAGAGACCGGTGCAAAAGAAAGGTGGCGTGAGCGAGTCGAATAAGATGAAAGGTGGGGTGATCTCGTCACCGGGTTCCCACGGGTCGGCGACGAGGAAAACGAGGGGCACAACGGACACGATGCAAACATTCGATTCATCTCATACAACACACATTCACATGCACTCATCCACGGGGTCGTCTCGGCGGTATACCTTCGAAGCATTCGTTTCGGGGCGGTTCGAGGTCGTAGAGGAAGTAGTGGTACTCGCAGGTCGTGGTACACGTTTTGTAGCCGTTCACGTTATCGTAGAGGTACTTGTCGCGGCATCGGATGTAGTGGTACTTGACGCGTCACATCATGTAGTCGTACATGGGGTCGACAGTAGAGGTACTTGTCGCATGCACCAAGTGTAGCGAAGATGAACTTGATCCGATGCCTTCGGGCGTCGAGCGTCGCGGTACTTGGAGTCTTCAAACTTGTCGGTCTTGACAAAATGAAAGGGTACTTGGTGTTCGCCATGTTCTGTCTTGGCGAGTTGTAGGTGGCAGTAGAGGTTCATAGACATCCTGGCACTTGGCGAAAAATCCCATCGGAGGTCGTGGTACTTGGCGTCACAGCAATAGCAAGAGGGAGGCGGCGACAACTTGGATCGAAGATGACAACGATGGAGAGGCGCGCTGCAGGCGCTAGCGGACGGCGCAGCCTGAACCAGCCCGAGGCATGGCAGCTTGGAGCAGAGCAGCGGTCGAGGAGGAGGTCCAGAGGCGCGGCTCGCGTGGAGGCGCCGCTCTGCAACAGCTCCGGTGGCCACCGCAAGGACGGGCGCGACTCCTTGGCAAGGCGGCGGCGCGTTGGAGATGGGGAGGCAGCAGGCTCGCTGGCGTCCTCGAGGAGGCGCGGGGTCGTCCTCGGGGCGGCTGTGCCCGGGAGGCAGCGTGCCGAACGGAGGGAGGGGAGGCACGACGCGGACAAGGCCGGGGCGGCGGAGCGCCATGGATCGGCAAGGAGGAGGCCGCTGGTGGGGAAGAAGGAGGCGGGGGCGGATATAGCGAAGAGGAGGAAGGTCGGGCGCAGGGGAGCTGAGGCAGGGGCTTGAGCGCTGGGGAGCTTGGGCACGAGGGGTGCGATGCAGCTGGAGGGCGCCACGGCGCGCGGCGGACGGAGCAGCATCGGCGGGGCGGGGAGACACGAGAGGCGGCGCTCGGGGACTCGTGGCTGAGGTCGGGCGACGACAGGGATCGGGCTCCTCTCTGGCTGTGCAAGGGAGGAACGAGGGAGTTCGGTCGAGAAAATGGCCAGGGGATCGAGCAGCTTAGGGTTAGGAGGGAGATGAGATGGGCCTGGCTTGGAGGCTGGCCTGGTCCGCGGGGGAGGGAAGCTGGGCTTTGCCGGCTGCGGCTGGAAGGCCCAAAGCGGCGCAAGGACCCCTTTCCCTTTATTAAAAAAAACAGATTCAAAATCCCCGGTGAAGAAAAGAAAGGACAGGGTGTTAGAGGAAGAATAAGAAGGAAGTAAAAATATACTTGAACTCCTAGATTTATGCACAATTTTAATAAACTAGTTTGGACATTTTAAGGATTTAAAAATAATTCAAGTTTGAATTAAATTCAAACTTGAGCCATTTTTGAACCCAACCAAAACAAGTCCAAAGGAACTAAAAATTGGCAAGGATGTTGAAGCCATGGTTGAGAATTGATAGGAAAAGAATGAACATTAAATTGGTGCAGGAAATAGAATGCCACAATTTAAATGGACTAACGAAGACGGAGAAGAAGATGATCAAGCAAGGTTGTGGGAGTCAAAACTTGGAGTGAAACAGACATGGGGAATATTATGCAAGTGTGTGATGGTTGCTTCCAACAATGGAATATTTTTATAATAGCTCCATAAATATTATGAGGATATATATATGTTATAAAGAGAAGTCATCCTTCCCTCGATTTAAATGGACCGAAGGTCCACACGACTTATTTTGTTGAGTTGCAGAATTAAAGTCATGATGGCATGATGACATGATGCAATGCAAAATAAGTAACACAAGCACACATGAAACACACGGGAGAACCCGGAACATCTGGAATCTTCTGGGACGTCGGTCTTGGGGCGTCACAACCAAGGATGATCGACATACTGTCGTCCTCGGGAATATCAAGAATAAAAAAGTCCGTTAAGATAGTAATGTTTGCAACCACAACAGGAACATCCTCACAAATACCGGTAGATATAGTAGTTGATTTATCAGCTATTTGCAAAGAGATTTCAGTAGGTGTCAACTTATTCAATTCAAGTCTACGATACAAAGAGAAAGACATAACACTAACACCGGCTCCTAGATCACATAAAGCAGTTTTAACATAGTTTCCTTTAATTGAGCATGGTATAGTAGGTATCCCGGATCTCCAAGTTTCTTTGGTATTCCACCCTTAAAAGTGTAATTAGCAAGCATGGTGGAAATTTCAGCTTCCTATATCTTTCTTTTATTAGTAACAATTTCTTTCATATACTTAGCATAGACAAACATTTTAAGCATATCAGTCAAATGCACGCGAAAAGATAGGTCTAATCACCTCACAAAAACACTCAAATTTCTCATCATCCTTTTTCTTTGATTGCTTAGGAGGAAAGGGCATGGGTTTCTGAACCCATGGTTCCCTTTCTTTACCATGTTTCCTAGCAATGAAGTCTCTCTTATCATAACGTTGATTATTTGATTGTGGGTTATCAAGATCAACAACAGGTTCAATCTCTACATCATTATCATTACTAGGTTGAGCATCAGTATGAACATCATTATTAACATTATCACTAGGTTCATGTTCATTACCCGACTATGTCTCAGCATCAGAAATAGGAATATTATTTGGATTCTCAGGTGTGTCTATAACAGGTTCACTAGAAGCATGCAAAGTCCTATTAGTTTTATTTTTCGTTTTATTACTAGGACTAGGTTTATCAGTATTAATTCTCTGAAAATCTTGCTCAATTCTCTTAGGATGGCCCTCATGATACAAAGGTTCCCGAGTCACTTTACCACCTCTAGTTGCGACCATAACAACATTATCATTATTCTTACTATTCAACTCATTAAGCAAATCATTTTGTGCTTTAAGTACTTGTTCTACTTGAGTTGTAACCATAGAAGCATGTTAACTAATAAGCTTAAGATCATTAACAGTTCTAGTCATATAATCACCCAAGTATTCAAGCGTATGAGCATTACATTTCAATTGTCTACTAACATAAGCATTGAAGTTTTCTTGTTTCACCATAAAATTATCAAACTCATCTAAGCATTGATTACCAGACTTATTATGAGAAATATCACCTTCATCAAATCCATTGAGAGAATTTACCTCTACTACCTATGTCGGGGTACGAAGACCATGTATTTCTTCAACAGGCGGTAAATTCTTAACATCTTCAGCTTTAATACCTTTTTCCCTCATTGATTTATTTTCTTGCATATCTTTGGGACAGAGAAATAGAATACCTCTTTTCTTTGGAGTTGGCTTCGGAGTTGGTTCGGGAAGAGTCCAATCATTATCATTACTCAATAACTTTTCAGCTTGCTCAATAGTTCGTTCCCTGAAAACACAACCAGCACAACTATCTAGGTGGTCCCTGATACTTCCATTTTGCATCATGCTTTTATGTTGATATTTATTGCACTATGGGTTGTTATTACACGTTATGTCATTATACTTATGCCTTTTCTCTCTTATTTTACAAGGTTTACATGAAGAGGGAGAATGCCGGCAGCTGGAATTCTGGGCTGGAAAAGGAGCAAATATTGGAGACCTATTCTGCACAACACAAAAAGCACCGAAACTCAACGAAACACCGTTTCAGAAAATATAAAAAATATCTGGCGATGGAGATCTGCCAGGGGGGCCACCACCTGTCCACGAGGGTGGGGGGCGCGCCCCCCTGCCTCGTGGGCCAGCCGGTGACCCCCCGATGCCCATCTTCTCCTATATGAGGTGTTTTGACCTGAAAATAATAATAAGGAGGCTTTCGGGACCAGACGCCGCCGTCTCGAGGCGGAACCAATCTAGGGCTCCGGCGGAGCTGTTCTGCCGGGGATACTTCCCTCCGGGAGGGGGAAATCGTCAATGCCATCATCACCAACAACTCTCCCATCTTGGGGATGGTTATGTTCATCAACATCATCACCAGCACCATCTCCTCTCAAACCCTAGTTCATCTCTTGTATCCAATCTTTGTATCAAAACCTCAGATTGGTACCTATAGGTTGCTAGTAGTGTTGATTACTCCTTGTAGTTGATGCTAGTTGGTTTACTTGGTGGAAAATCATATGTTTAGATCCATTACGCATATTAATACCCCTCTGATCATGAACAATATTATGTCTTGTGAGTAGTTACTTTTGTTCCTATGGACATGGGAGAAGTCTTGCTTTAAGTAGTCATGTGAATTTGGTATTCGTTCGATATTTTGATGAGATGTATGTTGTCTCTCCACTAGTGGTGTCATGTGAACGTCGACTACATGACACTTCACCATTGTTTGGGCAAAGAGGAAGGCATTGGGAAGTAATAGGTAGATGATGGGTTGCTAGAGTGACAGAAGCTTAAACCCTAGTTTATGCGTTGCTTCGTAAGGGGCTGATTTGGATCCACTTGTTTCATGCTATGGTTAGGTTTACCTTAATACTTCTTTTGTAGTTGCAAATGCTTGCAATAGAGGTTAATCATAGGTGGGATGCTTGTCCAAGTAAGGGCAGCACCCAAGCACCGGTCCACCCACATACCAAATTATCAAAGTAACGAATGCGAATCATATGAACGTGATGAAAACTAGCTTGACGATAATTCCCATGTGTCCTCGGGAGCGCTTTCCTTCATATACGAGTTTGTCCAGGCTTGTCCTTTGCTACAAAAAGGATTGGGCCATCTTGCCGCACCTTATTTACTTTTACTATTTGTCACTTGCTACCAATTACCATATCACAAAACTACCTGTTACTGATAATTTCAGTGCTTGCAGAAAACACCTTACTGAAAACTGCCTATCATTTCCTTCTGCTCCTCGTTGGGTTAGATAGTCTTACTTATCGAAAGGACTATGATAGATCCCCTACACTTGTAGGTCATCAGTCCCTAGAAGCATCGGTTAGTCCATTATAAAAGATATCAAGTATTTCATTTTCCTTGAGAGGATGATCAGGCAAATCATTAACTACAGAGGCATATGAAGAATTTCTTCAAATGGAAGACATTTGCATCCATATGATACAATCTGAATTCATAGACTGTTTGGACACATGGAGTTATATTTGGGGAAATGCAAACTATTCACCCTCAAAAGCTTACAAAGCTCTGATTGGATATAAACAGGTTCCTCCTCACTTCAAATGGATTTGACAGAGCTCATGTCAACCAAAGCACAAGGTTTTCTTCTGGCAATTATTACATGACAGGGTTAATACAAGAAATCTTCTAAGAAGAAACAACTTTGTTCTCGAATCCTACAACTATGCAGTCAATGGGTGTCTTCAAGAAGAAACATTACACCACCTATTTTGGGGATGTCCTTTTGTCCAAGAATGCTGGAACTTTATCTGCCCAACAAGAACACCAAACCTGTTAGTACTAGAAGCTTTTCAAGACCTCAAAGAGAAGATAAATTATCCTTTCTATATGGAGATTATCATAATTGGTGCATGGGCCATCTGGATCACTAGAAACAATAAAGTTTTCGAGCAAATTACACCTACTTTCAGAGGATGGAAGTTCATATTCCTAGAAGAACTTAAGCTCCTTAGATTCAGAATGAAGAAGAAGCATGAATGACAATTTTCTGTTTGGCTTGAGAGCCTTCTGTAATTTTTATTTTCTCTTTTAGTAGCTTAGCTTAGTGTTTCATCTTTCCTTTTTTCTTGAAGGCTTATCTCAAGCCATTTTAACTTTTTGTTATACTATCTTTATTTATTTATAAAAATCACAGTGGGGTTTTACCCTACTGTTTATAGTAAAAAAAAGCTCGTGGGAGACTCTCTCCTTCAATTTGCGCAAAATTAAATATTTCCTGTAAGGCAGCTTATTTCTTATGAGCACGAAAATATTTTGCAGAGAAATAGTAAATCATATCCTGGGGACTATGCACACAACCAGGAGCAAGAGAATTAAACCATAACATAGCATCACCATTTAATGAGAAAGGAAACAAATTAAGAATATATAGTAATAGCGAATTTTTTCCTCATGAGCAAATAGGGTGGCTATATAATTTAATTTAGTGAGATGTGCCACAACAGTTTCAGATTCATAACCATGAAAAGGATCAGATTCAACAAAGGTAATTAACTCAGGATCAACAGAGAATTCATAATCCTTATCAGTAACACGGATAGGTGAAGTAGCAAATTTAGGATCATATTGCATTCTAGCATTCAAAGATTTTTCTTTCCACTTGCAGAAAATACCTTACTGAAAACTGCCTATCATTTCCTTCTGCGACTCATTGGGTTCGACACTCTTACTTATCGAAAGGACTACAATAGATCCCCTACACTTGTGGGTCATCAAGACACTTTTCTAGGGCCGTTGCCGGGGAGTGAAGCGCCTTTGGTAAGTGAAATTTGGTAAGGAAAAATTTATATAGTGTGCTGAAATTTACCGTCACTTGTTACTATGGCTCATATCCTTTGAGGGGCTTGTTCGGGGTATCTTCACCCCGACCAGTAGAGCAAAGAGTTGCTCCACAACCTACTGAACCTACTGAAAATGTTTGCTTTTAAATTCCTTCGGGTATGATAGAGAAACTGCTAGATAATCCCTTTATAGGAGATGGAACACGCATCCCGATTTGCACCTAATCTATGTGGATGAAGTTTGTGGATTATTTAAGCTTGCAGGTTTGCCCGAGGATGTTATCAAGAAGAAGGTCTTCCCTTTATCTTTGAAGGGAGATGCATTGACATGGCTTAGGCTATGCGATGCTATTGGATCATGGAACTACAATCAATTGAAGTTGTAATTTCATCAGAAGTTCTACCCTATGCATCAGGTTCATCTTGATCGTAATTATCTATATAATTTTTGGCCTCGCAAAGGAGAAAGTATCGCTCAAGCTTGGGGGAGGCTTAAGTCAATGTTATATTCATGCCCCAATCATGAGCTCTCAAGAAAAATGATCATTCAAAATTTTTATGCTCGGCTTTCTCTCCATAATCGCTCCATGCTTGATAATTCTTGTACTGGTTCTTTTATGATGAAGACTATTGAATTCAAATGGGGTTTATTGGAAAGAATTAAACGCAACTCTGAAGATTGGGATCTCAACGAAGGTAAGGAGTCAGGTATGACCCCTAAGTTTGATTGTGTTAAATCTTTTATGGATACCGATGTTTTCCATGAATTTAGCACTAAATATGGACTTGACTCTGAGATAGTAGCTTCTTTCTGTGAATCATTTGCTACTCATGTTGACCTCCCTAAGGAGAAGTGGTTTAAATACCATCCTCCCATTGAAGTAAAAGTAGTTGAACCTGTTAAAGTTGAAGAAAAGAATATCACTTATAATGTTTCACCTATTGTTCGTACTGCTTATATTGAGAAACCGCCTTTAGCTGTTAGAATAAAGGATCATGCTAAATCTTCAACTGTGGTTTGTAAGAGTAATACTAGAACACCTACACCCTCCGAGCAAATTAAAGTTGAACCTAGTGTTGCTATGGTTAAGGATCTCTTGGTTGAAAATTTAGATGGGCATGTTATTTACCTCCAAGAGGAAGCTGCTAGAATAGCGAAACCCGATACTAGGAATAAACATAGACCTGTTGTAGGCACGCCTCTTATTTCTGTTAAAATAGGAGATCATTGCTATCATGGTTTATGTGACGTAAGTGCTAGTGCGAGTGTAATACCCATTTCCTTATATAAAGAAATTATGCATGATATTGCACCTGCTGAGTTAGAAGGTATTGATGTCACTATTAAGCTTGCCAATAGAGACACAATTTCACCAATGGGGATTGTTAGAGATGTTGAAGTCTTGTGTGGGAAAGTTAAATACCCTGCTGATTTTCTTGTTCTTGGTTCCCCACAAGATAATTTTTGTCCCATTATATTTGGTAGACCCTTCTTGAATACTGTTAATGCTAAGATAGACTGCGTAAAAGATATTGTTACTGTAGGATTAGGGGATATGTCTCATGACTTTAACTATGCTAAATTTTGTAGACAACCCCATGATAAAGAATTTCCTAGTAAGGATGAAATTATTGGTCTTGCTTCTATTGCTGTGCCTCCTAACGATCCTTTAGAACAATATCTGCTAGACCATGAAAATGATATGTACATGAATGAGAGAAGGGAAATAGATGAAATATTCTTTAAGCAGGGACCCTTATTGAAAAATAACATGCCTGTTGAAATTCTAGGGGATCCTCCTCCACCCAAGGGTGATCCCGTGTTTGAACTCAAACCATTACCTGATAATCCTAAGTATGTTTATCTCGATGAAAAGAAGATATATCCTGTTATTATTAGTGCTAACCTTTCAGAGCAGGAAGAAGAAAAATTATTGAAAACTCTGAAGAAGCACCGTGCTGCTATCGGATATACTCTAGATGATCATAAGTGCATTAGTCCCACTCTATGCCAACACAAGATAAAGTTGGAAGAGGAACCGCAACCGGTTATCGATCATCAACGACGGTTAAATCCTAAAATGAAAGAAGTGGTAAGGAAGGAAATACTAAAGCTTCTAGAGGCAGGTATAATTTATCCAGTTGCTGATAGCCAGTGGGTAAGTCCTGTCCATTATGTCCCTAAGAAGGGATGTATGATTGTTGTTCCTAATGATAAAGATGAATTGATCCCACAAAGAATTGTTATAGGTTATAGGATGGTAATTGATTTTCGCTAATTAAATAAAGCTACTAAGAAAGATCATTACCCTTTGCCTTTTATTGATCAAATGCTAGAAAGGTTATCCAAACACACTCATTTTTTCTTTCTAGATGGTTATTCTGGTTTCTCTCAAATACTTGTGTCAAAAGGGGATTAAGAAAAGACCACTTTTACTTGTCCCTTCGATACCTTTACTTATAGACGTATGCCTTTTGGTTTATGTAATGCACCTGCTACCTTTCAAAGATGCATGATGGCTACATTCTCTGATTTTCGTGAAAAGATTGTTGAGGTTTTCATGGATGATTTTTCCATTTACGGAACTTCTTTTGATGATTGATTGAGCAACCTTGATCGAGTTTTGGAGAGATGTGAAGAAACTAACCTTGACTTGAATTGGGAGAAGTGCCACTTTATGGTTAATGAAGGCATTGTCTAGGGACATAAAATTTCTGAAAGAGGTATTGAAGTTGACAAGGCTAAGGTTGATTCTACCTATTAAGGTATTACTGATAAAAAGGGAGTTGAGAACCCCGTTGCAGACAACTTGTCTAGGCTAGAGAATATTCTTGATGACCCACTACCTATTGATGATAGCTTTCCTGATGAACAATTAGCTATCATAAATACTTCTCGTACTGCTCCATGGTATGCTGATTATGCTAATTACATTGTTGCTAAGTTGATACCACCTAGTTTCACATACCAGCAAAAGAAAAAGTTCTTCTATGATTTGAGACATTACTTCTGGGATGACCCACACCTTTATAAAGAAGCAGTAGATGGTATTATTAGACGTTGTATACCTGAGCATGAACAAGAAGAGATCCTACGCAAGTGCCACTCCAAAGGTTATGGAGGACACCATGCTAGAGATAGAACTGCACATAAGGTATTGCAATCTGGTTTCTATTGGCCTACTCTCTTCAAGGATGCTCATAAGTTTGTCTTATCTTGTGATGAATGTCAAAGAATTGGTAATATTAGTAGACGTCAAGAAATGCCTATGAATTATTCACTTGTTATTGAACCATTTGATGTCTGGGGCTTTGATTATATGGGACCGTTTCCTTCCCCTAATGGGTATACTCATATTTTAGTTGTTGTTGATTACGTTACTAAGTGGGTAGAAGCTATTCCAACTAGTAGTGCTGATCATAACACCTCTATTAAGATGCTTAAAGAAGTTATTTGTCTGATGTTTGGAGTCCCTAGATACTTAATGACCGATGGTGGTTCACACTTTATTCACGGTGCTTTCCGTAAAATGCTTGCTAAGTATGATGTTAACCATAGAATTGCGTCCCCTTATCACTAACAGTCTAGCGGTCAAGTAGAACTAAGTAATAGAGAGCTGAAATTAATTTTGCAAAAGACAGTTAATAGGTCTAGAAAGAATAGGTCCAAGAAACTTGATGATGCATTATGGGCCTATAGAACTGCATACAAAAATCCTATGGGTATGTCTCCATATAAAATGGTTTATGGAAAATCTTGTCACTTACCTCTTGAGTTAGAACATAAGGCATATTGGGGTATTAAAGAGCTCAATTATGATTTCAAACTTGACAGTGAGAAGAGGTTATTTGAGATTAGCTCACTAGATGAATGGAGAACCCAAGCCTATGAGAATGCCAAGCTGTTTAAAGAAAAGGTCAAAAGATGGCATGACAAAAGGATACAGAAGCGTGAGTTTAACATAGGTGATTATGCCTTGCTATACAACTCTCGTTTAATATTTTTTGCAAGAAAACTTCCCTCTAAATGGGAAGGCCCTTACGTTATCGAGGAGGTCTATTGCTCCGGTACCATAAAAATCAACAACTTCGAAGGCACAAATCCGAAGGTGGTGAACGGTCAAAGAATCAAACATTATATCTCAGGTAACCCTAAAATGTTGAAACCAATGTTATTGAAACCGTAACCCTGGAGGAATACATAAAGGACACTTTCCAGAATGATTTAGACCCCGAAAAGGAAGAGGTATGTGGTACAGTAAGTAAACCGACTCCAAAACAGTTCTAATGTCAATTTTTCGCCGTTTTGGAATATTTAGAAAAATAGAAAAATAAGAGGCAGTCCGGAAAGGACACGAGGCGTCCACGAGGGTGGAGGGCGTGCCCCCTACCTCGTGGGCACCTCGTGTGTCTCCCGGACTCCGATTTCTTGCACGTTACTTCTTTCGGTCGGTAAAAATTCACTATGTATTTTCCCGAAGGTTTTGACCACTGTATCACGCCAAAATCCTCTGTTTTTGTTTAGAGCTGTTTCTGTCACAAATAAGAGCAATATGTCGTCCCAGGATTCGGAGGGAGACAGCTATGTGCCTGATCTCCTTGCTGACCCTAAGGTCTATGGGGACTGGGAGCATTATGGTTGGACCACGAAGGAAGAAGAAGACCATGATCCCAAGGGAAAGGATTGGACCAGCTCAGATGAAGACGAAGTCCCACTACCTCAACCTGGGGACATGCATGTGGCATTCAAAAAGTCAAGCCTCCCCGTCAGAGCAAAGAAACCTAAGATCCAGTTTATCCCTTTTCGCCTCTTGCAGGAAAACAAGCAGGAACTATGCAAGAAGATATTAAACCTTGAGCAGGAGATCAATGACCTAAGGGAGCAAAATTCTATTCTTAAGCGCAAGTTAAGGAACAAGCCAACTCCATCACCACCTCCGAAGAAGGAGACATAATCATATGGGTATGGGCACTCCCCTTGGCAACTGCCAAGCTTGGGGGAGTTGCCCTGGTATCGTATCACCATCACACTCCTATCTTTACAGTTTTTCTTAGTTCGATCCTTTTGGTAATATCTTGATCTAGTAGAATAATGTTAGCATGATCTAGTTGTGAGCTTTTGCTTTGTGACCTTTAACTTTGTAATCGAGTCCATGAGCTATATAATAAAGATTAGTGTTGAGTCAAGGGCTTGATTTCCTCGCTATGTGTCACACCCTGATTTTCATACCACAACACTTAAGCTAATAATCATGCTAAAAATGTGGATTGACAAAAACTTTTGAGTGTTTTGGACATTGCTTGATTTGATTTTTTGTCTGCTGTTTGCTAGTGCGCTAAAAATCAAATAAATCCTCCAACTCTTATACTTCATCTCCTTGATCCAAAACCTTCTCCCAATGACCATGCCATGTGTATAGACCAGTATAGTATTTTCTTATAAAAATATTTTGGCCAAATAGTATTATCTAAAATTAGTTTTCCAAAAACCCCTGAATTGAGGTTTGCACTACAAGTACCTTATTTAGGGTGTGAAAAATCTTTCAAAAAGTATCTTTGAATCCTATTAGGTATAGGACTCCCATAAACAACAAAATTATTATTTTAAAAGTTATTTCTATATTTTATTTAAATGCATTGGGCAGAGCGAGCGTGTCCGTCGAGGTTGCCTTGACGTCCACGACACGCCTCGCTGTCGGGCCCCTCCTTATCCTCTCTTCTCACCTCTCCGCAGAGCTCGCCCAAGCATGGCCTGGACCGCGCCCATGGTGCACCGTGGCCACGCCTATTTAAGCTATCCCCAACTCTCCCTCTCGCCTCTGATCGACACCCCTGCATCCCACAAACCTCCCAGACAGGCTCCCTCTTCCTCTCAAGCCTCCTGGCGTCCTCCATGGCAAGGGTGCCGCCGGCGGCCTCCGCTCTGATTCGGGCAAGATCGGACTTCCCCGCTCCTCCTCTCCCCACCAGAAGAAGCGGCAGGGTCCGTCGACTCTTTTCCCTTCTTCTCCCAATGCTCCGGGGCACCGTGCCCCCTGCTCATAGTCGCCCGAATGGCCGTCCGCCAAGGCCCGTGCTGGGGGCGCCTCGGCCGTCGACCGCTGACTCCAGCCCACCTCCCTGATCCGCCGCTCCCCGAGGGTCCCTTCGGTGGCCGCAGCTTGGCCAGAGGTGGCCTGTGCCGCCGGGGGCAAGCGCCGACCTCGCGCGGCCAGGGCCTCCCCTCCCCTCTGTCGCAGGAGCGGGAGGAGGAAGATGACCCTGCAGGGGGGTGGGGGGGCTGTGACGCCTGAAGACCGACGTGCCAGAAGATTCAAGAGATTCCAGATGTTCCGGGTTCTCCCGTGTGTTTCTTTTGTGCTTGTGTTATTTATTTTTCCTTGCATCATGTCATCATGCCATCATGTCATTAATCTTTTGCATCTCAACTTAAATAAATTTTGTGGACCTTCGGTCCATTTAAATCGAGGGAAGTGTGACTTCTCTTTATAACATATCCTCCCAATATTTAGGGAGCTATTTAATAAATATTCCATTAATTTGGAATTCACCACAACAATCTTGCATTTTAAATCCCGTTCTTTTTCAAGATATTTAAATCCTTGATCGTATCCTTTTTGCTTCAATTTAAGTTGTGGAGCTTTGCCATTATGTCAGAGTAGCCATGTATCAATTTTCATCTCAAATTGGTTTTTTTGGCCCTTCTAGTCAACCATTCTTCTATTTTCCTTTTCTGTAAATAAAAATAGGAGAATCCTTTTTTTCTTTCCTTCTTCTTCTCCTTTAACACGTCTGGCCCATCTCTTACTAGGCTCAGCCTCCCTAGGCCGGCCCATCCCGCGAGGCCCACTCCTCGCCCGCTAACCCTAGCCAGCGCAGCTCTCTCCCTATTCCCCTCGCGCCGCCAGAAGCCGAACGCTTCTCTCGCCCGATCCCGAACCCCCCTCGCTCTCCTCTCGATCTCCCTTCTCTCGCACCCGATCCCCATCTCTCAGGCTCGACCGCTCCTCCCCGCCCCCTCCTCCCTTCGATCTGCGCCATGGCCCTGCGCCTCAGCCCTCCTCTCTAGCGCCTGGTGCCGCGCACCTCCTTCCGGTCTCCTCCGCGCCAGGAGCGCCCCGTCGACCTCCACCAGCCCCTCATCCCCATCCCTTGGCCGACCAGGAGCCAGCGACGTCCGCCCGCTCATCTCTGGCAACCAAGGCCCAGAGCACAGCCCGCCGCATCCTCCAGCGCCGGCCAGAGGCCCGCCGTCCTCTCGCCAAGGTCCTGCGAGTTCGTCCCCGCCTCTCCAGCAAAAAATGGCTCCGCGCGCCGCCGTCGAGCTGCGCCTGTCGCCGGCCTCGCCGGCCAGGAGCTGCCGCGTCCCAAGCTCCTCGTCACCGTGCCCCGTCCTCCCCGTCAGCGCCAGCCAGCGCCTCCTCGCCTCTGCTCCAGCGGCCTCGCCTCTGCTCCAGCGCCTCCGCGCCTCTCCTCCTCGGTGGCCTCGTCACCCGCGCTGCTGGCCTTGTTGCCCTCTTGTTGCTGCGTTTGGACCTCGGATGCGTCAAGTTCATCTTCGAAACAAGTACCGCTACGATCGGCGACTCGCCAAGTACCACGACTACCGGATGCGCCAAGTACCTCTACCGACGACTTGAACGACTACGAACGGAACGACTACCTTCGGTGAAGAAACGAGTACCACGACGTCGATGCCCATCAAGTACCACTATGTACCGCCAAGTACCTCGACGCCGATGTCAAGTTCGGCTACTCGGACGCAATAAGTTCCACGACGTGACATGTACCTCGATGAACGTGAACGACTACTTCCCTCTCCGAAACGGAACGTGAACGACTACTTCCACTACCGCCGCGAGAACAACTACTTCCACTACGTCCATTGACGACTCGAACCGCTTCGAGAACGAATGTTCCGTAGGTATACCCCGAGACGATGACCTGTCAATGCTTGTTGTGTTGTATGAAATGTTCCCCTTGTGTGCACCGTGCCCGTTTCGCCTTTTGTCATGCTCCTCGGTTGCCTCGTCGCCGACTCGTGGGAACCCGGTGACGGGATCACCCCACCTTTCTTACTGACTCGCTCTCCGCCATCTTTTGCACCGGACTCTCAACGAGTTACCGGAACCGATATGTTGCGTGGCATCATTTTCGGTTTGGTGCCGTGGCACCCTTTCTTCCACCACGGTGACAATTCTTCTTATCTCTTCATGTTAACTTTTAATAAAAATTGCATAAACTTGATCATGTCATCCGCTTCATGTTAACAACATTAATATGTGTGAGTTGTTGTTGCTTTAAATTGCTAAACATGCTCATGGGGATTTTTCCGGAATTGTTGTTGTTATTTCCAGCCTCATTTAAACTTGCCTAAATAGTGTAGTTTTATTATGCTTCACCTCTTGCTATGTTAAAAACATGTAATCTTGTCTTGTAAATAAACGAGAGTCAACTAAATAAATAACATGTGGTGTTTCGTCAATATGCAACTCGTTGCATATTGAGCTCCACTTAACTTGTAGTGTTGTTTGTGCACTCTGCCATGCCATGCATATTTAAAACATGACATGCATCATGCTTGCTTGTGCATCATGACATGGTTATGATATGTGTGTTTACTATGTTGTTTGCTTCTTTCCGGTTGCTTCTCTTGATAGCTTCGGTTCCGTTCCGGAGTTGTGAGGCTCCGTTCGACTACTTCTTGGACCCGTTCTTCTCCCTTGCGGAATCCCAGGCAAGATGATCATACCCTTGGATACCTTTACTACCATTGCCATGCTTAGTTGTCTCGATGCTATCGTTACATGTCGCGCTACCCATCTTTTATGTCAGCCTCTCCTTGTTGCCATGAAACCTCTAACCTTTGACACCTTCCTAGCAAAACCACTGTTTGGCTATGTTACCCGCTTGCTCAGCCCCTCTTATAGCGTTGTTAGTTGCAGGTGAAGATGAAGATCGTTCCAGGTGGGAACTTGTTGTTGGAATATCACAATATCTATAATTATTATTAACACACCTATATACTGGGCATGGGTGGAAGGCTTGGCCTTTTGCTCGGTGTTTTGTTCCACTCATGCCACCTTAGGCGCCGATAAACCGGCATTATGTTCCTTGATTTGCGTTCCTTACACGATGGGTGGATGGGGACCCCTTGACAGTTCGACTTTGAATAAAACTCCTCCAGCAAGGCCCAACATTGGTTTTAATTTGCCTCATAATAACAACTTAATTAAATAATTAAATTTGCATAGGGGGTCGCACCCTCGGGTTCTTAATTCTACATAGCAGGGGGGGCCAGTGCTGATGGTGTTGGTCCCAAACGGGGGTCCTGCGGGGCCACCACGGGGAAACTCGAGGTTTGGTTTTACCTGTAGCATCACCCATCCGGTTGTGGCCTGAGACGAGATACGCGCGGCTACTATCAGGGTGTCGGCACGCCGGGAGGTCTTGCTGGACTTGTTTTACCATTGTCGAAATGTCTTGTGCACCGGGATGCCGAGCCTGATCGGATTTCCCTAACATAAGGGGTGATGATATTATATTTATCACTTCAGCTAATCGCGAGAGCTTGTGATGGGCTAAGTTGGGACACCCGTGCAGGGTTATAATCTTTCGAAAGCCGTGCCCGCGGTTATGTGGCAGATTGGAATTTGTTAATGTCCGGTTGTAGAAAACTTGACAGAGGATCCGAAGTAAAACACACAACTGTGTGAGTAACCGTGACTGTCTCTTTTCACTTTGAGAAGAGAACACGGTGGGGTTATGTTTGACTCGTAACTAGTTCAGGATCTTTAGCGATCACTACTAGTTGCGACCGTTTGCGTAGATTCTCATCTTATTCTTGTACTCGTAAGTTAGCCACCATATTATGCTTAGCCGCTGCTGCAACCTCACCACTTTACCTCTTCTTACCCTAAAAGCTTTGGTAGTCTTGTTACCCATGGTTATGGGATTGCTGAGTCCTCGTGGCTCACAGATACTACAACACCAGATGCAGGTTCAGCCGAGATTGAAGCAGGAGCTGGTTCAGAGCTTCACCGGGAGTTCGATGAAGAGCGTGGCCGTATGCTTGTGACGTTTTCGACGATCAGTAGTGCTTTCTACTAGGATTCGATCTAGACCTATGGCTTTATGTTGTTTTTGGTATCTTTCTTTTGGATCTTCGCCCGTAGTCGGGTTGTGATGTTTTGAATGATGTCTTGCTTATGTAATGTATTGTGTGAAGTGGCGATTGTAAGCCAACTATCTCGTTTTGCTTTTTAATCCCTCTTTTACATGAGTCGTGCAAAGATACCAAACTTGAGATCGTTCCAGAATGGGCTTATACCTTTAAGTCGTGCCTCGACACGTAGGAGGTATAGTCCCATCCTGGGCATTACAGGGGCACCTGTCAGCGACCCGGCCAGCGGGCCCAGGAGGTCAAGTGGAGATGGCGTCGCCAGATCTGCCTCCCCCAGGCGAAGGCGTACTCCGGAGATGGCGCCTTCGACGTCGCCCTCTGCCCGCGTTGCCGAGCCACTAGGCCGGCCTAGTGGCAATCCGGCGCTAAGCCTCGCCCAGTGCGCTGTATGTGGGTATAAACCCTTCCCCTTTTTCTTTTTCTTTCCCAGTAAACTTCAAAAACCCATAAATAATTCAAATGAACTCCAAATGATTCAAATTTCTAGGAGTTTCTAAAATCTTGATCTACCTGTTGGTGCAACATGCACATTTTCCAGAGACCTTTTCTTCACAAATATTTATCAAATGCCATTTTTCTATTTCTGTGATAAACTTTAGAAAATCACAGAGAGCTCAAATTTGATCCGAATGCAATGGTTCAAATTCCTAGATGCTTCTAAGTTCATAACTTAGTTTATGAACATTTTTATTAATACTTTCTGTACCCCACCAAATAATGAGCCATTTCTTCATATTTGTCAACTTTGCAAAATCCTAGGAAATTCATTTGAACGCCAAATCCAGTGAAACCAACTCCTAGATGCTTCTAAAATCAAGATCTGTTAAATGGGTGCCATTGCTCATTTTTCAAAAATATATTTCTGTACACTTCTTTCAAATCCATAAACCCCTTGATTCCATCATATTGAAATGTTCCAAACTATCCATCGATCCAATACCTATGAAAAACACCTTGGTTATTTCTCATATGACCAGAGGTATCCTAGAAAAGTACAACTCCTATTTTTAGAGCACTTTTATTTTTGCCTTGTTGTGTTGCTTATTATGATTGTTTCCATCGTTAGTTGACGAATAAACAAAGGACTCGGAGATGGACCAGAAGGTTTGAAGACTCGAAAGGACAAGGCAAGCAGCCCTTTGACCATGTTCGAGAAACCTTTTTATGCATATCTCATAGCACCTTATTATCAATGCATCGGAGTCATGTCGAGGTGGTGACCACTTTGGTTGGTACCCTTGTTACTTTACTATTGAAACTTGCATCAAACATGACCCTACCTTCCTATGAGGGTTATGTGGGTGGGAGTAGATAGATATATGCTATAGTAGTTGGCTACGCAAAATGGGTCAGGGTTATGCATGGAAAGAAACAAGTGTGGTTTGACATACTTGCAAATGACCTAGTGGGTGCCACTAATGCCCCTGGGAGTTGATGAGGAACTAGGGCACTACTTGGTGGAGAAGTAGTGTACCAAGACTTGATGAAAGTGTTGTTTACAGAGATGGATTATATTTATGTGTGATTACCGTCCCAACCAAACATGCACAACCACTCTACCCCTTATATGGGAAAGGGCATTATTGATTACCTAGGTCGATACTAGCATGGTGCCCGCATTACTAGTGACGGGGGTGACATGAGGTCACTCTCGGGACGGGGTCGTGCTTGGATAGGCGGCCACGACTATTTTCATAGGGCACAGAACACACCGTTGGTACCCCGTGTCAGTGGTATGTGATGAATATGGGAGCAATGCTCCACAATTTTAAGATGTGAAATGTTGGCACGGGGCTGTTACCAATCGAGTGGACTCTGTGTTAGTGTCGTCTAGGGAAAGATAGTGATCGGGTGCTTACCCCGGGTACTTGAGGTACCGTGGGTCGTGGATGACATGGAAGTTCCCCGGATCTAGTGGATAAAGTGTGCAACCTCTGCAGAGTGTCAAACTATTCGAATAGCCGTGTCCACGGTCAAGGACAGTTGGGTGGTGCTACTTAGACTATGTCCATAAGTTTCTAGAAAACAACACAGTTTGGTAAATTTTATGATGTGATTGTGAGAAAGTCACGATGAGCGTGAGCAAGAGTTGTTCATAGCTCTTTTCTGATATTGATGTTTGTAACCTCCTGATACTTGTTGCAGACGCATGCATGCCCTTGTTATATGTTGATCATACTTGCATATGAAAAACTAGCTTTCCGCAAAACTGCCAATTTAGTAGTAGAGCCTTGCATAATTATTCTGTCATCACACTTGGGTTGCTTGCGAGTACATTCAAAGTACTCATTGGCTTGCCACTGGTTATTTTATTGGCCAGACATGAAAGGACAGGATATGACGAAGATTTCTTGGTGACGAGCATGCGATCTAGGACGCTTCCGAGTCAGAATGCCTGTAGGGCTAAGGCAGATGGCATGGGTCCTAGTTGTTATTGAAGATTTTCGCAGCAATGATATACTCAAGGCTTGACCTTAATGGTCCTATTTGTGTAATACGGTATGTATGGATGTAAGACTCTTGAATTTCAGCTTCTGTGTGTTTAGTGAGCATTGATCTCTGGGATCACTGTTCACGTGCATTCGGTGATCACGACTTATGAGTTGGGGTCCCTACAGAGCTGGTATCAGAGCCATCCTGACTGTAGGAAGCCTTAGTTAGCATGGTCGTTACTTAGGGTAAAACTATTTCCAAAACTATTACTAGTTTTCAAAACTATCTATACTTCTCTCCCCTTCTCAGTTTTTCGAAAACTAGGCTATACTTGATCTCTTCCCCTTCAAAACTTTGGTCGCTGGAACCCTTATGCCCCAGACCACTCGATTTCCTTGCAATCCAATTTAGAAGGAGTACACCTTACCAAACACTCACCCACCTCTTCTGAACACAAGAGTAGCGACACCATAACAAGACGATGCCAACAGAAGATACATCCTCGAGGAATGAGGACCTGAAGACCCAGAAGATGGTGACACCCTTGACAGTGCCCCAAGATGATGCAACCTTGGCCTACGATGACCAGGGAATAGGTTATGCAAGATCATGATATACATCGCTAATAGAGTAATCCTGTCACTACCGTTGTTGTATCGGCAACCACCGGTGGATGAGAACCTCGCCATTTGGTCTGCCTCACTATAGTGAGCAGGAAAACGGTTCTCTTCGTTCCCCGCTCTTGGTGTCGATGTTGTCATCAACGTAACGGACATGTCAAACCTCTACTATGCCTTGTTAATATCATTGCATAAAAGATTGCCTACCTGGTACCCTCGACGCCCCAGAAGGCACAAGGGATCGTCATGATCAAAGAGACAAGAGAAGACCAAGTCAACGCGAGCTACAAGGAGACATCTTCATCACATCACCTCATCATGCGACAAATTGTTGATGAAGATCCTTCAGGCTTAACCCGGATCGTTCATCAAGCAACTACAAGGGACATAGCAACACCTGAGGAAAACTAAGAAGACTGCACGAGGCACAAGTCACGACACTGAGTCCGAGAACCCCTAGGGTAGGATGAGTCGTGTACCCCCTATGCGCAGTCGAGTCCGTATGATGGTTTGAGTAGAACCATGATTGTGTGTTGTTCAATTTTATTTGCTTGTGTTTTGATATAAGTCGTACCTTGCCCTAGGCAACAAGTACATGGCTATATCATCTTCCTTGCCTTGTTTCTTTTGTTTCGCTCTTTTTGCACCTGTTTGTTTGCACTTGCACTATAGCAGCCCCCCTTTTAGGCATTCCCCTCCTCTATGCTACTTTTTCCCTCTCTTCTATCTCCTCAACTAGAGACCCGCAAGACAAGAAGTACCAAGGATTCCAACTCGATGACCAACTAACAATGAAGACCTCTGCTACGACCTCCACGACCGAGTGCAACCCCGTAGAATAATGTTTAAGCCTCCAGACTTGTAACCCATTCCTAGACCCTTTGAGACTTCACGAGATACTCTAGCACGAACCCTTGACCATGTGCTTAACCCACAGAATTGCGAGAGAACCAGTTAAGCCTTTGTAACCTTGCACAACACTGGGTTCGTAATGGAACTAGTGGACACAGTGAGTGAGCACATTTTCATCCTAATATAGCACAAGAACTGATGATGCCATAGACAGACCAATTTGAGGATATAAGACAGATGACTGGGTGGCTTTATATAAGTGACTTCGAGGAATTATCTGAGACCTTGATGGATTGTGAGGTTTTCATGTTAGAGGGATCATGATTAATAGAGTAGCGTAACTTTCATCACCCTGGAGTAACTTGGATTTGTAGAGCAATATGATCACATATTGAAAATTCTTGGAGGTATAAGGATTTGACCTAGCCAGGGGATATTGATAGAATATAGATGACATTTTGAGAATGACTTGGGGAAATGTAGGAATTCTCGTCGGATATGAGATTTGGATTTGAGTAGGTGATTCTAGTCGAGTAAAGATGTTGAGTATGTCTACATGATTCGGAGTAAATTGGATTTAGATCGTTGATCTTGATACCAAGTTTCTCGGTGGACAATAAACTAGGATATTGGATTATTTGTCGGAGTTGATTTAGGGATCTATATAATCATGACCTTGGAGTTTACTTGACCATGATGGTGGAAATTTGGTGGACTTACTATCGTAATGCATAGCCCTTCCATGTATTTGGGAATTATAGGGACTTGAGATTTTGTGGAACACCGTAGGCATCAGATTTGTAGAATTGTTGATTTTGTGGTGATTGATGGAAGTTACCGGGCTATTGGGGTTGATCTATAGGAAGGAAACCAGATCTTGGAGTGGCATATGACGTGTTTCCTTAGAATAGAGATGCATTATCTTGAACCTTGCAAGAACAGGTTGAGCGCTTGGATTGTGGTGTTTAATTCAAGCTTAGCAGCTTGTATGATCTACCTATGGATTTTAGGGGGGTAGGCATACATATGAGTTTGGGGATCATAGTCCTGTATAATTTTGTTAGACCTCCTTTTGGAGTCATGAGGTTATGTATGGCATGAGTGGTGACTAAAGTTGGTCTATACGAGAGGATGCTTGTGGTATAAGGTTATTCGTTTGGAGTACTAGATAGAGCTATTGGCATCTCAGAAACCATGCTTAAGGATAAGATAACAAACGTTCACTCAGACACTAGAATCCTTGAAACCCTTAAGCCCCACCAAGCCACAAAATGGTGAGATCCCGACCACGGGCCTTCGCTCTAAGTCAAGAAGACCCTTGCCAATGCTCAACGGAGACCACCACCAATACCCCAGCCTACCTTGCGTACCCCATAGACCTCATGGAGTATTTGGACAGTTGGGTAACATCATTATTTGATGGCCTACTTGTCTGCCCGAAGACAAAAGAAGAGACTGACAGCTGGATAGAAGACATTTGAAGACCGTCAGGTCAAGAAGGAAGAACTACACCGACCACCGTCATCAAGAAGTAAAGTTCTGCGTCCAAGACCGGGTGTATCTGCAAACCACTCCTCTCAAAGGAACCAAGCATTTCCATGTTGAAGGGACGCTCACACCAAGATTTATCGACTTTCTTCAAGACCACTGCAAGACAAATAGTATACGGCTACCAGCTAGATTTACCACCTGAGATACCCACCGTACACCAAATATTCCACAGGTCACCACTCTGGAAGTACTCCTTACTTCCTAACTAGCCCGGTCTCTGCAAGGACATCGATCACCGAGCCCTTGACGTCTAGCTCAACCTAACCTATGCAAGAGACCCCTCAACAACCTGCATCAAATGGGCAGCAAGCGAGAAGCCACACCACCAAGTACTTCGAGATTCCATGGAGCACCACTCGGAAGCAGAACCAACAAGAAGAAGTGAAGACTACCCCGTATCCAAAACTCCATATTCCTTTCCACGCCTAGTCTGGGAATCTCGAGGACGAGATTCTTGTAAGGGGGGTAGGTCTGTCACACCCTGATTTTCATGCCACAACACTTAAGCTAATAATCATGCTAAAAATGTGGATTGACAAAAACTTTTGAGTGTTTTGGACATTTCTTGCTTTGATTTTTTTGTCTGCTGTTTGCTAGTGCTCTAAAAATCAAATAAATCCTCCAACTCTTATACTTCAACTCCTTGATCCAAAACCTTCTCCCAATGACCATGCCATGTGTATAGACCAGTATAGTATTTTCTTATAAAAATATTTTGGCCAAATAGTATTATCTAAAATTAGTTTTCGAAAAACCCCTGAATTGAGGTTTGCACTACAAGTACCTTATTTAGGGTGTGAAAAATCTTTCAAAAAGTATCTTTGAATCCTATTAGGTATAGGACTCCCATAAACAACAAAATTATTATTTTAAAAGTTATTTCTATATTTTATTTAAATGCTTTTTCTTTAGGCCAGAAATGGTCTTTAATAGGTAAATATTATTTAACTATTTCAAAACTATTTGCCAAAATTCAGGGAAACTCATAGGACATATTATTGTCCATATATAAGAGTTTCAACACATGGTCATGTTCAAAATATTGGACAAATCCTTCCAAAACCCTTTCTGGATATTTCAAGCTTTTGAAATATTTACAAAGGAAATATTCTCCAACAATTCCAGGGAAATTCTATCATGTCAAATATGACATATTTGATGATCTTACAAAGCCTCATGCCTTGAAGATCAAGGAAACAACATCTAATCCCCTCAAAACCATTTCTGTTCATTTTGAAGTTTGAGCAACTTTACATTGCCAAACTTGTCCAAATGCTCTCAAACTTGGTGCACATTCTCAAATGATGTAAATATGCATCTATGCCAAATGGCACAAGTTTTGGAGAAGGACAACTTGATCTAAGTGCCCCAAAACCATTTCTGACCAGATCCAAATTTGAACAACTCTACATTGCCAACTTTTTACTTGGGGCCTGAAATTTGGTGGACATGCTCACAAACCCAAATGATGACACTACACCAACTGGTGCATCAAGGAGAGATGATTTGCTTGACCTAATCTTGGAAATCCATTTCAGTTGATTTCTAGGGTTCACCAAAGTTACATTGGAAATTTTCTTCAAGTGAGCTCAAACTTGGTGAAATACCCTATTTCTATATGCCATTTGATCCTGTTAAGTCTCATGTCAAGTGGAGTTAATTTGGTTGCCCAAATTTGCATCAAACACCTTCTGTCACTTTTCAAAAATCACCATTCTAACCACTTACAATATTCTCCTTGAGCCCAACTTTTTACCACATCATCTCCTAGTCACCTTCTACCTCCACTAAGTCACTCATGCCCACAGCTCAATGATTGAGGGGGTAAAACCCCATTTTACTCTTCTGGACAGCCCAATTCCCACTCTCCCTCAACCTCCCTCCTCTTCCATTGGGTAACCAGGGCATCCAAGGCCATGCCCACCTTTTTTACTACCCCCTAGGGTTGTTGGACACTGGGGGACACAGCCAAGGCGTAGGGGACATGGCCGTGCCGGCCAAAGGCGCGCTCTGGAGCATGCTACAGTGCGCCAAGACACTGTAGCTCGGCCCTCCCGATGCACCCAGGCGGCATTGGGCAGAGCGAGTGTGTTTGTCGAGGTTGCCTCGATGTCCACGACACGCCTCGCTGTCGTGCCCCTCCTTATCCTCTCTTCTCACCTCTCCGCAGAGCTCGCCCAAGCATGGCCTGGACCGCGCCCACGGTGCACCGTGGCCACGCCTATTTAAGCTATCCCCAACTCTCCCTCTCGCCTCTGATCGACCCCCCTGCATCCCACAAACCTCCTAGACAGGTTCCCTCTTCCTCTCAAGCCTCCTGGCGTCCTCCATGGCAAGGGTGCCGCCGGCGGCCTCCGCTCTGATTCGGGCAAGAACGGACTTCCCCGCTCCTCCTCTCCCCACTAGAAGAAGCGCCACGGTCCGTCGACTCTTTTCCCCTCTTCTCCCAATGCTCCGGGGCACCGTGCCCCCTGCTCATAGACGTCCGAATGGCCGTCCGCCAAGGCCCGTGCTGGGGGCGCCTCGGCCGTCGACCGCTGACTCCAGCCCACCTCCCTGATCCGCCGAGGGTCCCTCCGGTGGCCGCAGCTTGGCCAGAGGTGGCCTGTGCCGCCGGGGGCAAGCACCGACCTCGCGCGGCCAGGGCCTCCCCTCCCCTCTGTCGCAGGAGCGGGAGGAGGAAGATGACCCTGCGGGGGGGGGGGGGG
>LR738712.1:217431443-217447505 GCA_902687465.1 Secale cereale
GGGGGGGGCACCTGTCAGCGACCCGACCAGCGGGCCCAGGAGTTTAAGTGGAGACGGTGTCGCCAGATCCGCCTCCCCCAGGCGAAGGCGTACTCCGGAGATGGCGCCTTCGACGTCGCCCTCTGCCCGTGTGGCCGAGCCACTGGGCCGGCCTAGTGGCATTCCGGCGCTAAGCCTCGCCCAGTGCGCTCTATGAGGGTATAAACCCTTCCCTTTTTTCTTTTTCTTTCCGAGTAAACTTCAAAAACCCATAAATAATTCAAATGAACTCCAAATTTGATGATTCAAATTTCTAGGAGTTTCTAAAATCCTGATCTACCTGTTGGTGCAACATGCACATATTTCCAGAGACCTTTTCTTCACAAATATTTATCAAATGCCATTTTTCTATTTCTGTGATAAACTTTAGAAAATCACAGAGAGCTCAAATTTGATCCAAATGCAATGGTTCAAATTCCTAGATGCTTCTAAGTTCATAACTTAGTTTATGAACATTTTTATTAATATTTTCTGTACCCCACCAAATAATGAGCCATCTCTTCATATCTGTCAGCTTTGCAAAATCCTAGGAAATTCATTTGAATGACAAATCCAGTGAAACCAACTCCTAGATGCTTCTAAAATCATGATCTGTTAAATGGGTGCCATTGCTCATTTTGAAAAATATATTTCTGTACACTTCTTTCAAATCCATAAACCCCTTGATTCCATCATATTGAAATGTTCCAAACTATCCATTGATCTAATACCTATGAAAAACACCTTGGTTATTTCTCATATGACCAGAGGTATCCTAGAAAAGTCCAACTCCTATTTTTAGAGCACTTTTATTTTTGCCTTGTTGTGTTGCTTATTATGATTGTTTCCATCGTTAGTTGACGAATAAACAGAGGACTCGGAGATGGACCAGAAGGTTTGAAGACTCGGAAGGACAAGGCAAGCAACCCTTTGACCATGTTCGAGAAACCTTTTTATGCATATCTCATAGCACCTTATTATCAATGCATCGGAGTCATGTAGAGGTGGTGACCACTTTGGTTGGTACCCTTGTTACTTTACTATTGAAACTTGCATCAAACATGACCCTACCTTCCTATGAGGGTTATGTGGGTGGGAGTAGATAGATATATGCTATAGTAGTTGGCTACGTAAAATGGGTCAGGGTTATGCATGGAAAGAAACAAGTGTGGTTTGACATACTTGCAAATGACCCAGTGGGTGCCACTAATGCCCCTGGGAGTTGATGAGGAACTAGGGCACTACTTGGTGGAGAAGTAGTGTACCAAGACTTGATGAAAGTGTTGTTTACAGAGATGGATTAGATTTATGTGTGATTATCGTCCCAACCAAACATGCACAACCACTCTACCCTTATATGGGAAAGGGCATTATTGATTACCTAGGTCGATACTAGCATGGTGCCCGCATTACTAGTGACGTGGGTGACATGAGGTCACTCTCGGGACGGGGTCGTGCTTGGATAGGCGGCCATGACTGTTTTCAGAAGGCACCGAACACATCGTTGGTACCCCGTGTCAGTGGTATGTGATGAATATGGGAGCAAGGCTCCACAATTTTAAGATGTGAAATGTTGGCACGGGGCTGTTACCAATCGAGTGGACTTTGTGTTAGTGTCGTCTAGGGAAAGATAGTGATCGGGTGCTTACCCCGGGTACTTGAGGTACCGCGGGTCGTGGATGACACGGAAGTTCCTCGGATCTAGTGGGTAAAGTGTGCAACCTCTGTAGAGTGTCAAACTATTCGAATAGCCGTGTCCACGATCAAGGACAGATGGGTGGTGCTACTTAGACTATGTCCATAAGTTTCTGGAAAACAACATGGTTTGGTAAATTTGATGATGTGATTGTGAGAAAGTCACGATGAGCGTGAGCAAGAGTTGTTCATAGCTCTTTTATGATATTGATGTCTGTAACCTCCTGATACTTGTTGCAGACGCATGCATGCCCTTGTTATATGTTGATCATACTTGCATATGAAAAACTAGCTTTCCGCAAAACTGCCAATTTAGCAGTAGAGCCTTGCATAATTATTCTGTCATCACACTTGGGTTGCTTGCGAGTACATTCAAAGTACTCATGTGCTTGCCACTGGTTATTTTATTGGCTAGGCATGAAAGGACAGGATATGATGTAGATTTCTTGGTGACGAGCATGCGAGCTAGGACGCTTCCCAGTCAGAATGCCTGTAGGGCTAAGGCAGATGGCATGGGTCCAAGTTGTTATTGAAGATTTCCGCTGCAACGATATACTCAAGGCTTGACCTTAATGGTCCTATTTGTGTAATACGGTATGTATGGATGTAAGACTCTTGTATTTCAGCTTCTGTGTGTTTAGTGAGCATTGATCTCTGGGATCACTGTACACGTACATTCGGTGATAACGACTTATGAGTCGCGGTCCCCACACTATGGTCATGAGAAAATGAAAGAAAATATAAAAAGTATCAAAGAGATCATATTGATCTTATGGAAGGTAATGACTTCACATATAAAGAGTATGATGAATAAAAGTTGTTGAGAGTTAACAAACATAGTTTTGGTCATCGTTGCAATTAATAGGAAGTAATAAAGAAAGAGAGGTTCACATACAAATATACTATCTTGGACATCTTTTATAATAATTGTGAGCACTCATTAAAATATGACATGCTAAAGAGTCGATGTTGGACAAGGAAGACAACATAATGGGTTATGTTTTCTTATATACAAAATAAAATATATTGTCATGGATCATCCAACATGTTGAGTTCCCCCTCATGCTATCCAAAACTCCTTGCACTAAGTAGAGATACTACTTGTGCTTTCATACATCCTTAAACCCAGTTTTGCCATGAGAGTCCACCATACCTACCTATGGATTGAGTAAGATCCTTCAAGTAAGTTGTCATGGTTGCAAACTCTCTAAAAATATGTATGATTTATTGGTGTGGAGGAAATAAGCTTTATACGATCTTGTGACATGGAAGTAATAAAAGCGACGGACTGCATAACAAAGGTCCCTATCACAAGTGGCAATATAAAGTGACGTTGTTTTGCGCTAAGATTTTGTACATCCAACCATAAAAGCACATGACAACATCTGCTTCCCTCTGCGAAGGCCCTATCTATTATTCTTGCCTTATAAGAGTCAAGGTGATTTCCACCTTTCCTTTTTACATTTTATCCTTTGGCTAGCACATTGTGTTGGAAAGATCTTGACATATATAACCAATTGTATGTAAGTTATCATGATCTATTACTGTTGACATTACCCTTGAGGTAAAAGGTTGGGAGGCAATACCATTAGACCCTATCTTTCTATTTGTCCGATTAAAACTCCATACCCATAAGTATTGCGTGAGTGTGAGCAAATGTGAAAGACTAGATGATAATTGAGTATGTGGACTCGCTGAAAAGCTCTTATATTGACTCTTTCCGATGTTATGATAAATTGCAATTGCTTCAATGACTCAGATCATATTTTGTTGGTTTTCAATGAAGTTTCTGATTCATACTTGACATTATGAATGAATTGTTACTTTAGCATAAGAGTCATATGACACTATGGGCTGTTATTACACGTTATGTCACAATACTTATGCCTTTTCTCTCTTATTTTACAAGGTTTACATGAAGAGGGAGAATGCTGGCAGCTGGAATTCTGGGCTGGAAAAGGAGCAAATATTGGAGACCTATTCTACACAACTCAAAAAGCTCCGAAACTCCACGAAACACCATTTCAGAAAATATAAAAAATATCTTTATTCTCCTCCTCGAGCTTTAAAATTTTCTGCTTGATATCCATAACTTCCTTGTGGAGCTTCCCTGTAACAATCAAGGCACCTTGCACCCATGGATGCTTCCTAGTTGCGGGAGAAAAAGCAACACTCTTTTTAATTTTATTGTAAGAGATAAATCGAGCACCGGGAGGTATGACCGAATTCGGGATGACTGAGCTGGTGAGGTCCTCATGCCCAATATTAGGTTGAGGGATGGAATTGAATTCTTGGTCCTCTACCATGGCGTCCACTCTTTTTGGATCAGCTTACATCTCCTTCTTTGTGGACCGCCCAAAAGGATTGGCTTCGCTATATTCCCTCGGGTTCGACAATGGGTGAGAGACAAGACTCTCCCCGATAGACTCTTGCGAAGACATCTTGCCTTGAATCTGCTGCAGAAACACCATGAAACAAGAACAGAGGATATTGCCGTGATATGGTGGCCAAAACCTTTGGGAGATTATATAATGATTTTTTACTGTGCATAACAAGTATTCTGGGAGAAAACGGAGTGCAGAGAGCACACAAGGTGGACACAAGCCTCGATGGCGCGCCTCGGTGGTAGGGTGCGCCCCCCACGGCTTGTCGCCTCCTCGTGCGCTTTTCGGACTACTTTTTAATTTCTTAATTTTATTGAATATTCCAGAACGGATAGAAATTGACTTTGGAAACTGTTTGGAGTCAGTTTACTTACCATGCCACATACCTACTCCTTTTCAGGGTTCTGGAACATGTTGGAAAGTTTCCCTTATGTACTCCTCTGGTGTTATGGTATTAATAATATTAGTTTCAACATTTATGTGAGTACCTGAGATATAATGTTTGATTCTTTGCCCGTTTCCCCACTCTCGTGTTATTGCCTACGGCGTTGTTGATCTTGATGGCACCGGAATGATAAACTTCCTTGATAATGTAAGGTCCTTCCCATTTAGGGAGAAGTTTCCCTGCAAAAAAACCTTAAACGAGAATTGTATAGAAAGACTTGGTCACCTACATTAAATTCCTTCTTTTGTATTCTTTTGTCATGCCACCTTTTAACTTTCTCTTTAAATAACTTGGCATTTTCATAGGCTTGGGTTCTCCACTCATCAAGTTAGCTAATGTTAAATAACCTCTTTTCATCGGCAAGTTTAAAATCATAGTTGAGCTCTTTAATTCCCCTATAAGCTTTATGTTCTAGTTCAAGAGGTAAGTGACATGCTTTTACATAAACCATTTTATACGGAGACATACCCATAGGATTTTTGTACGCAGTTCTATAAGCCCATAATGCATCAACAAGTTTCTGAGACCAATTCTTCCTAGATCTATTAACAATCTTTTGCAAGATCGATTTTATTTCTCTATTGCTTAGTTCTACTTGACCACTAGACTGAGGATGATAAGGTGATGCAATTCTATGGTTAACATCATATTTAGCAAGTAATTTACGGAAAACACCATGAATAAAGTGTGAACCATGATCGGTCATTAAATATCTAGGGACACCAAATCTTGGGAAAATAACTTCTTTAAGCATTTCAATAAAGTTATTATGATGAGCACTACTAGTTGGAATAGCTTTTACCGACTTAGTAACATAATCAACATCAACTAAAATATGTGTATACACATTAGAGGATGGAAAAGGTCCCATGAAATCAAAACCCCACACATCAAATGGTTCAATAACAAGTGAATAATTCATAGGCATTTCCTGACGTCTACTAATATTACCAATTCTTTGACATTCAACACAAGACAAGACAACTTACGGGCATCTTTAAATAGAGTAACTTGTGTGCAATTATGTCTCTCGCATAGTGTCCTCCATAGGCCTCAGAGTGACACTTGCATAGGATTGTTCCTGTTCATGCTCAGGTACACAATGTCTAATAACACCATCTACTACTTCTTTATAAAGGTGTGGGTCATCCCAGAAGTAATGTCTTAAATCATAGAACAACTTTTTATTTTATTGGTATGTGAAACTTGGTGGTATAAATTTAGCAACAATATAATTAGCATAGTTTGCATACCATGGAGTACTACGAGAAGTGTTTATGACCGCTAATTGGTCATCTGGAAAGCTATCATCAATGGGTAGTGGGTCATCAAGAATATTTTCTAACCTAGATAAGTTCTCTGCTACTGGGTTCCCAGATCCTTTCCTATAAGTGATATGTAAATCAAATTCTTGTAGAAAAAGAACCCACCTAATAAGTCTAGGTTTAGCATCTTTCTTTTCCATAAGATATTTAATAGTAGCATGGTCGGTGTGAATAGTTACTTTCGAATCAACAATATATACAGGATCAGAATTTATCACAAGCAAACACAACTGCTAAGAATTCCTTTTCAGTAGTAGCATAATTCCTTTGAGCACTTTCTCGAGTTTTACTAGCATAATGAATAACATTTAATTTCTTATCAACTCTTTGTCCTAGAACATCACCAACAACATAATCACTAGTATCACAGATGATTTGAAAGGGTAGGTTCCAATCACGTGGTTGAGCACTAGGTGTAGAAACTAAGGCTTTCTTAAGTATTTCAAAGGCTTCTACACAATCACCATAAAAAACAAATGGAACATCTTTTTGCAAAAGATTAGTAGAGGCCTAGAAATTTTAGAGAAATCTTTAATAAATCTCCTATAGAAACCAACATGACCAAGGAAACTTCCTATACCTTTGATATCTTTAGGACACGACATTTTTTCAATCGCATCAACTTTAGCTTTATCAACTTCAATACCTTTTTCCGAGATTTTATGTCCGAAGACAATACCTTCATTAACCATAGAGTGTCACTTCTCCCAATTCAAGATAAGATTAGTTTCTTCACATCTATGCAAAACTCGATCAAGGTTGTTCAAGCAATCATCAAAAGTTTCATAAACGGAAAAATCATCCACGAAAACCTCAACAATCTTTTCACAAAAATCAGAGAATATAGTTTTCATGCATCTTTGAAAGGTAGCAGGTGTATTGCATAAACCAAAAGGCATACATCTATAGGCAAAGGTACCAAAAGGGCATGTAAAAGTAGTTTTTTCTTGATCCTCTTGTGACACAGGTATTTTGGAATAACGATAATATCCATATAGAAAGCAAAAGTGTGTATGTTTTGATAGTCTTTCTAGCATTTGATCAATGAATGTAGAGGATAATGATCTTTCCTAGTAGCTTTGTTGAATTTCCTAAAATCAATTACCATTCTATAACCTGTAATAATTCTTTGTGGAATCAGTTCATTTTATCATTAGTAACAACGGTAATACCTCCCTTCTTAGGGATATAATGAACATGGCTTACCCATTTGCTATCAGCTATGGGGTAGATCATACCTGCTTCTAGAAGTTTTAATATTTCATTTCTTACCACTTCCTTCATCCTAGGATTTAATCGTCACTGATGGTCAACAACTGGTTTAGCATTGGGTTCCACCTTAATTTTGTTTTGACATAAAGTGGGACTAATGCCCTTAAGATCATCAAGAGTATATCCAATAACGACACGATGCTTCTCATAGTTCTTAATAATCTCTTTTCTTCATGCTCTGAAAGGTTAGCACTAATAATAATAGGATATATCTTCTTTTCATCAAGATAAGCATATTTCAGAGTATCATGTAATTGTTTCAATTCTGGAACTGCAATCGTCTGCTTCGTCTAGGGTTAGGGCAACTCGGGGCGATGGGCGACCCCACACCGCCACCATTCCTCCCGACCGACGGAAGCGAATCAGCGTGCCAGGGAGTCCCTCTTGGCCATGATCCCGATGTTCTTGTTGTCTACGAGTCTATGTTATCCCTCGCGTGGGGCTGGCCGTGTTTCACACGGCGGGAAGATATCTAGGGCTAGGGCCGGGGCTACCCCTGTACCGAATTGCCCCAGCTCAGAACCCTCGCTCAGTGCCGACAACCCGCTCGATCCCGACCCCGGACGCCGTTGCTTAGGCCCTGACATGTCTCGGGTGCTGCCTGCTAACGGAGGTGGGGGTGACCAAGAGGGATCCGGTGAGGATCCCACCCACCCGACGCCTTCCGACAGTGGCACACTCGTCGCAGTTAGACAAGCGGCCGTAAAAGGAGATCCAAGGGCGGACATGCATGAGGATAACAACTAGGAAGGTCCGTCGTCTGAAGGCGGGCTTCCGGGTGGTGCAGAAACACAGATCGGAGAAGAGGTGGACATGGATGATGTGGCTTTCTTCGCCGTGGACTTCGCCGACGACGAGGACGAAGAAGAAGAGGTAGCAGTGTTGGGATGGAGACTTATGAGTTTGTACAGGTCACAGAAGCAGCCTAGTGCTAAAACACTGTCAGACCACTTTGTGAAGATTTGGCAACTGCGTACTGGCGTCGAGTTCAAACTAGTCTAGAAGAACTACTTTGTGATCTCGCTCTTCTCTGAGGGGGACTTCAGATTCGTGGTGCGCGACGGACCGTGGATTTATGATGGTGATGCGCTGCTTGTAACCCCCTTCAATGGTGATGAGCGTCTGTCTGAAACAACGTTGGATATGTACCGGTGTGGGTGCGCGTGTTTGATGTTCCATGGAAGAAGCAAAACAAGGCGTATGGGGACGCCCTTGGAAGTACTTTGGGTGAGGTCCTGGAGGTGGACGCCCCGGAAGTTGGTCATGGCAGAAATGAGTTCTTGAGGATACTAGTTAAGCTACCATACAATAGGCGGCTACAAAAGGAGGTCATCCTGGAATATATGGCCAGAGGTGTTACGAAGCGCATCAAATTTATTCTCAAGTATGAGAGGGTGCCACACTTCTGCTTTCATTGTGGTTTTATGGGGCATGACAAGGAGGCTTGTGAGAAGAAGAAACTAGGGCTCCCAACCAAGGCGTACAACTCTAAGCGGCAATGTTCCCCGTTCAAGAAATTTGAGCAAAGGGCAGCGTTTACGCCATCCCCGGGTCAGCCGAGGGCTCGGTGGAATGTAGATTGTTCACTAGGAAGCGCCAGCTCTTCATCTCACCAGCAGCGCGGTCTAATGCTAACAGCGGCCAATCTATGTCACATGAAATACCGAGTAGGGTGGATGCTAATGATGGCTTTGAAGAGAAGGAAGCCCCTGCATCCAAGGAAGCGGATGAGGATCTGGCTAGGCATGTTGATCAGCTCACGCTAAAGCTGGCAACAAAGCAACTAGAGTGCAGCAAGGTCCAACTTATGTAACAACAGTTTGAGGCGAATGCTCAAGATCTCGGGACGGACCAGCAATTAAAACAAAAGAGGAAGAAGGTGGCAGGCCAGCCAAAAAAGGTTGCGGCAGGAAGGAAGCAAGGGACACTGGTTATTCACGAGGCTCTCTCAACCTCCGATAACATGATCCCTGCAATTTGAGGGCTGGACTCAATGCAAGTCTCATTTGGAAGTGTTGTGGGCTCCATGGATTTCAACGACTCCATCATAGGAAAGAGGCAAATGACAGGGTTGCTTGGTCATGACCTAATAGCTACACCTAGGAACGCCGTGGTGCGTTTTGGGGAAGTTCCTGAAGGTGGTATGCTGAAGAAGGGGAAGACAGAGCTGAGAGACACGGAGGATGATGCTAGCAATTTGGGGACCGGGATGGACTTGGAGGCAACCAGCCAAGGGGCCGCTGGTAAACTGATGGGGCCAGGTGTGGTGCCCCGTCAGGAGCAATGAATTGCATAGTTTGGAACTATCGAGGGGCAGGGAACCCTCGAACAGTTCGTGATTTACATGCTCTATGTAGGGCCAATTCCCCTTGGATGGTATTCTTGTGTGAGACTAGGCAACAAAATAATAAAATGAGTAGATTTCGTAATCGTTTTGGGCTCCGAGGTTTTGAAGGCATTAATAGTAAAGGAAAAAGTGGTGGTTTAGCACTGTATTGGGATGATTCGTTGTACGTTGCTGTTCAAGATATTAATGAGAGTTGGATTGATGTTTATGTTCGTGTGTCACCCAATGATCCTTTATGGCGTGTCACGTTTGTATATGGCGAACAAAGGGTGGAAAATAGACATCTAATGTGGGAGAGTTTGTGCAGACTGAGAAATACTTCAGACTTACCGTGGCTCATCACATGAGACTTCAACGAGGCTCTACAGGAATTTGAACATTTATCAGACCTCAAGCTCAGATGACGGCGTTCCGGGACTACTTTGAAACGTGTCAGATGATTGACTTGGGCTTTTTTGGATACCCTTATACATACAATAACAGAAGAAGCGGCCGGGCAAACATACAAGTGAGGCTGGACAGGGCTGCTGCTGATAATGCTTGCCGTGATCTCTTTCCTGAACCGGCTGTGGTGCACCTCACGTCACCAAGGTTTGACCACCGCCCGTTGCTTGTTCGCTTCTTGCTGGAAACTCTTGTGAAGATGGGGAGAACAAGGAGGTACGAGGTGATGTGGGAGCGGGAGCCGTCGCTAGCTGAAGTGGTGGATGAGGCGTGGGCTACAGCAGGTTCAAAGCGTGACCTAGGAGCGGTGAGTAAGGCTCTCAAAGCAACTATGGCTACCTTGCATCGTTGGAGTAACAAGAAATTGGGCAATATTACCAAGGAGATAGAGAAGTCTAGAACTAGACTTGAAGAGCTACAGGACATGAATGCAGATCGCAGTGTGTTACGGAAGGAGTCAGACCATATGGACGAGCTTCTGTACAAGGAAGAAATGATGAGGCTGCAGCGCTCCAGACTTGAATGTTTAAAACATGGGGATTGAAATACAATTTTTTTCCATCGGAAAGCTATTTTGAGAGCCCGTAAGAATAACATCAAAGGGCAACGAGATGACCAGGGTGTCCTACGCACCAAACACGCTATTATGTCAGGTATGGCCACGTCATATTTCCAAAATCTGTTTCAAGATGATCCGTGCTTCCTTCCACAAAAAGTGGTGGATCTCTTTAACAACGTGATAATGGATGCTATGAATGAGAAGCTCTGTGAAGCTTTTACCGATAAGGAGATCAGCGATGCACTCTTTCAGATCAGGCCCTTGAAGGCCCCCGGGCTAGGCGGCTTCCTCGCCAGGTTCTTTCAGTGCCACTGGGGTACAGTGGAGGAATACATCATTGAGGTGGTCCGAAAATTCTTTGCTACTGGTGTTATTCCTGAAGGTGTGAACAATACCACAATTGTGCTTATTCCGAAGGTGGACAACCCGAAAAGATTAACTGTGTTTTGACCCATTAGCCTCTGTAACATGGTGTACATGATCATCGCCAAGTGCTTAGTTAATCGATTGCGGCCTATTTTGGGTGATATCATTTCGGAGGAGCAAAGTGCCTTTGTGCCAGGAAGGCTTGTTACTGATAATGCTTTGATTGCCTTCAAGTTTACACACTATATCAAACAGGAGAAGGATCCAGATAAAAGTTTTTGTGCTTATAAGCTTGACTTGTCTAAGGTGTATGATCGGGTTGATTGGAGATTCCTGGACGAAGTGATGCAAAAGATGGGTTTGCGGATCGATGGGTGAGGTGGATCATGCCATGTGTCACCTCGGTCCATTATTGTGTTAATCATAATGGAGCCCTCTCGGATTCATTTGCACCATCACTTGTTCTTCGCCAGGGAGATCCTCTTTCCTCGTTTTTATTCCTTTTTGTGGCTGACGGTGTAGCTACGATCCTAAAACAGTGTGTTCGTGCACGAAGCTTTACACCAGTGCGTGTGTGTCCTCGGGCGTCGAGCATCTCACACCTCCTATTTGCCGAGGACACTTTGCTCTTCTTTCGAGCCATGCAACGAGAAGCGCTGAACGTCAAGACAACCCTTGCTACTTATGCTTAGGCTACATGACAGTTGATCAACCCCCATAAGTGTTCTATCTTATTTGGTGAACAATGTCGGGTAGCAGACCGTGAGGCTATTGTGCAAGTCCTGGAGGTGCAGCAGCAGTGTTTTGAGGAGCGATACTTGGGACTTCCAACTCCCAATGGGTGCATGTCAAAGGATAGATTTCAAAATCTGCAGCAGAAATATATGAAGAGGATGATCGAATGGGATGGCTTACAACTTGCTCAGAGTGGGAGAGAAGTTCTCATAAAATCAGTTGCCCAATCAATTCCGACATACGTGATGAGCGTGTTCAAACTTCCAGTGTCCACATGCGAAGACCTAATGAGAATGATTCACAACTTTTTTTTGGGGAGTAGAGAAGGGAAAAAGGAAGATGCACTGGCGAGCATGGATCCACCTTATAAAACCAAAGTCACAAGGGGGTCTTGGCTTCCGTGATCTGCGCTTATTTAACCAGGCTTTGCTGGCCCGCCAAGCATGGCGGCTTTTGACTAACCCGGAGAGCCTGTGTGCCCGTGTCCTGAAGGCAAGGTACTACCCTAATGGTAATTTAGATGACACTGTTTTTCAAGAGGGTCCTCGATTACTTGGCAAGGTGTGGAACATGGACTGCAGCTCCTAAAAACAGGGCTGGTTTGGCGCGTGGGGAACGGCAACTTAATTAGGATTTGGCATGACCGCTGGATCCCGAGAAATGGCAGCGGCAGACCGGTGACACAGCAGAGCCGGTGCCGTCTCCGTTGGGTGAGAGAACTGTTGGATAAGCATGGTGCTTGGCAGATGAATGTGGTACGCGATACTTTCTTCCCGGTGGACGTCGAGGAGATAGCTAAGATTCAGACATCACCTCGGATGGGCGGCGATCTCCTCGCGTGGGGTCCTGAGCGTAACAGACACTTCTCGGTGCGGAGTGCTTATCGACTTGCTTTGGAATATCATCTTCGATCTTCACCAGTCGCGGCGAGAAGGGCACCGGACGGGTGACGAGCCGTCTGGGCTTTTCTTTGGAGGTCCCCTGCTCCTCCTAAGGTTCGCACTTTTACTTGGCGCTTGATCATGGAATTCTTTCCCACTTGGGTTAATAAAAAACGACGAGGATTGGAAGTTTCCGACCAATGCCCTCTCTGTGTGATGGAGCCGGAGGACACATTTCATGCCTTCTACAGATGTCCTAGGGCGGTGGCCCTTTGGCAAGCGATGGCAGAGCAATGGTGAATTCCTGCTGCTATGACATTCCATCGGACAGGCACAGAGTGGCTCGCCCAAACTCTTTGTGACTTGCCTGACACGGAGAGGATGGAACTCAGGATGACCCTTTGGCGATGCTAGTACGCACGCAATGAAATGATGCATCATAAGTAGCCTCCTCCGATCGAAGTGTCCAAGAGGTTCCTTCTCAGCTATGTTGATTCACTAGTGGGCATCCAAAACAATCCGAGTGCACACCCGGCGAAAGGCAAACAAGTGGTTGATGTGGTGACGCCCAGCAAGCAGGTACCACATGCTCGGGTTGCGGACGAGTCACGATCACGATGGACTCCATCATCGGATGGGTGGACCAAATTCAACGTCGACGGATCGTTCCGCGCCTCCACCGGAACGACCGTCGCCGGAATGATTCTGCGGGATAGTGTGGGGACCCCGACTTAAGAGTCGAGATCACCGAATGCACGTGTACAGTGATCCCAGAGATCAATGCTCAGTGAACAGACAGAAGCTGAATAACAAGAGTCTTACATACATACATACCGTCTTACACAAATTATGGCTATTATGGCTAAGTCTTACATAGATAAAGCCTCAAGGGCTGAATAGCAAATAACTCGAATAGCGGAAGTCTTCGAAGATAAGTAGAACCCATGCCATCTGCCTTAACCCTACAGGCATTCTGACTAGGATAGCATCCTAGTTCGCATGTTCGTCTCCATAAAATTCTTCTTCATATTCCTGCTCTTCCATGCCTGGCCAATTAAATAACCAGTGGCAAGCCAATGAGTACTTTGAATGTACTCGCAAGCAACCCATGATTTGGTTCAAGGTAACAATGCAAATGTACAACAATGAGCAATCTAGCTACGAGCTAGAATAAATATTCTACCATCAAGTATATGCATCAATAAATTCACGTAACCTCGAGGACAGGTTACCGATATCGACATGAATAGGATTTAGCTCAACGAGTCAAGTCACCACCTTGACTCATCACACACACATACTTTCACCGATGTAGTAAAATTCTGGACATAGTTTAAGTAGCACCACCCACTAGATCCGGGGTAGTTTTACACTCTGCAGAGGTTGCGCACTTTACCCACTAGATCCGGGGAACTTCCGTGTCATCCACGACCTGCGATACCTCAAGTACCCGGGGTAAGAACCCGGTCATTACCTTTCCCTAGACGACACTAACATAGGGTCCACTCTTTGGTGCACAGCCCTCGAGTACAAACAATAGATCATGGGACTTGCCCTATATTCAATGTCACGCGTACACGAAGAGACCAACGGTGTGTCCGGTGCCCTGTGAAAACAGTCATGGTCGCCTATCCAAGCACGACCCCGTCCCGGGAAAGACCTCAAGTCTTCCCGTCACTAGTAATGTGGGCACCATGCTAGTATCGGCCTAAGTAATCAGTAATGCCCCGTCCCATAAGGGGTAGAGTGGTTGCACATGTTTGGTTGGGACGGTAGTCACACATAAATCTAATCCATCATTTCACCCAATGCACAAGATCTTTATTGGCACATCACTTCTTCCTCAAGTGATGACCTAACTCAACATCACCCTCGGGCATTAGGGGCACCCGATGTTTTTTTTTGAAAGAATGCCACCACGAAGGTTTCATGGCACACACATGCATCACTACTAATCATTAGCATTGCATCTAAGCATTTAGCAAGATCATGAATAAATCATGCATCATGTGGTGGTTCTCAACTAGGTCACCACCGTCACTCTTATCATCATGCATTCGGAAATAAATGGGTTCCGAAGAACACAAGGGTATCATGGTCAAAGGGCTGCTTGCCTGGATTGGCTTGGTCTTCAAAATCTTCAAATCCTTCCCCTCCTTCTTCTTCAGCAACCTCGTCAAATACGATATCTAATCGTCGCAATAAACAACGGGAAAATAAGGCCACAATAAAAACAGAAAAATCAAAGTGCTCAGAAAAATGTCAACTTATTTTTGTTAAATACTAGAGGGAAAACTAAGATCGCAAAAATTCTTAGTTTGAGTTTTGGAGTGGCAGAATGGGGTCCATGAATATTTGAATAGATATTTTAATGTTCAAATATGAATTTAAATTTGAACAGAACAGAAAAGGTCCATGGTCATGTGTGAAAGTGACATCATTAAATAGGTTGGATTTTTACAAGTTTTTAGGAACTGGAATTAATTCATTTGGATATATATTTAATTCTGTGGAATTATTTGAAATCCCACAGAAAAGAAAAATGAAAAAGGGCTATGTGCCACTGGGCCAGAACGGCCACAGTGCAATGGCCCAGGGCGAAAACAACCCACCGCGCGGCGCCAGCGTGCGCCAGGGTTTTTCAAACCTGACGGGCGGGGCCTGGCGTCAGTGAGAGGAGAGAGGAGCGAGGGCAAGTGGAGGCTGACAGTTGGGGCCCGCCTGTCATCCCTAACCCTCCAGCGGAGAGCCGGCGAGCTCACCGGCGACGTTTCCGGGCACGGCGGGGCGAGCTAAGGGTAGGGATGGACTCAGCAAGATGTCGCCGTTCTGGTGGTGGTGGTGCGGGTCGCCGGAGTGGCCTGGGTCGCCGACGGTGAGGTCACGCGGCGGTGGAGCTTCGGGTGGATGCTGCTCCGGTCGATTCCGGCAGCTGCAGAGAGGGGAAAGAGGGGGAATCGAGTCAGTGATGTTCTGTGGTGCTAGATCGAGTGAGAGGGGAGGCTAGGGCGGCCTGTACCGAGCAGGCGACGGGGAGCCGCCGCGGCGGAGCTCGATCTCGATCTCGAGCTCGGGCTGGTCTGGAGTGGGGGCGAGTGGCTCTGGAAAAGATTAAGAGAGGAAGAATGCAACTGGTGAGGAGAGGAGGGGCTCGGGGGCCTATTTATAGGCGGACGGCGAGGTGCCGTGGACCTGTGCGCCGGCGAGCCTCTGCTCGTTGCCACAGGACACGGGAGGTGCTGGGGAAGTGTCTGCGGGGTTGCTGGACGAGGTCCAGGGCAGAGGAGAGGAAGAGAGGGAACGGGGGAAGCTTCTGGTGCTGCGCGCGTGTGAAGCCGACGACTGGAGCTCGCGGGCGGCTGGCGTGCATGCGAGGACGTCCACTGGAGGGAGAAGGAGGAGGGGGACAACGCCGGGGGACGTTGCGGACGCCGAGGAGCATTGAACGGCGCGAGGGGGAAGCACGAGGTGGTCGGGGGCGATGGATTGGCCGAGGCTACAGTGCGGGTGCGCACTGTACCACGCTCTGGAGCGTGCCTTCTGCATGCCATGGCATGCCGTTGGCTAGCTGGGCACGTCCACTGTGCCGGG